>CM050166.1:78251651-78394151 GCA_027410445.1 Discoglossus pictus | reverse complement strand
TTCTGAGCTTACGGCCGGTTCCAAGATATGCGGCCGGCCGTAAGGGGAGATCCTTGCGGGGCCGTATAATAGAATCGCGAGTTAACAGAACCCCCGCAAGGAATCGCGGCCTTACAACCGATTTACGGACGGTAATAGAATGAGGCCCTTGGTGAGCTTAACTGGGGATCCAGATCACGCAAAAATCCACGATTTATAAATAAACAAACATAAAACACTTTATGGTAAGAAAAATAAGTGCTTCTGCTGCAAACACATATTTGCCTATATTCCTCTGACTGCACAGTAATAACAGAGTTGAATCTATATCAGGTTGGAGGCAAATATCAAATGCTTACACCTATCCTAGATTCATGATAATGTGTCTTATATTTGGTCTTTGTGGACTGACCTATGAGCTTTTATTCAGTGGTTGGCAGAAAGTGCTTAAATCGTGCCTCACTTCTACAGCATTAGATCCATTCCTACTGTCCTAAAATTGGCATATCACTTGCCTAAACAGATTTGTTACATCAGCAGTAACACTCAGAAGTTACTTAAAATTACTTTCTGGTTGATTCTGACTGGTCAGACTGACAACATTGCAATTCAGGCCTGTGCAACAACTTTTCCTTTTCCATGCCTCAAAATGTCTGTCTCTCCGAAAAATATATAGAGTGGTAGAAGCGGACTATGGCAATTCAGCTCCTGAGCCACTGCTCTTAATTATATTATTTATATATTTATATTCTATTCCTAACAGGTCATTCCAAATTTGCAACAATGTAGCAGTTGCCTACATCTCAAAATATAGAGAAATCATAAGATGGTCTCTTCTGCTAGGAATAAGCCTCAATTACTAGAACATAATTGATTTGGTATCTAATAGATGAAGAAACCCTTCAGGAAGAGTTACAAAAATAAACTGAAATTATCTGACAAAACATCTATCTCTATTGGGGAGACTAGACATAGATATCATGGCATCTCCTGTAAGCTCTAGTTTCTCGGTCTTATACAAGGAATAGTATCTAGTTATCCCCTTTTAGCCAAGAAGACATTGGTTTCCCCTGTAAAGATGACAGCAGAATTTGACCTTTGGCTGCCTGGCATCAGCCACTTCTTAAGTCAATGCACAATTCTATACCAAAACTCTTTTATCTCAATTTAGTGTTTACAATTTCAATCACTTAAGTCATTCACCAATATTTGGTTAACCACATAGTCCTTTATTTTCCATTAGTTTCCTACTGTACTTCTAAATACAAAGATATCATTATTCCTTCCTTCTTTTAAGTCATATACAGTATCTGTCAATGAAGTCATATGTCTATTAGCATGTATTGAAATATCAATTGCTGGGAGTAGCTCTGCAAGACTATTTATACTTCCCTATCCTCACTGACAAGGTCAAAAGGGTTGTATCTTCACCATGAACCATTAAGACTTTATGTCGCTGTTGATTCCGAGTACACCACATTAGTTAGATTGTACACAATTATGTACAGATTGTGTTACCTCCTGAAGCCCCAGTTATCTAGGAATAGTCATGCTCTAGTAATTATATTTTGCTGCCCATGGTGGGTAGTGTGGATTTTAGTAGCAAGTCTACAACTTGATGGTCTAGACCAGGGGTACTCACGTTGGGAACCGAAGGGCCACACATTCCTGGATGACTGAAGAAGTAATTGACTGATTGTGCACAGCAGGGATATTATAAAATCCTGGCTTGTGTGTAGCATGCCAGGACTGAATTTTAGAATCCCTGGTCTAGACTACAGTAATTGATACAATTTATATGAGGCTTGAGGAACTGAATTTTTGAAGTAATAGCTGAAAGGAAATGGACAGTTAAGTTTTTTTTTTTTAAACAATTCTGGTGTTGGGGCATCTGGCATATGGCCTAACCAAGAGCTCAGCCAAACACACATCATAGGATGTCTGTCACCTTGGGCAAACCAGTTTATGATGGGTAGCTAGAGTTATGCCAGTCTCTTAGGCACTATAAGCAGAAGTATTTGCAAAGTTGCCAAATGTTCTTTTAGCAATATTTTCAAATACTGCCATACATTTCTAATAGATAAGGATGAGGAAATGGCACAAAGTTTATTCAATTGAGTAACCACTGTCATGGTCTAATATAAAAAAAAAATGAAATAAAATGATGGTGTTATTATTTGTTAACCACTTCTCCTTAATTTTATTATATAAAAAATAAGTATTTTCCTCCATGTGCATCCTAAGCAATATCCCCTATTACTTCTTCCCCTTTTAACAGAATACCTGTGCCAGGTGGGTTCACAAACTTCACTGAGGATCTTATGTGATGCATGCCAAATTATATTAAAGTTTAATGTTTTTACAATCGCACTATAATAGTTATTCTTTAAACCACAGAAAACAAATAATGTTAAATGATCCTTATTTGACCTGGAGTAGGAAGGTGTCAGAATATTTTTGCTTTGGTAGTATATGGAGGCAACAAGTGCTCCCCAGTGTAAGCTATTAAATATTCAGAGGATCGTTTTGAAGAGGCAAGTGATATGGGCGTTTCCTTTTATGGGTCATACTTGTATGGGACAATGGATTATGTTTCTTGGGGGATGATCACATTTTAGGTGGATGAAGGTTGATTTTTTCAGGGTATAATAATTCTTGGAGGATGTGGTGGATTATATTTTTGGGATGAGTGCATAGGACATATTTTATTTATTGGGTGGGAAGATTATATATTTGGAGGGAAGTGAGGGAGCATGTTTTATTTGAATGGTATATTTTTTGGAAAGGAAATTTGCTTTATTATTGCTTTATTATTATATTTATTAATATTACGCAAATAGTGAAGAATAACACTAATTTATACCAAAATACAGCCATAGGGTTAATATATCATAGCAGTATACATAATATACATATTTGTTCCCAAATATAGTTTGTAATCCAAAACACTTGTTAGAGTATTTAGTTCTTGAACAGTTAGAATGTGCCAGATGAGTCAGTCGGAGTTTGTGCTTTATCTTGTTTAGGATTTGAATGATATTTGTACAAATTTAAAATGGTATTGCACTGCAAATAATTAGCCTCTCTCTGTTTACAACTCTCTTTAATTGCTTTAAAACACCATTTGTCAGCTTCATGTTATATTGACAATGCTATTGATTTATCAGATTTTGGCTTTGTCTTGCCTTTGTACATAAAACTCACATATGCAGTTCAAATGGGAAATGCCTGCATTGATTTTCTTAACTTGAGCCCAAATGCTAAAGATTTTTGGATAAGCTTCCTCATTACTTAAGCCGAAATCAATAGGAGAGAGCATCTTTTAATGAAAGAGCCTTTTGAGCAACGAACTTCAGAAATGGGGTCCTGTTCATCCCTTGCTTCACAGATTGATCTTTTAAAAATCTTAAGTGAGGTCCAATTCGTTGACATTGTGGTTTCTTTTGGTGTGTAAACTTACAACTTCAGAGAAGAGATTGTGAGCTACGGAATCAGCAGAAGGAAGCACTTGCACAGAAGGAGAAAACACACAGACTTCTAGCCGAGGTATTTAGTTTACTTGCACTGTCAATGGCAAGTTATGTATTTAACATTTCAATTAAATGATTCAAGTGAAGAGGATAAAACCTATGAAATAAAAAATAAATATACAAATACACACATGTACAGGGGTTGTACATTACTTAAGTGTTGGCAATTCTATGGGAGGAATCAACTTTTATTGGATAGCATCTAGGAAGTCAGAATAATCAGCAATTGTGTTCCCTGCTTTTATACTGAAAGTGCAACGTGATTAATAGGTTTAGCAAGCACAATTTGCTTAAGCTTTTAATTTAACTGGGCTTTCTTCCAGTTACAGGCTCAAGAGCATACCATTTACCAGCTACAGACTGAAGAGTCGAACTTGAAATCCCAGCTTAAGGACTCGAAAGCTAAAGTTGAACATCTGCAGAATAAGCTTGCTGTGTATGACAAGTTATATGGCCAAGTCAAACATCAGGTACTGTACTAAGATATCATTAACTGCCCTGAACTTCATAAATTAAGCTGATTATGTCCTCACTTAATTAACTGAGAATGACCTATTGATGTATAGACAAGAAATATGGAGTGCATGGTGCACTGTACTAAATTTATTGGCTTTCAATTAGTTCTTCTATTGACTGTAGCACTTCATGCAGAAAGAGTTTACTTTTGTGCTTCATGCTGTAATCTAATTTTTAGACAATTTAAATGTGTAATGTAAATACAATGCACTGTACAGGCACTATGTATGTGTTGTCAAGCATAATCATATAAGTATTACATTTTAATATACACCTTTTTGCCTGTTAATAGTTTTTATTTATTTTGTATCGTGTTCAACTATTTTTACAATTATTTTATTTCCTAAATATTTCAATTCAAACATTTGCTGTGTCTAATAAACTGGTCCCATAGGCAAGCAAATACAGTATATTGTATAGATCTCTCAAAATGGAATAGGAATAGGAAGCCATGTTTAAAATGGTTTATGGATTGAAGAACAAAGCATTTATAGGCACATTTGGATGTCCCTGCTAACCTTCCCATAGTGAAGTGTAATAACTGTATTTCTTGGAATTCTGAGCTGAAACAGTGTTTTTAACTTGTTTTAGACATTCAAATGTGAACACAAATGTACTATCTATTTATTGTACTACTGTACGGTGGAGGGCTTCTATCGCTCTTTTGCCCACCATATATTACATTTTATTTATATATAAAATCAGAAATTAACTTAGTAGAGTTGAACTTGTGTGAATTCTGTTCTTGAAGTTTTACTTCCCCCCTTGCATTGATTAAGTACATTTCTAATGTGCCCTACTTGTTTTATGGTACTCCTTTAGTGGTCAAATTCCACCTAAATTTAAATTTGTTATATGAAAGGCTCCATCTAGTGAAGATTGCCTATATATGTAAAAGTTATGAAAATTGCCCAGTTGGTTGTTTATTGCTCTTAAAGTGATGCTTTTAAATTATCGATTTGACAAGCTTTGTACTTTTTTCCTCTTTTCTATCTTTTTTTATGTCCTACAAGTGCATGTAACTCAGTCCCCACCATAACATCACATAATCTCATGGCACTCTACATACCACTTTGTTACAATAAAAGAAATACATGACCCAAGCATGTTCCATTTAGGCTTATCTTAAAATAACTGACACCACACTGATTGTTTGGGAGAAAACACAGGCCACAGCTTTATTATAAATTAACCAATTAACATAACTTAAAAACTTGCATATATTATCCATATTAACATATTAACATATTAAACTATAGGGGGGGGGGGGAGCCCGGCCACGGACAGTGACCTCACGCCTTGGGCCCTGCCCAAAACCCCAATGCTTATCTTAAGCACACCCTGTGAGGTAGGGCCACGCCCACTTAGGCCAGTGGGCCGGGCAACTCACCTCCCGCCAAACCAATAATACAACCGACATCTCAGAAAATTGCCACTTCTCCAATCAAATTCTGTTCTTTACTTATATGACACATTTTTTTTTTTTAACATACATAAACACTTTTATCGTACAGTAAATTAGGGTGGGAGGGATGTATTTTCCACGGAGACCGCGCCGAACTGACTCCCGGCGCGCGAATGCGGCGGAAGTCCCGCCCCCGCCGCTTCTGATTGGCTGGTGTGCTTTACAGGCTCCGCTGGTTCACGAGATGCTGCGGGCTGACCCAGGGAGCCTGTGCAGCCTCCACGTCGGCAAGAAATTAATTTTGAATTGTGATAAGTGACCTTTAACAGGTATAACTATGCCACTGAAACTTAAAACCACACATATTTTGATATGAAACAGCTGAAATATCTCTTTCCCTGATATCTTCTAGTCAGCACAGAACATGAAAGTCAGTAGGACAGATGCACACTCAGAAAAAAAACACTCCCTCCCACTCTAACCTTTCACATTGTTCTTTTTGTCCTACCCCAGATAGGATAGGATGGTTGTAAGGGAGTAGATTTTAAGAATTGATTCCTCTGAGGGGTAGGTGTTAATTGGCAAGTGTGAGATTGCTCAACTCCTAATCTGCACTGACAGACTCTTTATACATGAGCTCTGTAGATTCTGCGGCTGTATATCCATACTCATGATGGCCCCTCTCCACAGTGCGGATTCGGATTATGTGACAAAGGATCAAATGTAACACATAAGGTAGCTTTACAGACCCTCTACACAAGAGGTGCAGCAAGCCTCTCTCTGATTACAACATGGGAAGTGGAAGAGTGGTACACAGAGAATAATATAGCTTACATAACACAACTTATTATATATATGTTAGCTGGTTGCTGTGGCTCAACTTATTCAGATTATGAACCTAAACTTGTAGCTTCTGGCTACATATTAAGCATAAACAACATCACCTGCTATATACAGTGGATATAAAAAGTCTACACACCCCTGTTAAAATGTCAGGTTTCTGTGCTATAAAAAAATGAGACAAAGATAAATAATTTCAGAACTTCACCTTTAATGTGACTTATAAACAGAACAAACTGAAATCTTTTAGGTAGAGGTAAGAAAAAATATAAAAATAAAATAATATGGTTGCATAAGTATGCACACCCTTAAACTAATACTTTGTTGAAGCACCTTTTGATTTTATTACAGCACTCAGTCTTTTGGGGTATGAGTCTATCAGCATGGAACATTTTGACTTGGCAAAATTTGCCCACTCTTCTTTGCAAAAACAATCCAAATCTGTCAGATTGCGAGGGCATCTCCTGTACACAGCCCTCTTCAGATCACCCCAAAGATTTTCAATCAGATTCAGGTCTGGGCTCTGGCTGGGCCATTCCAAAACTTTAATCTTTTTCTGGTGAAGCCATTCCTTTGTTGATTTGGATGTATGCTTTGGGTCGTTGTCATGCTGAAAGATGAAGTTCCTCTTCATGTTCAGCTTTCTAACAGAAGCCTGAAGGTTTTGTGCCAATATTGACTGGTATTTGGAACTGTTCATAATTCCCTCTATCTTAACTAAGGCCCCAGTTCCAGCTGAAGAAAACAGCCCCAAAGCATGATGCTGCCACCACCATGCTTCACTGTGGGTATGGTGTTCTTTTGGTGATGTGCAGTGTTGTTTTTGCGCCAAACATATCTTTTGGAATTTTGGCCAAAAAGTTCTACCTTGGTTTCATCAGACCATAACACCTTTTCCCACATGCTTTTGGGAGATTTCAGACGTGTTTTTGCAAAATGTAGCCTGGCTTGGATGTTTTTCTTCGTAAGAAAAGGCTTTCATCTTGCCACTCTACCCCATAGCCCAGACATATGAAGAATACAGGAGATTGTTGTCACATGTACCACACAGTCAGTACTTGCAAGATATTCCCCCAGCTCCTTTAATGTTGCTTTAGGTCTCTTGGTAGCCTCCCAGACCAGTTTTCTTCTCGTCTTTTCATCAATTTTGGAGGGAGCTCCAGTTCTTGGTAATGTCACTGTTGTGCCATATTTTCTCCACTTGATGATGACTGTCTTCACTGTGTTCCATGGTATATCTAATGCCTTGGAAACTCTTTTGTACCCTTCTCCTGACTGATACCTTTTAACAATGAGATCCGTCTGATGCTTTGGAAGCTCTCTGTGGACCATGGCTTTTGCTGTGGGATGCGACTAAAAAAATTTCAGGAAATACAAACTAGAGCAGCTGAACTTTATTTGGGGTTAATCAGAGGCACTTTAAATGATGGCAGGTGTATGCTGACTCCTATTTAACACATTTGGAATGTGATTGCTTAATTCTGAACACAGCTACATCCACAGTTATAAGAGGGTGTGCAGACTTATGCAACCACGTTATTTTTCTCTTTTTTTTTCTTCCCTCCACCTAAAAGATTTCAGTTTGTTTTTCAATTGAGTAACAGTTTGTAGGTCACATTAAAGGCGGAAAATGTTCTGAAATGATTTATCTTTGTTTCAATTTTTTTACAGCACAGAAGACTTTTTATATCTACTGTATATATATATATATATATATATATATATATATATATATATATATATATAGCCATAGTGATAAATGGCAAAATACTCCCATGCATGCTCACCATCCATACACGTGTATTCCTTCTACATTTTGTAGGGGGGGGGGGGGGGGGGGGAGTTCCAGAGTAGCAGCTCATGTTCATTGCATAAATTTTCTCATCTATCCATCTCTGCCTCCCCCTTCTTTGAGTGTCTTCCCAGGAAAATACATTTGGTCACTGCCTCCACTTGTTCCCAATCTATTTGTCAGGAACTGCAGGAACTGAGATTGCCATTTGCCATGATCTGTATCTCTACTTTTACCCTCCTCAATAGGTACTTTAGTTCCCCCTCTTTTTCAGCCATTAGTGTAGTATCATCCGCATGTCTGAGGTTGTTGATTTTTCTTCCAGCAATGATTCCTGCTTTGGATTCATACAGCCCGGCGTTATGCGTGATGTACTCTGCGTATAAGTTGAATAAATAAGGGGACAATATACAACCTTGCCACACACCTTTTCTGATCTTGAACCATTATGTTGTCCCCATGTTTAGTACTGACCGTGGCTTCTTGTTCGAAATACAGATTCTTCAGGAGGCGGATGAGATGATCTGGTACTCCCATCTCTTTGAGTACTCCACAGATTTTGTTGTGATTCACACAGTAAAAGGCTTTAGAATAGTCTATGAAGCAGAAGTAAATGCTTTTCTGGAACTCTCTTGCTTTCTCTATTATCCATCGCACATTGGCAATTCGATCTCTTGTGCCTTTTACTCTGCGGAACCCGGCTTGCTGGTAGTTCCCTGTCCATATATTGTTGGAGCCGAGCTTGTAGGATTTTAAGCATTACCTTGCTGGCATGTGAAATGAGTGCAATTATTCGATAATTGGAGCACTCTTTGGCACTACCTTTTTTGGGGGATTGGGATGTAGACATACTTTTTCCAGTCGATTGGCCACTGTTGAGTTTTCGAAATGTGTTGGCATAAGGCAAGTAACACTTTTACAGCATCATCCTGTATAATTTTGAATAGTTCAGTTAGAATTCCATCTACTCCTGCAGCCTTATTATCAGCAAGGTATCCTAGGGCCCATCTCGCTTCGCTCTCCAATATGTCTGGTCCAGCTCTTTGGACAAACTATTGAGGTCATCACTACTGTTAAGATCCTTCCTGAAAGGATCATCAGTGTATTTCTGCCACCTATTCTGTGTGATCTTCTCCTTTTAAGTCCCTACCATTTTTGTCTTTTATCACGCCCACCTTGACATAAAAGGTTCATTTGAAATCCAGAATTTTCTTTAAAATATATCTTGACATATCCATTTTGTTATCTACTTTGATCTTGTTTCATTGTTCATTATAGAATGTCTCCTTGTCTCTTTTTGCTATCCTCTGGAATTCTGCATTCAGTTGAACAAATCTTTTCTTATCTCCACAACCTTTCACTTTCCTTCTTTCCTGGGCTACTTTCAAAGCCTACTCAGAAAGCCAGTTTTCCTCTTCATTTTCTTTCATTTGGGAATATTCTTTGTTGCTGTTTCCTGGATAATGTTGCAAACTTCTGTCCAAAGTTCTTCAGGCATCCCATCTACCATGTCTAATCCCTTAAATCTATTCTTTACTTCCACTGCATATTCACAAGGGATATTATTTATTTTGTATCTGCTTGGTCGGATGATTTTCCTGCTTTTCTTCAGTTTAATTCTGAACTTTGCAATAAGGTGCTCGTGGTCTGAGCCGCAGTCAGCTCCAGGTCTTGTTTTTGGGGACAAAACTACTTCCTAATTAAAAACGTTGTTGTTGTAGCATTCTTATTCTCACTGTAAATAAATTAAGCCAAAGTGGGTAGTAAAAAAAATGCAATTAATAAAGCGTTTATGAAAAAATTATATACTGTATATTAAAATGACTAATATAGAAGGGAAAAACAGGAAAAAAAGTAGTAAAAAGTTATGATGTGGAGCCATTGGATATTATATATATATATATATATATATATATATATATATATATATATATATATATATACACACATATTCATACAAAGGCAGTGAGCCTTATTAATCTATGCACTGCAACATTATATAATTGTGTTACATAAACCAGGTTTACATGGAAATATTGGGGATACAAGAGCAAAGTTGTTCAGATAAGTTCCCTGTCCTCCTACTGCCAGTTACATGTTAGTACTAAGGAGGGGAAAACAATCCTACTGCTGTCTCGCTTTTATGTTATTTTACTACACTACAGACCACTCATATTATCAATTATTTAAATATGGTGCCATATGTGATAAATAAAATATATTTAAAGTGACAGCTACAAAAGAGGTAAAATAGACTCCAGGGCACAATATTCATTTGCCCTTCATTACCTGTTAATGGTGCCTTATGGGGCTTGGATAATGTCCAATTACTGGCTTACTCTAAATGCATTCTCCTTTCTTTGCTCCTCCTGTAGGCAGATCTGTTAAATGAAACAAACACTTAGTTCTGTAGATATTTGGTGATCCTTTATGTTAGTCTTTTAAAACTAAAACGGATTAATAGTAATGATATTATGATATTTTACAAACAACATTCCAGTTCTGTGTCCTTTAAGCATATGGATTTGTGAACTTACTCCACCTATTTAATTGATAAAATGTATAAACTACGTGGTTTGGAGAAATGATCTGTTTTTAAAATTGTAGACCAGAAACTAAATCCACAACCATGTGTTAAAATAATGTGTTGTACATATACATGGAGAAGTCACAAGCAGGTATAATTTGATGGAAAAATCTTACATAATATAGAAGGTTCATCTGGCTTTAGAATACATTTTATTCTTTATCAAACCATCTCATATTTGTATTGCATATTGTAATTCGCCATATTTGATCTATTTTCTTATAAACTGTTTCAAGGCTTGATATTGTGTTGCAGGTATGGGGTTAGGAATGGGTAAGTAGACTGCAAGCCAAGCTACTGAAACCGTTATCTCTGGTGCCAATTGAATTAGTACTGTTTGATCTGCATATTCTGGGTTATATAAATGAAACCCAGGTTTGCAAGTGCTACAAATGTATTTTATCTTTTGCTTGTAAGAATATATGAAATAGAATTTGCACTTGCTTTAATGTTAATGTTTGCATCAAGTCTTATTTAATTTTGTGTCTATTTTTACTTCACAGCCTGAAGGGTCAACATTGAAAATTCAGCAGGATGATCATTTACCCCCAGACATGCAAAATGTACACACCACAGGGCCTGCCCACTGGCATAATGCGCTTGTAGCTCTTCAGTGTGATTACATAGACCTTGAAAAGAAGTACCTCAAAGCTGTGACGCGATTAAACAGAGAGACGGAAGTGAACAAAGAACTTGACAAACATATAGCATGTACTTCAGACAAGGTAGATGTTTTTTTTTTTACTATTAATATAATTTATTACAACGTTCTGGCCTACAGCCTAGATCTCTACAAAGTACAGATTGTACACACAACATATATATTTTAATAATACAAAAGACTATGAAAATATTGCATGCAAGTTCTTACAATATAGAGGTAATTTGCTCAGGGAGAAAGTAGTCCCAATATGCCAAGGTATATATCGAGGTCATAACAAGCTCAGTATTTTCAGTTATATTTGAATGCAATACAACCAGATCTCAATTGGGTGATTTGTTTTTATTAGCAATAATAACTCGATAAAAATAAATATCAGTCTGTGCTTGGTGGGTGGTTCAGAAAGGGTGATTGATGGGTAAACAATCCAAACTGTTATACATTTCAATTTTTTAATAACATTTATTTGATATGGCACTTAGTTTTACTTAGCTGTAGTTTTACATTATACTATTTTTGGCACATACTCTGTCTCTAAGTGGATGTAAGAGTGACAGACAAAAGGAAGACCGGTGACCGAGTGCATGAAAGTAGGTGTTAACTGTGTTTTACATGAAAGTTAGTGTATGATGAGGTGGTCTAGGAATAGATGGAGTTTCAGAGAGCTTATGAAGATTTGCTGAGTGGAGGAGAAGCTGACAAACTAAGGTAGGAAGTTCTATAGGGTATGTAACAGAATAATTGGTGAACAAACAGGAGCAAATTAGTGAGTATGTGAGGATCAGATGTGAAAAAATACACTGTACTCCCCATAGCCTTATATATATCCTAGTCATTATTGGTTGCTTCATCTGTCCTGCCATGGTGACCAACAGTTGCTGTTGAAAAGTCCTTGTGCCATTGCAATGCAGTGATCAGTAGAAATTTCCCCATTACAACTATCACCTTCCCACTTGACTTTTGAGGGAGTTTCTAAGTATCTCTCCACCCTTTATTTCCTTGGATTTTTTTCACCTGTTCGTTTCATATAATGATTTTCTTTCAGTGTAAGCAACAATCAAATTAGGCCATCTTTGAAAGTCCCTATCACTTCAGCAATAAGCTGTTACACAGTGATCCTTTAAGTACAAAGCAAACGTGTAGGGAAGGAGAAATTGTAATTGCAATGGAGGACTGAAGTCTGTAATAAGGCAACGCCACATGTAGAACATACACAAAAGTTCCACTAGAAATTACAATTTGTTTTATCATTATTTATTTATAAACATGTCCCTAAAATGTAATTTCCTAATGGCGTTGGTCAAAGCGTCACAGAACAACTGGAAGTACAAAAATGAATAAAGTTTTATAATCAAGAATTGCAGGAGCCACCTTTTAATAAAATGAGTGAAGTTTTATAATCAAGCAGTCTTGTATCCCTTTGTATACAGTACACACGTAGCATAGTGCAATGAAGTTGTTAAAATGGCAGAAAAATTGTTAGGTTATCCATAACAATGTACCAATATTTAGGTGATATACCACAACTTTAAAAAGAAGGTGGTTTATGCTATTTATTCTCTTTCTCTAAGAGCGGTGTATCAAAATTAAACATATGAAATTGAAAATAGGGAAACATGTTTTATAATGTAAAAAACAATACAGCCTCTGATTTATAACCATTCATGTGCAATTATGATGCAGTGCTGTCTACTATTTTTTTCATACTGGTCAAGTTTCTGACATGGGAGGAGACTTTGAATGCACAAAAAGTGAAACGTGGCAGATAAAACTACCAGTACCTTCAACAAAACTGATTGAAAACTCTTTAATTTATAAGGAGAGCTGCAGCAGAATTAGTGAGAGAAGAACATTTAAATAATTGCATGTATTATATTAATTCTGTTTTATGCCTTAAAATATGAGTTTCCAATCTATAAATGAACTTCCTAAATGTATATGTTACTTTCTGTAACATTGCAGTGTGTCATATATCCTACTTTTAGGTATGATATCCATCTGGAATCTGACTGTCTCTCATATAATTGTGATATAAATACATAATGCATGATGTTTTGTGCCTAATGAGATCTAGGCTATACACCAATTTCACTTGAATAACAATTTTACCGAAACAACTGTTTCATAATAATTAATACTGTGATTTAATGATTTTCAATATATTATCTGGCATATGCTCTTGTCAGTCATAGACAACACTTGTTTATTGCTTATTTAATTCACTTTTTATGTTCTTTTATTGCTTGCATATATTTTAGATGTGCTGCAGGTGCATCTTTTTTGATTGTATCCTTGGAGGCAATCTATCAACTGCTTTTCTAAAGAACAATTTCCTATGACGCTTTGCTCTGTCAAGCAGCAGCTTTATTAAATTAGTACCATGGTATTGTCACCCAAAAGTAACAAACAATATTATGGCAAAACTGCCCATGCATTTCTTCCACTTGTAAATATAGAAATAGATTTTTTTTATTTATTTTTTATTTTTAACATTCAGCTTACACATTTTCTTTTAGTTTTCTGGTTTTGTTTTATGTCACACTGGATAACACTATATAGTAAATAATGAATTGTGGGATGCAGCCAGGCTTGCAGAAAATAACTATTTGAGGGATGGTGCATGAACAGAAAGCTGTAATTTTGACAGGTGGCAAGGTGTCGTGTCACCAAGCCCTTCTAAAGCCTCATATCTCATACCTATTGATTAATGACTCTAATTAAGGAATGAAATCAAGCATGTGAAGACAGGGGATCGCTCTAGGTCCTTGTTTGGTAGTTTTCTCTTCCTGGCACACAACTCATCCATCTAAATATCACTGCTCTTTCATTCATTACAGTTGGATGATACCACAAAGCAACTGGAAGGGGTGCAAGCTGATTTTATAGTTGCCATGGATGAACGTAACATGACAAAGAAAGAGGTAAGGGGTTGTCTTAGGATATCGTTTCAGTCATTGCTGCACATATGTATATATTTGTATAAATAGTAGTTGGGGCATGTATGAGTTTAATATTTTTCAGTTTCATATCTGGTTTTGTCCAAAAACAAAAATATATCTCACCTGTGTATACATATATCATTGCTGCATCTAAAATTACATAAGATTTAGAATATTAGATCATTCACCCCCTCTCTGATCTCTGTATCCTTGTATTTATATGTAAAAAGGATGCATACATACAGTGCCATGCAGAAGTTTTCACCCCCCTTGACATTTTACCTATTTTGTTACATTACAGCTGTAAGTTCAATATTTTGTTAATCTGAATTGTATGTGATGGATAAGAACACAATAGTCTATGTTGGTGAAGTGAAATGAGAAAAATATACACATAAAACTATTTTTTTAGAAATAGAATACAGAAAATTGGCATTTGTGTATGTATTCACTCCCTTTGTTATGAATCCCATAAAAAGCTCTGGTGCGACCAATTACCTTCAGAAGTCATATAGTTAGTGAAATGATGTCCACCTTTGTCCAATCTAAGTGTCACATGATCTGTTATTACATATACACACCTTTTTTGAAAGGCCCCAGAGGCTGCAACATCTAAGCAGGAGGCACCACTAAACAAACACTACCATGAAGACCAAGGAACTCTCTAAACAAGCAAGGGACAATGTTGTTGAGAAGTACAAGTCATGGTTAAGTTATAAAAAAATATCCAAATCTTTGCTCACCATCAAATCTATCATAACCAAATGGAAAG
This sequence comes from Discoglossus pictus, assembly GCA_027410445.1. Lineage (NCBI taxonomy): Eukaryota > Metazoa > Chordata > Amphibia > Anura > Alytidae > Discoglossus > Discoglossus pictus. Next base: position 78,379,130 of record CM050166.1, on the reverse strand, counting down.
AACATGACCCAACAGCAAACCTGACAAGAGATGGCCGCCCACCAAAACTCAAGGACCGGGCAAGGAGGGCATTAATCAGAGAGGCAGCACAGAGACCTAAGATAACCCTGGAGGAGCTGCAGAGTTCCACAGCAGAGACTGGAGTATCTGTACATAGGACGACAATACAGGGAGTGCAGAATTATTAGGCAAGTTGTATTTTTGAGGATTAATTTTATTATTGAACAACAACCATGTTCTCAATGAACCCAAAAAACTCATTAATATCAAAGCTGAATATTTTTGGAAGTAGTTTTTAGTTTGTTTTTAGTTTTAGCTATTTTAGGGGGATATCTGTGTGTGCAGGTGACTATTACTGTGCATAATTATTAGGCAACTTAACAAAAAACAAATATATACCCATTTCAATTATTTATTTTTACCAGTGAAACCAATATAACATCTCAACATTCACAAATATACATTTCTGACATTCAAAAACAAAACAAAAACAAATCAGTTACCAATATAGCCACCTTTCTTTGCAAGGACACTCAAAAGCCTGCCATCCATGGATTCTGTCAGTGTTTTGATCTGTTCACCATCAACATTGCGTGCAGCTGCAACCACAGCCTCCCAGACACTGTTCAGAGAGGTGTACTGTTTTCCCTCCTTGTAAATCTCACATTTGATGATGGACCACAGGTTCTCAATGGGGTTCAGATCAGGTGAACAAGGAGGCCATGTCATTAGATTTTCTTCTTTTATACCCTTTCTTGCCAGCCACGCTGTGGAGTACTTGGACGCGTGTGATGGAGCATTGTCCTGCATGAAAATCATGTTTTTCTTGAAGGATGCAGACTTCTTCCTGTACCACTGCTTGAAGAAGGTGTCTTCCAGGAACTGGCAGTAGGACTGGGAGTTGAGCTTGACTCCATCCTCAACCCGAAAAGGCCCCACAAGCTCATCTTTGATGATACCAGCCCAAACCAGTACTCCACCTCCACCTTGCTGGCGTCTGAGTCGGACTGGAGCTCTCTGCCCTTTACCAATCCAGCCACGGGCCCATCCATCTGGCCCATCAAGACTCACTCTCATTTATCAGTCCATAAAACCTTAGAAAAATCAGTCTTGAGATATTTCTTGGCCCAGTCTTGACGTTTCAGCTTGTGTGTCTTGTTCAGTGGTTTTCGTCTTTCAGCCTTTCTTACCATGGCCATGTCTCTGAGTATTGCACACCTTGTGCTTTTGGGCACTCCAGCGATGTTGCAGCTCTGAAATATGGCCAAACTGGTGGCAAGTGGCATCGTGGCAGCTGCACGCTTGACTTTTCTCAGTTCATGGGCAGTTAGTTTGCGCCTTGGTTTTTCCACACGCTTCTTGCGACCCTGTTGACTATTTTGAATGAAACGCTTGATTGTTCGATGATCACGCTTCAGAAGCTTTGCAATTTTAAGAGTGCTGCATCCCTCTGCAAGACATCTCACTATTTTTGACTTTTCTGAGCCTGTCAAGTCCTTCTTTTGACCCATTTTGCCAAAGGAAAGGAAGTTGCCTAATAATTATGCACACCTGATATAGGGTGTTGATGTCATTAGACCAAACCCCTTCTCATTACAGAGATGCACATCACCTAATATGCTTAATTAGTAGTAGGCTTTCAAGCCTATACAGCTTGGAGTAAGACAACATGCATAAAGAGGATGATGTGGTCAAAATACTCATTTGCCTAATAATTCTGCACTCCCTGTAAGCTGTATGCTCCATAGAGTTGGGCTTTATGGCAGAGTGGCCAGAAGAAAGCCATTACTTTCAGGAAAAAACTAAATGGCACGTTTTGAGTTTGCGAAAAGGCATGTGGGAGAATCCCAAAATGTATGGAGGAAGGTGCACTGGTCTGATGAGACTAAAATGTAACTTTTCGGTCATCAAAGTCTTTCGCAAATCCAACACATCACATCACCCAACGAACACCATCCCCACAGTGAAACATGATGGTGGCAGCATCATTCTGTGGGGATGTTTTTCAGCAGCTGGGACTGGGAAACTGGTCAGGGTTGAGGGAAAGATGAATGGTGCTAAATACAGGGATATTCTTGAGCAAAACCTGTACGACTCTGTGTGTGATTTGAGGATAGGACGGAGGTTCACCTTCCAGCAGGACAATGACCCCAAACCAACTGCTAAAGCAACACTTGAGTGGTTTAATGGCAAACATGTAAATGTGTTGGAATGGCCTAGTCAAACCCCAGACCTCAATCCAATAGAAAATCTGTGGTCAGACTTAAAGATTGCTGTTCACAAGCGCAAACCATCCAACTTGAAGGAGCTGGAGCAGTTTTGCAAGGAGGAATGGGCAAAAATCCCAGTGGTAAGATGTGGCAAGCTCATAGAGACTTATCCAAAGCGACTTTGAGCTGTTATTGCCGCTAAAGGTGGCTCTACAAAGTATTGACTTGAGGGGGTGAATAGTTTTCTGTTATTTTGTTTGCTTTACAATAAAAAATAAAAAAAATCTTCAAAGTTGTGGGCATGATCTGTAAATTAAATGATGCAAATCCTCAAACAATCCATGTTAATTCCAGGTTGTGAGGCAACAAAACACAAAAAATGCCAATTACAAATCTTTGTTTTTCACTTTTAGTTGAATAATTTATGTATTGTTGCTATTAAAATAAATCTCTTCTTAATTCCCTTTGGTGTTTTATGCCTCAGTGATAATAATATGATTTAAAAAAATATATTTGTTTCAAGCAAATAATTATGCCACAAAAAAATGCATATATGTGAATATTCTTAAAATAACTAAGCCAGGTTACTTTTCTCATAGACTCCTGTAATACAACAATAATCACCTATAATGTAATTATATGGATGCAATAGCCACATAACACTACTTAATACACTGTATAGAGATAATAGATTCTAGATCTAATATATCAAAAAGCAACAAAATGAATATCCTCAAATCAGTACATTAGTGAGAGCAGCAAAGGCCCTTCATATATATTACTTTTCACTGGTCTGGTCTGGAAAGAAGGTATTTTTACAGCGAAATGGTCCGCCAGGCTTGATTCTGTTTGCCAGACCAGTGACAAGTAAGATTTCTATGTGTTCCAATTTGAACTGCTAGGTTCCCTACCGAGCAGCCAACAGGGGCATACATATCGTATATAGTAATGTGAGGCTGTGACACCCTGTAGTTCTTTTGTATGGATGTTTCATTGTTTTATATTACACTATTCACTTTAGGTACTGGATGTTTTTATAATAATCTATTTACATTTTATCCCTTATTATGGTAATGATATGAGGATTACCTTAGTACCTATATGAGGGGCCTTTGCTGCTTTCACTAATGAAAAAAAAACATCTCGCTGATGAGGCCCAAATATACTGAAGCGTACATCTGGGGTTTGCTTTTTCTCCTGTTCAGGGTAGAATTGCCTGGTATTTCGGGGCTAGATCACTCTAATGAGTGGGACCAGACTGATATACTACAAGATATTTCTCCCTGGGAAGGGCACAAGTGAGCTAAAAGAGGTTGCTCTCAGAGTGGGTTACCATGTCCACAGAACTAACCTATTATGGTTAGTTTGTTCTCTGATTGAGCACCTCTATTTTGCTTTTTTGTTTATGCAAATGACCCTTTGGGATAAATCTCCCTAAAGGTGATAGGGGAGTTCAGCTGTTGACCCCTTGCTCACTGTGCCTTAGGGAGTATTCAACTACACCTCACTGATGAGGTCCGAAGAAGGTCGAAACGTACGTCTGGGGTTTGCTGTTTCTCCTTTTCAGGGTAGAATTGCTTGGTATTTTGGGGCTTGACCACTCTAGTGAGTGGGACCAGACTGATATACTACAGCATATTTCTTCCTGTGAAGGGCATAATTGACCTAAAAGAGGCTGCTCTCAGAGTGGGTTATCATGTCCACCGAACTAACCTATTAAGGTTAGTTTGTTCTCTGATTGAGCACCTCTATTTTGTTTTTTTGTTTATGTTCTCACTAAGGAACTGATTTGAGGATATGTATTTTGTTGCTTTGAGATGTTAGATCTATAATCTATTATCTCTATACAGTATATCAAGTTGTGTTATGTGGCTATTACATTGATATTAGATTATGGGTGGTTTTTGTTGTATTACTGGAGTCTATGAAAAAAGTTATCGTAGAAACAATTTCTGTAAACATAGTTGTAAATGCAAGAAAAGTCAGCATAGTTGTCTAGAAGATATGAGGGGCAATATTACTTTAAGTAAAAGACAGCAAAAAACATATTAAAATATGCAGAAGTTATATAAGGTATGAAGGGAAAGTAGATGCCAGTGGTTTAAAACTGTTTAGTTCTTTAATTAAGTTAATAGTAGTGTGTTAATGGACTCAAACGTACAAAATTGAAATCAATGTTGTCTAATGAAGAACAGGGGAAGCCTGTTCTGGATCACTTAGTATCAGTATCCACTTAAAACTATGTCAGAGCTTCCACACCAACAATTTTTGGAGGTCAAATTCTGATTGGTTATATTTTTAATCAATCATATATGGGAGGGGTGAAATCAAATACTGAACATTGATTGACTGAAATATGATTAGCAAATATTTACACCTACCGGAATCCTTAAAGTTAGTATGTAAGAAGGCACACTCATAAAAACATTAGTCGGTGCAGAGCTCCACAGAGGAGCAGATCTGTTAGAAGCATTTTTTTACAGCAGTGGGTATTTTAGGGGAAGGCCTATTTCCACGGGCTGAAGATGGGGACCAATCAAGTTTTAATCAAAACTGAAGAGGACATGATCTCCTATCAACATGGATGTGCGTTCTTATCCAGGGTGGAGACTGAGGATAAGAGTTTTGACTATTGTTACTGTAGGCCATCAAAGTACAGATAATGTATGTTTTAGTCTCCTCACAGGTGGAATATTTTTTGATTTGTAGTAGTCCCTTTTTTATTTGCATGTAGTAGACCCTCATGGGGGGTTAGGGTCTATGGCTGTCCAATATAGATCAATGTGGTGGTAGGAAGAGTGCCATGATGATCCTTGAGGGCCACCATGGCACAGGGATTAACATTAGTTGCCATGAGGGCACATTGAGGATCCATGTGGTACAGGGGTTAATGTTAAGTGCTGTGGGAGTCCATGAGGTCCTCCATGGTTATAGTAACATTTACCAAGGGGATTCATTGAGCGTCCCCGTGGTACAGATGTTAATGTTAGGTGCTACTGGGATCGATGAGGACCTCCATGGTTATAGTAAAGTATACCATGGGTGTCTGCTGAGGACCCCCATGGTATAGATGTTAATGTTTGGTGTCATGGGGCCCCCATAGTTAAACTTTATATGAAGGACTCGCTGGCTCATAGAGGATCTCTAGTATGGAGGGGAAATCCTGGGAGATCCCTGTGATTATAGGGCTAGCTTTGGAGACTACTGAGATTTAGACTTTGAATCTCCTGGAGCATGCTGAGAGCACACGTTATAGCTAGAGATTTCTGACCAAACCCTTCTGGGTGCGATTCAGTTTGTTTTACAGACTTCTTTTTTCCAGGAACCATAGGTTAGTTCTGGTATCTAGGTTCCAAAGCTCCAGAGTTCCAAAAATGGGTTATACCGGATGTTGTCTATGTTTGTAATATGACTCAGGTTGTTGTGACATATTGGCCTTTTTTTAACATAGTAACTTGTCAGAACAGGTGAGTATGGCCTGAATAAAGATCTCTAACTATTGTCTGACTACACTCCATGTAATTTATGTGCACTAATCAGTATGTACATTTGTTTAGTAGAACAAGACACACTCATACATGTCACAAACATAGGGCCCAAATCCGTAAACCTTGCTTTGCACGTAGCATTTCTGAACGTGAGCATGATAAATTATTTAAACCCATAGTTATGGGTTTAGACCGAGTCAATAGTAAAAGAAACCGTCATCATTGCGTCACTAAAACATAAAGGATGAATTTCAATCATTTTAAAAAATGAGTAAATGTAATATTTTAGTTCATGCGAGTTCTATTATATGTATTAACACATTGATTGCCGGGATCGATATAACACGGAAATGAAACATAAAAAAAAATGTTATTGCAGATTTGCAAGCTTGAGAATGTTGTGCTATTAATTTGAATACCTTTCATCGCTTTCCCAATAATTTAAAATACAGTATTTTTTATTTTTTATTTGCTCTTACTGACAGAAGTTTAACCCGCTTTCGGTCCTCTCCAGTACCCGTAGAATGTTTGGCCTCATTTGCCATATACGGTTGTGAAAACAGTAGCTAAAAGAGGCCAATTTAATAGCCGTAACATTTGCGGTGTCCTTTATGGGCTTCTGGATCTACAAATCTGAGAATTTAATAGGGCTCAAACTCATCTAATGTAAAAGTAGTTAACTGCTGAAATAACATTAAATGCTGCTGAGTTGAAAGGATGTGCTGTATGAAAAATGGGTCTATTTTATTAGGTGAAACAACACATTTTGTGATTGTCTAAATGTGATTGAAGGAGAGGGGTTAGTCTAGTGCAACTCTGCTAACAATTGTTAAAAGTTTGGGTTTTACAATTACTGATTGTAAATCAGATTTTGCAGCAGGAAGTGTAGTGGTAGCTCAGGTCTACAATAATGAGCATTTGCTAGATAAAAACACCTACATAAGGAGATGTGTTATATGTACAATGCACATTAAAGCAGACTTCCTGCTTTTATTGCCCTAAAATCATGGTAGCATTTTGTTATACCAATAACTCGTGTATTTGCTATTGAAAAATACAGGATCAGCGTCCCACCCTCAAATATCGGACATGACTATTCAGCAATGGAGTAAGGCGCATAAAATCATTGAGGGACATTCTGTCCGCCAAGCATCAGCCAACATCTAGTACATTTATTAACCTTTTGGTTTAATAGACCTTTGAGATAATAGATGAGACATCAAGTTAGTTAGCCACTTCTACATAGTTATTTATATTTATAGTAACTACAGCTATTGCATTATTAGCTAGATTTATGATTATGTAATTGTTATGCTTGAATGATCTTACAAGGTCCTGTAATTCATCCTTAATATTGTAGTATCTTTTACAACCTGTAACTACTAAACTAATTTTGATTCTTCATAAAGATAAAAGGCACCCTTTGCCACGGATATGAAAGTATGGATCTCATTTGTGGCTTGATTGGTAAGCTACAATATACAGTTGTGCTCAAAAGTTTTCATACCCATGGTGAATTGGTAATACTGTATATGTAAATTTTTTAAAGAAAACATCAGTGAGCAGGCAAAACACATTTCTTATGGGATTCATATTCAACTGTAGGTTATAACAGAATGGCACAATCATAAAACAAAACATGGCAACAAAGAAAAAAATTAAATGGCCCTGATCAAAAGTTTGCATACCCTTACTTTTTAATACTGTGTATTGCCCCCTTTAGCCTCAACGACAGCATGCAGTTTTTTGTAATAGTTCTCTATGCGGCCCCTAATTCTTGCAGGTGGTATAGCTGCCCATTCGTCTTGGCAAAATTCCTCCAGGTCATGAACCACACGTTTGAGATCTCTCCAGAGTGGCTCGATTATATTGAGGTCAGGAGATTGTGATGACCACTCCACAACCTTCACCTTTTTCTGCTGTAACCACTGGGGTCAACTTAGCCTTTTGCTTAGGGTCATTGTCATGCTGGAAAGTCCAAGAGTGTCCCACGCGCTGCCTTCATGCAGAAGAATGCAAATTGTCTGCCATTTTTTTTCTGATAACATGCTGCATTCATCTTGCCATCAATTTTTACAAGATTCCAAGTTAGAAGCTCACCCCCCCCCAAAACATCAGCGAGCCACCACCATGCTTCACAGTGGGGGTTGTATTCTTTTCACTGTAAGCCTTGTTGACCCCTCTCTAAACATAGCGATTATGGTTGTGACCATAAAGCTCTTATTTTGGTCTCGTCACTCAAATTACAGTGTGCCAGTAGCTGTGAGGTGTGTCAAGGTGTTGTCGGGCATATTGTAACCAGGCTTTTTTGTGGCATTGACGCAGTAAAGGCTTCTTTCTGGCAACTCGACCATGCAGCTAATTTATTTTTAAAATATCTTCGTTTTGTGCTCTTTGAAACAACCACACTGTCTTTTTCCAGAGCAGCCTGTATTTCTCCTGAGGTTACCTGTGGGTTTTTCATTGTATTCCGAACCATTCTTCTAGCAGTTGTGGCTGAAATCTTTCTTGGTTTAACTGACCTTGGCTTGGTATCAAGAGATCCACGAATTTTCCACTTCTTAATAAGTGATTAAACATTACTGACTGGTATTTTCAAGGTTTTGGATATCTTTTTATATCCTTTTCCATCTTTATGAAGTTCCATTACCTTGTTACACAGATCTTTTGACAGTTCTTTTCTGCTCCCCATAGCTCAGTATCTAGGCTGCTCAGTGCATCCACGTGAGAGCTAACAAACTCATTGACTATTTATATACAGACACTAATTGCAATTTAAAAAGCCCCAGGTGTGGGAAATTAACCTTTAATTTCCATTTTAACCTGTGTGTGTCACCTTGTGTATCTGTAATAAGTCTAAACATTCAAGGGTATGTAAACTTTTGATCAGAGCCATTTGGGTGATTTCTGTTATCATTATGATTTAAAAAGGCCCAAATAACAATGTGATAATAAATGGCTTCATATTATCAGTATCCTTCAATAAAATACATTTTTTTTTTGCATAATCTGTCCTATTTTTAAAACAAATGTCAAAACTTCACAATTTCTGCCAGGGTATGCAAACTTTTGAGCACAACTGTGCTTATGTGTACTTGGTAGACGGAATAGACAAAAAAATGTACTACCCTTGGTCTATTGCATCTTCCTGGGCAGCTAAGTCAGATGCATAATCATAATGATTTGAATGGCAGCCGTATGGTCTTCCAATAAAGGAATATGGACGTTTCCCTGTTTTTAATATTTAAAAAAAAAACACCTTAGTAGTTTATTAACAAGTGCTTTAAAGCTCTTTTTTCACTTACTCAAACCTTCCAAACAGTCACTGCAAAGGTCTGCCCAACAGTAAGATATGCACTTGCCACTTACAGACTTTTTCTTAATGGTATATTTTGAAACTCTGCTGAGAGATAACATGTAAGTGGCTAATACATCTAGTACCAACAGAAACATTGTATGCATTAGCTGTGGGGCAGATGTTTGCAGGGTGGTGGTCTGATAATATTTGCATTAGAATACTTATTTATATAAGTCTGATACAGGATTCATTATATGTAACAGTAAGCACCATTAAACATGAGTTTGATTTTAGAATAATATTTTTGCATACTTTTCTAATGGCATAAGTTTATGTTAACTTGCAGTTCCTTATAATGGTAATCACAGGTCTAACATTATTTGCATTTATTCATAGATTTCTTATGTATATTGCATCACATATTAAAAAAATAATTGCTTTATATTTGTATTGTATCATGATTCAAAAATGCATATATGGGCACCTGTTAAAAGTATTTTCCAGAATCTGGTGAGGAGTTTTGTGAAACTAGAGAGGGATCTCACCAGGGACATTACATTGAAAAACAATCTTATAAACATTGGCACTGCAAATTAAATTAAGTATGAAATACTAATGAAATAATTAATTGAAAATTAAGAAACATATTTCTTGTATGGGCTGTCATTCTCTTGCTTTGTAATGGAAATCTCTTGTTTGTAGTACCCAGCTAATATGTCAGATCATATGAAAAGTATTATTAGTCTTTATTGGGATAACTGTGTGAATGTCAAGCTCATCGAGTAATGGAACCACTATCTCAAGTTATGTGAAATATTAAGTAACTAGCGAATTGCCCGTCAAAAACGACGGGTCAATAAAATTGTAAGGCTGGCAATGTTGGTTGCCAGACAATGTGAGGTGGCTTTTGCTCCTCGTTGTTGTTTTTTTTTCAAAGTCCTGCATGCCTGGCTTTTTTCGTGTTGCTGTTTTCGCCGTTGTTTTATTTTCTACGTTTTGTGATCCTGGCATTGCAAAGCCTCGTTTTCATGCTGTTTCTTAAATTTTGTGTTTTTCATCCGCCATTTTTTATCGGCGTAATTCGCTTGCAACCTCACTCCCAGGCTTCCTGTGTCTTCCCCTGTGCTGTGTGTGAGTTTGTTCTAATTTTCTGTACATAATTTAGTTTTTTTGGTGGGTTTTTAGAGTTATGCGCTCGACGACTGCTTCGCCTTGCATTTGTGTGAAGGCGCCGCTTCGGCGATCATTGCAGCCCAAGTGCTGTGCATATGCTTAAGTCCTCTGCGGCTAAATCGCTTCGCTTTGCGAGGCTTGCATGTGTGGCGACGCGGCTGGCTGCCATACGCACCTTTGGCGCACTCATTGCAGCAAGTTGTGCACCTTGCTTAGCAAGGCACGCAAGCATGATGACAAATCACAGTTTGACAACTATTATATGTGATTACAGTCAATATATTATAGTTTATACTCTACAACAAAATTAGAGGTGCTCAATTTGAGAACGGACAATACCTGAAGTAGGTTTGTCCTATAGGTCTGTTTACCTACTCAGAGAGCAACCTCTTTTAGATGTGCTCTTCACAGGGAGAAATATCCTGTAGTATATCAGTCTGGTCTCACTCAAGAGTGACCCAGCCCCGAAATACCAGGTAATTCAACCCTGAACAGGACAAACTGCAAGCCCGAGACACGTTTCGGCCTTTGTGGGCCTCGTCATTGAGGTGCAGCTGTACTCCCTAAGGCACAGTGAGCAAGGAGTGCATCTGCACCTCACTGCTGCACCTCACTGACGAGGCTCACAGAGGCTGAAACGCGTCTGGAGTTTGTTGTTTCTCCTGTTAATGGTAGAATTGCCTGGTATTTTGGGGCTGTGTCACTCTTTTGACTGAGACCAGACTGATATACTACAGGATATTTCTCCCTGTGAGGGGAAAATTGGGGGCTAGAGGGTGCTCTATGAGTAGGTAACCAGACTCCTAGGACAACCCTTCTTCAGGTATTGTCCGTTCTCAGATTGAGCACCTCTAATTTTTATTGTTATGTTTTATATTTTATAAAATAACTAGCGACTTGCCCGTCAAAAATGATGGAGCAATAACATTTGAAGGCATGGCAATGCTGTTTGCTACACAATGTCAAGCTTTTTGTACTCGGAGGACTTTCGGCGCTCATTGCAAGCCTCTTCTCTGATGTACTTTTGCTCCTTCGGCGCTCATCACAAAGACAGATACATATGTCTATATTTTTTTAAATAATAATCAATTAATTAGTTACTTAATAATTGAATATACTTTACCTATTTATAACTAATATATCCAGCAATCAATAGCCTGAAAAGCTAACAATCTCTTTTTGTTTTTCTGCAGCATACAATGTACAGTTGAACTGTTGCTGCCCTGAGGAGAAAGTGTCATCAATGTCCCAACTGTGCATTAGAAATTGGCTGTGTGTGCGAGGGCAAACCGTTGGTTTAGTTGTGTAAAGTGCCCTTGTAGATTTGTGATGTTATTAGTTGCAAGTTAGTGTTGTAAAATGGCGTTGTTTGTGTATGTGTTATGTTGCTCGCGAGCATGTTCCATCCTTTGTAATAGTGTATTTGTACCTCATACGTTCCTGGGTAAAATTTGTAGGTGGCTGGCGGTGTTTTGCGTGGTTCGGGGTCGTGTAGCTGCGTTTAAAATTTTTTTTGCCCGCCATTTTTTTCTGAGTGCTGAAACTCGCCAAATTCAGTTTAAATTAGTGTGCAACCTCACTTCCAGACGTCCTGGCTGTCCCCTTGAGCTGTGTGTGATGTTTTTTTTATTTTTTGTGATTTTCGATTTGCGTGGTTTGGCCGTTCACTTCGTATTTTTCCGACCTTGTATTTTTGTTTTCTAAGTCCCGAGTTTGTCAACTGCTTGCAGCCTTAGGCGATCCCGAGTTTCCTAAGTTTTTAAATTCCTCAATGATTCGCCTCGCTTTGCGCTCATCCCCTAATTGCTCTGAGTTTCAATGGCTTGCAGGCGATGAGTGCCTTCGACGTCTCGTAGTTTGACAATTATAATATGTGATGAACATTAAGAATAAGGTACTTTGTTTTGGTTTATTGGATATACATAGAAACTTATTTTAATTGATATAGATCATAGTTGCCATAATAGAGTAATAGCAGCCTATGTTGTAGTTCCTTAGAAAGTGTGTAGTTTTAGCTACTTTACACTTATCATAGCTTCAGAGTGTTTTATTGAGTTAATACCAAATAAATTATACTTGGTAATGAAAATTCAGAGAACTTCTTAAACTATTGAAAGAGGAAATCTGCTGCCTATAAGTAACTAGGGACTTGACCGTCAAAAAATTACGGCAATAGGATTGTAAGGGCGGTAAATTTTGTTGGTATTCCTAGATGCTTCGGTGCTCATTGCGCACCTTGCGCTTAGCGCCTTCGGTGCTCATTGCGTGGCTCGCAATGAGCGCCTTTGGCGCTCATTGGAATGTTGTTGGTTGTTTGTGTGCTATGAGCCTTGTTTTTTTTTGCTAATGCTAATGAAATAATTAATAAAATAATACATCAATATACTTTACCTATTTTGAAGTAATATATGCAGGAAGCATTGTGCAGAAGAGCTGGCAATCTGTTTTGATGTTGCTGCAGCATACAATGTGTGTTTTCAGTGCTGTGGAGCTGCTGTGTAAGTGTCATCAAAGTGTGCAGTGTGTAGTGTAAATAGTGTGCGTGCCCGAGCCAAATCCGCTAGGGTAGCTGTGTACTTCCGCATTGTGTAAGTTAGTGTTGTAAAATGGCGCCTAATGTGTGGTACGCGTATGTGTGGCTGATTTGGCGTCCTTGTTCTTGGATGGCGTCCGTCTTTTGCGGAAAATCCCTAGGTGTTTGGTGGTGTTTTGCGTGTTTAGAGTCCTGTAGCCTCGTTTTCGTTTTTTTCGGAGCCCATTTTTTCTCTCGCTTAGGGGATTTTCGGGTGTCTAAACTCTTGTATTGAGGTGTAACTTCAGTTTTCGAGGTCCTGGGTGACCTCCCTTGCTGTAGATAAGCTTTTTATGTATTTGTTGTGTGTATTTTGTTTTAAATGTTTTCATGTGCGCAGGTTTCGGGTGGTAATGTCGTATTTTTGCGAGGTCGTAATGTTTTTTTTTGTAAGTCCCTCGTCTTGTATTTGTTTCTCGTAAGTCCGTAAATTTTGCGACCGCAACTAAGGGCCTCGTGAAGTGAGCCCGCAGCGTTAGCAACACCCCGCCTGCTCACAACTATATATGTGATAATTTCATGATTTGCAAGTTGTATTTAGTAGCCATGTTTGCATCCCATAGTTAGTTAAATATGTGTTCCTTATGTGTGCATATATATTACTACAAAAATAAAGAAAAATACTTTTCACAAGGGAGCATATGAATAAGATACTCTAAAAACAACCTATGTAAAGGAGTATAGCAGTCCACAATCTAAATATATATGTCACACTATACCAATAAGAAATCAAATAGTCAATATAGTTAGTATCTTGGGGAGCACTTCAATTATTTTTTGAAAAAAATATGTATTGTATTAGATAGTTCAGTCCTCTTCTTGGCTTCAGTGATTCGGATCATTACATGTATTTCACAATTCTGGTCACACTCCGTTCAACAGTCAAGGTGAATACAAATAAAGGAAAAAAGAGAGAAAAAAAATGATAGCATACAAGACCAAGTCCTAGTAGGATAACCTTCCCCTTATAGGATAACCTTCCCCTTAGACTACAGAGAGAGTTAAAGTCCAAGATGGAAGCTTTCTATTTTAAGAGTTTTAGAGCTCTGTGAGTAATTTAATTTATTGATTAACTTTTTTTTTTTTAACTGTACTTGTCCAATAACTTATTTTACACTATGGGCCATAAGCTATTAGAAGCCCATCAGTGACTCAAACACATAATTTTGGCTGTGGGTGTTTATTTTTTCTCTAAATGTTTAGATTTATTCCATTGTCTCAAGCCCGCAACTTAAATCTTTCAGCCTCCACATGTAAACCCTTCCTTTTTTAAGTAGGACTTTAGAAGGCGTGATCATATGATCTGGCAATATTTAAGCAAGCCAGTAATTTACTTCATAGACACAGCCAGTTGTAAATTAGTCCATCATTATGACGTCAGTAAAACTTTGAAGTTACACATAACCGGCAATCGGAGGCTACGAATTAATGAGAACCAATAAGTGATTTCTGCCAATCGGGCTCGAAATCAAGTAATCCATATAATGCTTTAGATCATCTGTTCTAGTCCATGTGAGTTTCATGATATGTATTAACCTTTGAGAACCAGGATCAATATTAACAGTTAAAAATAATATTTTTTTAATTGCATATTTGTGGGTTTTGAGACTGTTGTGCAATTAATTATAATGTCTTTCCATGCCGTCCTGTGCTTCTTAACTACAGTACTGTATGTTTAATTGCTGTTACAGCTCTAATAAGGGTTTGAAAAAGCCCTTGCGAGTCTTATTTAGTACTAGTAATAGTAATAGTTGTGGGTCAAACTTAATTTGCGAGCTAGATCTATAGGTCTTATAGAATAATGATTTTGTGTAACTTTATTATTTAGAGCTCGTAATATTTGAGCTGTGCTGAAACCAATGGAGATGTAACCCCTAAGTTGCGTCTTGGCTGGCCCGTAGTGATTGTGGCGGGGAACTGGTAATCGGATTGTGAGTAACTAATAGAATATGTGGCAATTTTAAGAGCGACTTTAAGTGTGTGTAACATTGCGATTTTTGCAATAGAATAGTACCCTATGTTTGTATCCTTATTTTTACATATAACATGTCTTTCATTCACATTTGTTTTCTTTAGTTTTTGTATTATATTCAATTCTTTTGAAAAATGTAATTACTAAGGAGCAGTTCCAGGTAGTTATACTTCTTAACATAAAAAAAATAGATATTGTACAATACCCGTTTTCTTGTGCTAATATAATTTCAAAGAATTGTACATTTCTAAGTTACATATTACGTTCTTTGTTTGTTGTGTAAAATTGAGTCAATTGCAAGTAATATTTGTAGAAAATATTTAGTAAAAATGTATAAAGGGACTTGTTTAATATTTTATTCCATATTTAGAGAAAACATGCACAAGGTTTTCCTTTTTGAATTATTCGATTAACTTTCATACAGCATAATGCATTCCATAAATTAATTTTCAAGATTACCTCATTCTTTTCATCTAGTTTTTAAGAGCCCTTCATTTCAGATTAGAAATAGTGATAAAATCATTGCTTACTGAGGCAAATAGTCTATGAATCTAGCTATGCACATTAGGAAGATGTTACACACAGCATACTTTTAATAATGATCATTTAGAAGATAATTTTAGCATCCACACAAGGAAAAATGGATTTTAGATGAGTTCTTGTATGACCATATGTGGTATTAGTCAGTGTGAGGTATTGCTAGCAAGCTCATTGCTTTCAAAAATCAAAGTTAAATGGTTCATCTATCATCTGAATTTGTGTCTGGGCGACTTGTCTGAACATCAGTATGATTTATGGTTTGAATTGGAGGAGTCAACCATGCATGTTTCTTAGTTTATCGTTTTATGCTGTCTTCAATTAAATGTCTATAAACATAGTGATGGCTTTATGACATTGTCCATCAATAAGAACTATCACAATTTCCATGAGAATATGTAAAATAGAAACATAATGACCTTTTGACTTTTATGTACCCCAGTTTAGATACAATATACAGTGTACTTGAGTATCTATGTCTTTAAAACTTAAATGAAATGAATATAGTTTTAATTATGGCAGTAAATGTACTGATAGGTAAGATAGGTCACTGATGTTCTGTTTTTTTAATGCTTGTTTCTCCCTCTTACCAGTGATTAGAAGAGCTTCTGCTATATACAGCAATACCCTATTTAACGCTGTAAATGGGTTCCCGGCAATAGGAAATAACGCTATACAGGGTCATACATAGGGTAGATAGGGATGGGGGGGCTCATGGAAAAAATACACAAAAGCAATTGAAATCTCTAAATTTTTGGCTTTATATGAACTTTTAAGAAACCGAAAAACATAATAGCAACAAAAACTGAATATTTTTTAATTAAATGTAAAGAAACAACAAACATTAACAAAATGGTCCACTTTAAATGGCAGATGGCCTGGGGACTGTCGAGAAAAAACGACGTTATATGGGGGAATAGTGTTAAAATGGGTCTGGCGAAGAAAAAACATTGGGGTTTACCGCTAAGCTTGGAATTACAGGAAAAAGAGCACTATACCGAATTAGGGCTATAATGGGTAGCGTTAAGCAGGTTATACCTGTAGTACTAGATTTATTTGTAAAGAACCCCCATTGACTTTAGGTTTTATCACACAGATTGATGGTTGTTGCATAGAAAAGGTACAAAAGGGTCCAATATATAAAAAATAAATCGACTATTTATATGCTTTCTTGGCCCTTCATTCAATTGCAATTTGGCCAATTGAATAGGGCCCTAAATAAGCACATAACATATATTTTTTAAAGAAGTTTTTAGTTAGCAAGCATCTATCCAAAAGAAAGGTTTTCACTAACTAAAAACTTCTTTAATAAAAATATGCTATCTGCTTCTTTAGGGCCCTATTCAATTGGCCACATCGCAATTGAATCAGGCCCATGGTATTTTATTTTCTTTGTCAGAAGCGTTTTTATGGAATATCTAAATATTTTGTCAAAAAAGTAACCTGGTGAAGTAATGTGGAAGTCCAAAAGCAAATTAATCATTTTGGAAGAATATTTGAAAACAGGCTTTCATTTTGTTTTAGGACATTGGATAATGAATTATGTGTTCACCTTTCATATTTATAAATGTATAGTGTTTCCAGTAGCAGCTTATGGAGGCTGAATCATTTTCTGCACTGCTGTGTCTAATATGGCTGCCAGCAGCTATGCATTTATGGTGTGAGAGAATTAGCATTTTAAACCTATCTATATATTAAAGACCTCTCCTCCAGATGCACTCAAACACTGGATGTTTTTTTGTGTATAGAATACGGCAGGATTTTGGTCTGAAATAGCATAATACAGTACTAAATTACCAATTACAATGTTTTATTATTTAATCTACCATATAGAAATCTGGTGAAAACAGTTCTTCCTAACATACATTAATCTTGTAATTTTAGTAGTGTCGGTACTTCCACATAATCTTTGTATGAATGCTTTCTTAAGCTCTATATATGTACATTTTCAAGATGTCTCCAACATACTCTATTAAATAGATGGTGGTATATATATAATTCTGCCACTATACAAATCTCTAGTACGCCCTCATTTGGAATATGGAGTGTATGTTTGGGCTCCACTTCATAAAAAGGATATTTTAGAGCTGGAAAAAGGTACAGAGAAGGGCAAAAAAACGAATAAGGGAAATGGAGGGGCTAAGTTATGAAGAAAGACTAACCAAATTAAACTTATTTTCTCTAGAAAAAAGGCGTCTAAGAGGAGATATGATTACGTTATATAAATACATCCAGGGTCAATATAAAGCTTTGTCAAGGGAGCTTTTTGTGCCAAGAGGTTTTCAACTGACAAGAGGACATCCTTTGAGGTTAGAAGTAAAAAGATTCCACCTTAAAGAAAGAAAAGGGTTCTTCACAGTAAGGGTGGGTAATCTGTGGAATTCTCTACCAAAGGAGGTGGTCAGGAAGGAATTTTTTTTCCCTTTGAGAGAATTGGCAAAATTTCACTTGTTTTTTTTTTTCTTCATCTGGATCAAATAATAGTTAACAATTAATCTGCAAATTGCAGATCAGAGGAGATCTTAAAAGGTTGAACTTCATGGACTGAAAGTCTTTTTTCAACCTCAATTACTATTTAACTTTCAGCCGCATTAAATTTACGTGTTAAAGCATAGCCAGTAATGTAGATCTTAGAGAAATTTGCTATTAAATTAGACCCATAACGCACCCGCAGACGACTGGTTAAAAGGAAGCAAGGCCAAGAAAAGCCTACGTGTTAAGCAATGTTGAACTTCGTGCCTGTAAATCCTTTGATCTGTCAAGCCCGTAACCGCTACTTGTTCAATTTAGCTATTAAATTGCAAAGAAGTCACTCACTCGCAAGCCCGTAACATTCAAATGGAGGCAAAGCCCAGCGTGTGCTCCAGAGGATCTGCCAAGGGGGTAAAGTCCAATACGTAGCACTTGTAATTAAAAAAAAAATCACACTACTGTACATTTATTAAACGTGAAAGTGATGTTAGGTCTTAGAATTAATAGCACAACATTCTCAAGCCCGCAAATCTGCTTAGAAAAATAGTTCATTTCATGTATATATTTTGTGTTATATCGATCTCGGCAATCAATGTGTTAATCCATATCCTGTAACTCGCGTGTGATAGAATATCATATTTGTGGCTTTATTAATATCGCAGTATGTATTACTAACAACATTTCCTTAGGTAGCCTGAAAATTAAATTAGCCCATCATGTTTTAAAAGAAATTGGATAATCGGTAAATTGACTAAGAGGCACTTTTGTGCTATAAAATGGTATCTTTGCTTTTTCTGCATTTCTTCAAATGAACATAAATGAGCAAACTACATACAGTGTGTTGTAATTAATGATGCTATTGCCAAAGATTATTCTTATTTACTTTAATTAAAGGCCTATCTTGAAATATATTTCCCTATTACATAATATGGCACATTTGAGGTTAGCAACGTTATATTATCACATTATAGCATGTTTAATTATAAACAAAATCTTAAAATGATGTCTGTGATGTGTTAATTCCTGTGGTTCGTATCAAAGCCTCTGTGATGTGTTTATTCTAAGCAAAATCAGTAGCTAAAATAGATGTTCAAATTCAACTGATAAAAGCCACCTGATGTCTGAAAAAAACAATTTTAAAAGAAATACTGTACCCTGCTAATAAGTAGTTTAATGCAATGAATTACTTTGAATTAATTTAATCCCAGAGATAAGTGACACTACAGACAATTGGTAGAGCAGCTGCCATGTTTTACATCATTTTGTACCAATCCAATTTTGTAGAAAATATTTAGTAGCAGTAAATGAGGTCACTGTGAAGTATTGTAAATGTATGCAATATGTTCATATTTGATGTATTTGTCCCCACATCTTTGATTGTATAACTGATATAGGCAGATTTGTTGACCCATTTGCTGTTTCAACATTATATCTACAACCTTTATTGGTTTACTTTGGAGTTTTTCTCCAGTAGTATGCAAAAAGGCAAATCTTAAGTTTCCCTGTTCTTACCTTTCTCTAATCTAACACATGCCGCTTATCATACACATTCACATGTATTGTATTTAAAACTAAAACCTGTTTTTCACACCCCAAATCTGCCTACATAGGCACCTGCAGCCTTATTCAGTTGCAATTTGGCCAATTGAAAATGGCTCTATTTAAGCACATAGCATACATTTTTTTTACAGAAGTTTTTAGTTCGTGAACTTCCATCCAAAAGCAAGGTCTTCACTAACTAAAAAACTTCTGTAAAAAAAATATGCTGTGTGCTTAAATAGAGCCCTTTTAAATTTGCTGAATCACAATTTAATAAGGCTGTATATGCCTAACAATAGAAACACTGCATCCAAATATAGATTTTAACCCTTTACTAATATTCAAGCAGCAGCTCAGTGCAGAGTTCTACAGATCAGTGTCTGGCTCCTCCTGCTTTCTTCTACAGGGGGACAACACATCCCATGATTCCTTCCTGCACAAACTGCCATCACTTATTGTTACATTGTATTAAAATGTATTAGCTGCCTGTGATTGGTCAAAATTAATTATGAATTTTATGCAAATTTTAGCAGAGTTTTTCAGGGGTGTTAACTTGCCAAAGCAACTGCTTGCAAATTCAAGAGATTTAGCAAATATCAGGGTGATTGTGTTTGTTTATGTTGTTTTTTTTTTTACAAATCACCTCTATCAGATACATTCATAATCCAGGAAACTTATACATGCCTTTAAAATCGATACAACCATTTTTCAAGACATATGCAGGTTCTAGAAAAATGTATATGACATACATTTATTACAAACTGTGTTTTTTAAAAGAACTTCACTTATAGGAACATATTTAAATCTTAGACTATTAAAGGACAACAGTGGCCATATTTATAAAATTGACTTTAAAAAAAAACAAAAAAAAACTACACTATAGGTATTATGTTTTTAGATCACCCTTATGGTTGTAAGTTTGCAAGCTTTCAATCTTTTTAGGTGTTTTAGGTAAATCACTAGGTACCTTTTGAATTAAGCTGAAAAACAGGGCCCACCATTCGTTTGCAACGGGTTATAATTGTTTTTGACTTATATTTACCCCTGTTTAACGCTATGGAATCTGTTGGCGTTACAAATAAAGGAAAAAACTAATACAAATTAAATAGAATGTAAAATAAAAATTTAGACAACCTCAAAATTATTACTGTTACTAGCGACTTGCCCGTCAAAAAATGACAGCAATGTTATTGTAAGTGAGCTAATGTTGTTTTGTGTGTAATAGTAAACATGTAATCAATTAATAAATGAATATACTTTACCTATTTTGAAGCATTGTGTTGAAGAGCTGTGAACCTTGTTTGAATTTGGTGCAGCATTAGTGTTGTGGAGCTGCTCTCTAAGCGTGGTGAATGTGTGCAGTGTAATAGTGTGCGTGCGCGAGACGAAACCGTTAGCGTAGTGGTGTACTTCCGCATTTGCGTAAAATGGCGGTTTCTATATGTTGTCCGTCTTAGCGGATTTTCCGTTGGTGCCTCGTAGTGGTTTTCGATTTCCGTGTAGTGTTTTGCGAGTGTGTTGTGGTGTTTTACGTGTGGAGAGTGCTGTAGCCTCGTTTTCGTTTTGTCCGTCGGCCATTTTTTTTCTCGCTTACCGATTTTCTTTGTGTGTAAAGTGTTTTATTTGTATTTAAATGAAGGTGTAACTTGTTTTTTGGAGGTGCTGGATGGTTCCTCTTGCTGTAGGTAAGATTTTTATGTGTGTGTTGCGTGTATTTATTGTGTTGTAAATGTTTGTATGTCGGCGTGTTGCGTCCGATGTTTGCGAGGTCGTAATGTGTCGTAACGTGTCTCGTATGGTGTTTGCGTGTGTAGCCTCGTTTTCGTTTTGTTCGGCGGCCATTGTTTCTCTCGCTTAGCAAATATTTTCGTGTGTAAACTCTTTTATTTTGAGTGAAATGAAGGTGTAAGTTGCATTTTTGAGGTCCTGGATGCTACCTCTTGCTGTAGGTAAGTTTTGTATGTATGTGGTGTGTGTATGTATTGTGTTTTTAATTTTGTAATGTTCGCGAGTAGCGTCCGAGTGTTGCGAGGCCGTAATGTGTGTGAACGTGTGTCGTATGTTGTTTGCGAGTGTCGTAATGTGTGTGTCGTGCTCTTTGGGTTGCGACTTGAACTTTGCGAGGGTCGCAGTTGCTGTCATGGAGCGCCTTCGGCGCTCCATGCCAGCAACTGAGACCCTCGCCCAGTGCCCTCGCTTCGCAGCGTTAGCAACAACTCGTACGTTCACAACTATATATGTGATATGCATTATGCTGACATGGAATCTACTATTTTAGTTTCCAATTATCTGCATCATGAGATAGAAGCTTCATAACCTGTTTTTTCAAAATACCCTCTATCTGAACAAAGTGAATCTGGTATATATATCTGCCAGTGCGCTCATTAGGTGTAAACGAATGTTCATTAGTGTACAAGGACACAGCCTGTTCAAAAAAAGCTGCAGGAAATAAGCCCAGTAAAGAAAATGGAAGGCTGTAAAGAGTATAATCACATATAATAGTTGTCAATTGACAAATCGTCATCACGCATTGCGAGCTCGCGAAGTGAGCTTGCAAGAACTGCGTCCCTCGCCAAGTGAGGGACGCAGTTCGGGCCGCAAATGCGGACCCTCTCAAAGCGAGGTGCCGCATTTGCGGAGTTGGAGGCTCCCATGTCGGCTGCAGTGAGCCGAAGGCGCATTTGCAGAGGTGGAGGCTCTATGGCGCCTCACAAGTGGTTACAAACACCCTCAGAAGCAGGACTTAGAATAAAAACACAAAGCACGCAATGACTAAATACGGACTTACACTAAAAAAATACAACCCGCGGGACTTAGAAAAAAAACATTACGAACTCGCAAAAATACCTTAACTGCCGAACTGCGTGCAGCTGAAAACATTAAAAAAACAATAAATACACAGAAATATGACATAAAAAGCTTACCCACAGCAAGGAGGTGGCACCCAGGACCTCTGCAAGTGAACTTACACCTCAATTTAAGTCCAAATTACTGAGTTTAGACACACGAAAATCCCCTAAGCAAGAGAAAAAATGGCCACTGAAAAAACGAAAACAAGGCTACACGACCCTAAAGCCGCAAAACACCACCAAGCACATACGACTTTTCCAAAAAGCTGTACGAGGTACAAGATACACTTTTAGCAAGGACGCTAAATCATCCACACCCGCGTACCACATACGCATTCGCTGCCATTTCACAACACTAACTTACACAATGCGGAAGTACATAGCTACACTAACAGCTTCCCCTCGCACACGCAGCCTATTTACACTACACACTGCACACATTGCTGACACTTACACCTCAGCTCCACAAAGTGCAAACCTACATTATATGCTGCAGGAACATCAAAACAGATTGTCAGCTCTTCAGCACAATGCTTCCTGCATATATTACTTACAAATAGGTAAAGTATATTAATTAATTATTTATTTAATTAGCATACAAAAATACATATACACAAAAAAATAAACAAAAACACAATCGCAATAAACACAAAAGCCATTCACTGCGCTCCTCACAACGAGCGCCAACGCTGCTCATAGCACACAAACTACACCAAGGGACAGCCTTGCAATAAGCGCAAAAAGCAGATCAGCGCCGACCTTACAATGACAACAAAAGCGCCTCTGATAAAAAAAAATAAAAAAAATACAACCAAGAGGCTCCTAATGAGCGCCAAAGGATCTCACACCACCAAAAATTTTTATGTCTCTGGCAAACAGCATTACCTGCCTTACAATTTTATTGCCCCGTCATGAAAAGTACAAAGAGTCCCACCTCCCTGATTTGCTCTATTGTGTCTTTAATATTTCCCCATGTTAAAAATAGGCCTATGTTAAGTTCATAACTCTTAGTTGGGTGCACAAAAAAAATGGAGGCAGCAGGTAGAAAGTGATGCCTTGTATGTTGAATGAGTGTTGAGATAGGTAGAGAGTGCTACAAATGGGAATGTTAGAAATCAAAATTAATACAAAGGGCAATATGTATTACATGATATATATTGTTATTATCAAAATGTATCCGACCAGCATTAGATAGTAGTAATCCTAACTGCAGTAATTTTTTTGGTATAAACTTGAGAATTCTGCCCTCTGTAATTTGTTTCACATACTGATTTAGAACCTTAAAGAAACACTATCCTGTTTGAATCTGCTCTGGAAATCAGTGCAGAGTTTTCTGTCCTGTTGCAGTAATCCGTGTACAGGTGAGAGTGAGTGTGGCTTGGCCTGTGTAAGTTATATCTGTGCATTTGTGTGAGGTCCTGTTTGAATCTGCTCTGGAAATCAGTGCAGAGTTTTCTGTCCTGTTGCAGTAATCCGTGTACAGGTGAGAGTGAGTGTGGCTTGGCTTGTGTAAGTTATATCTGTGCATTTGTGTGAGGTCCTGTTTGAATCTGCTCTGGAAATCAGTGCAGAGTTTTCTGTCCTGTTGCAGTATTCCGTGTACAGGTGAGAGTGAGTGTGGCTTGGCCTGTGTAAGTTATATCTGTGTGCATTTGTGTGAGGTCCTGTTTGAATCTGCTCTGGAAATCAGTGCAGTTTTCTGTCCTGTTGCAGTAATCCGTGTACAGGTGAGAGTGAGTGTGGCTTGGCTTGTGTAAGTTATATCTGTGTGCATTTGTGTGAGGTCCTGTTTGAATCTGCTCTGGAAATCAGTGCAGAGTTTTCTGTCCTGTTGCAGTATTCTGTGTACAGGTGAGAGTGAGTGTGGCTTGGCCTGTGTAAGTTATATCTGTGCATTTGTGTGAGGTCCTGTTTGAATCTGCTCTGGAAATCAGTGCAGAGTTTTCTGTCCTGTTGCAGTAATCCGTGTACAGGTGAGAGTGAGTGTGGCTTGGCCTGTATAAGTTATATCTGTGTGCATTTGTGTGAGGTCCTGTTTGAATCTGCTCTGGAAATCAGTGCAGAGTTTTCAGTCCTGTTGCAGTAATCAGTGATACAGGTGAGAGTGAGTGTGGCTTGGCCTGTGTAAGTTATATCTGTGTGCATTTTGTCGTTTTCTGCTGAATCCGTTGTGTGAGGCAGTGCAGTGTTTTCTATCCTGTGCTCATTTATCATTGTTCAGGTGAGTAGGCGGGGTCTTTTTTAACAAGGGAAGAGCGAGCTTAGGAGCTTTCAATCATTTCTAATGTAAGTGTAATTAATGTGTAGGAGATTAAATAAAAGGAGGAAATCCAAAGAAAAGGTGTATTATAAGAAAAAACAGAAAACAAACGTATATATATTTTTTCTGTTTTGTTTGGGTTAAGGTGTAGAAAAGCAATCTTTATACAAATACATTGATTTGTTTTCTCACTGTATTTTTGTAACTGTTAATCATGAGTCAGACCAGTGGCAACCTCACTCAGTGTACATCCTGCCAAATGTATGCACTACTGGAACAGATGATCCAGGGTCCATACCTCTGTGACAGGTGTGAGCATGTTGCCTCTCTGGAAGCTCAAATTGAAGATCTGGTGAGGAGAATTGCAGCACTTAGTGATGCTGCTTCACTGGAAAGGGAGGTGGTGCTCACGGAGCACAGTTTAGCTGGGCCTAGTATGGAGGGAGGAGCTGGGGCTAGTGAGGAGGTCCAGGGAGGTAGCTGGGTTACAGTTAGAAGAAGAATCAGGGGGAACAGGAGGAGGCAGGCCAGTTCTGAGTTGGCAAACACCAACAGATTTGCCAGATTGAGTGAAACTGTTGGGGATGTCCATTCAGGAATGGCTATGCCAGATAGAGCTGTTCCCTCTAACAGCTGGGAGAACAGTTCTACTGGAGAAGAGGGAGGGCAGAATAGGCAGAGCAGCAGACATGTTCTGGTGGTAGGGGACTCTATTATTAGGAAGGTAGACAGGGTAGTTTGTCACCCAGAACCCAGCAATCAAACAGTTTGCTGTCTCCCTGGTGCTCGGGTTCGGCATGTTGTGGATCGGGTGGATAAATTATTGGGAGGGGCTGGTAATGAACCGGCGGTTTTGGTACACATTGGTACCAATGACAAAGTTAGTGGAAGATGGAGCGTCCTAAAGAATGATTTTAGAGAACTAGGGAATAAGCTTAAAGCAAGGACCTCCAAGGTAGTATTTTTGGAGATACTACCAGTGCCACGTGCTAGCCCAGGGAGACAGAAGGAGCTTAGGGAGGTTAATGCGTGGCTAAAAAAAGTGGTGCAGTGCAGAGGGTTAGGGGTTTTTAGAGCACTGGGCTAATTTCTCACTTGGGTACAATCTCTATAACAGGGATGGATTGCACCTTAGTAATGAGGGAGCTTTTGTGCTAGGGGATAGGATGGTAGAACGCCTGGGGGAGTTTTTAAACTTGTAGGTGCGGGGGAGGGACTATATAGAAGTATTGGGGTAAATAGGGTAGAGAGGGAAAGGGATGAATTAGTTACCTATGTGAAAGGAGAAGGGGGAGGGTTACAATAGACAGTAGGGAGTTATTAATAGGGGCCTCAAATACAGTGGCAAGCACTTCACAACGGCAGAGCCATATCAACATAAAGTGTATGCTTGCTAACGCAAGAAGTTTGCCAGGGAAAATGGACGAGCTAGAAATATTAGCAGTCCAAGAAAAATGGGGCTTAATAGGCATTACTGAAACATGGTGGGATGAATCTCATGACTGGACTGTTAATCTGGATGGTTATAACCTATTTAGGAAATATAGGGGAAATGGTAAAAGAGGAGGAGGGATCTGTCTTTATGTTAAACCTGAATTTAAGCCTATAGTCAGAGAAGATATTTATGCGGGCACTAACGGCAACATTGAATCTTTGTGGGTTGAGCTAAATAGTGGAGGAGCTAATTCTAAACGCATATTGGTGGGAGTATGCTATAAACCCCCAAATATAGCTGAAAGTGAGGAAATACAATTATTGTTACACATACAGGCCTGTATATGAGTGATTCTTGGTTTGTGTAAAATCCAACCCGATGCTTTGCTTAAAAGCTGTTTAATACAGCGGGCATATGCTTTAAGGGAGCAATGTATAAAGTTGCTATTTTTGGATTAAAAGGGTGAGGTACATTGTATTCTCATTTGCATGTCCCCGCCTTTTAGACATGCAAATGGGCTTATTAATGTATTATTCGTTTTCTGTACTTTGTACGGTGGAGAGCTTTTCTCACTCTTGTGCTCACCATACACTAAATGATTATTGTGGAATATATATATATATATATATATATATATATATATATATATATATATATATATACATATACATACATACACATATACATACATATACATACATACATACATATACATATATATATATATACATATACATATACATGCACATACATATACATACACATACATATACATACACATATACATACATACATGCATACATACATACACATTTTGCAGCATTTGGGAGCCTCCAGGAGCTCTTGACCCTCCCTGACCCCATCCTCACCTTTCTTCTCATCTCGGCCCATCTTGATCTCACCCCAGCGCTTCCTACCAGCAATCCTCCTGCAGCCTTCCCTTGCGTCGCGTGTGTGACGTCACTAGGATGCACCGGCCGACGTGATGCATGCTGCTGGTGCTGTAGGAAGCGCCAATGAGGAGTGGGAAGAGATCAAGAGGACAGAGAGGCAGTTTTAAAAGGTATATTCGCTGTATAAGACGCACCAACTCCCCCTCCCCCCCCCTCCACAGTTTTGGGGAAGAAAAAGTGCGTCTTATACGGCGAAAAATACGGTACCTTATTTAAATACATCCAGGGTCAATATAAGGCTTTGTCAAGCGAACTTTTTGTAGCAAGAGATTTTCAACTGACAAGAGGACACCCTTTGAGGTTAGAGGAAAAAAGATTTCACCTTAAATAAAGAAAAGGGTTCTTCACAGTTAGGGTGGTTAAGCTGTGGAATTCTCTACCAAAGGAGGTGGTAACAGCGAATTCGACAACTTCAAAAAGGGGTTAGATATATTTTTGAATAAAGAGGGCATTCAAGGCTATCCTAGATAACTAGCGAAGGAATATTGATCCAGGGAGAAATTTGTTCGCCAGTTTCTGGGGTCAGGAAGGAATTTTGCTTTTTTTCCCCTTATGAGACAATTGGCAAAGTTTCAATGTTTTTTTTTTCTGTTTGCCTTCCTCTGGATCAATTAACAATTAATAATAAATAGTGCACATTAAAAAGATCAATAGAGATCTAAAAAGGTTGAACTTGAGGGACTAACTCTTTATTCATCCTCCAATACTATACGATTAATAATTATTTAATCAACAAATTAATTAATAACTAATCCGCATATTGCAGATCAGAGGAGATCTTAACAGGTTGAACTTGATGGACTGAAAGTCTTTTTTCAACCTTAATTACTATGTAACTATGTAACTATAACCTCATTATTATTATTATTATTATTATTATAGTTAATTTATAACGCAACCTCATAGCTACAATAGATTTTGATATGAAGACAAATACCACCTTTATTTTAATTTTTATATTCAGCTATTCTTTATTGTGGGTCGCCTTGATTTACCTACTCAGTAACTCTTCTTTATCTCCAAGGTGCGTTCTTGTACACTATTAACATTTTTGTTAATTCTATTGAAGGCGCTGGTAGTTAGGATTGTCACATTACCACTGTACCAGTTGCCTATATTTCCACCTTCAAGATCTTCTACCTTTACAAGTAGATCAGCAGAACAGTGTTTCTGTCCTACTGCAATAAAACTGTGTTTTATTAGTAACAAATGAGGTAATAAAAGACCTGTTATCTTTTTCTTTGTCTCTCTCTCTCCTTATACGCATATCATAAATAAGAGACTACAACGGTGCTTTAAAAAATAACGTTTTTTTTTTTTTTTAGGCTACAAACACCCGCTATCACACCTGCCTACTATAAATACATACCATCATATCTGTATACTTTTATAAATACCACTATTTCTCTTTTCATGCCATAGTTGGAAGGAGGAAGGTTTAGGAATATTGTGAGAAACTTTTACAGAGAGAGTAGTAGATAAGCAGAGCTGCCTTCCAGTGTTCTAATGGAAGTAGCAAGGTCAATCACAGTTAAGGGAATAAGTATGCCTGGGTAAGGATAGTAAGCATTGGCTATCTTGAGGTCCATACTTAAATCCCTTTTAGGCATATCTAACTGGATTATGAATGCATCTGATAGAGGATAATTAGAAGTGTATGCAAACATTTATTTGTATGAAAAAATACCACTTTTTCGGTCAATTGCAAATTAGGGTTAACACCCTCCAAACCCAGGCTAAATTAGCATCAAATTAAAAATTATTTGTTTTGGCCAATCAGGTTAGCTGAAACTTTTGCGTTAACTCTGGGTTCCTCTTTGTGCTGAAAAGCAGCCTGGGATATGTAGTGTATCACATATATGCTATGTATTGCTGCTGACATAGGCAGGAAGCTGCAAGGAGATTGGCTGAGCAAGCAACAGCAGGTAAATAGTGGGTTAATATTGCTCCCCTGATGCTGATTGGGGGGATCAGATGTGTAGACACCCATTGGAGGTGTCAACATAATTATTAGAGGGATTTTTAAATATTAATAAAAATAAAATATTTTATGAGATGTGCTGCAAACATATAGGCTGCTTTTTGGCTAAGGATTGCAGAAATGTATTAATCCATTAAACATCGATATGCCTTTAACTGTGTTTGACTCTACCACTTCCACTAGAAGACTGTTCCACTTATCTACCACTTCTTCTGTAAACCTTTAGATAGTTACAATGGGCAGACCAGATAGACCTTTTTGGTTTTTATCTGACATCAAAAAAATGTTTAATGTAAGGTATAATTTTTGATACTATATTTTAGTTCAACAATCTGTAATATATTTATCAACTGAAATGTTTATCCTAATTAATATATAATGCACATTATTAGTATCCTTTATTTGGAATAAATAAACCGTACTGGTAGTTACAAATAAATAAACATATGAAGAGAGAAAACTGTCATTAGTGTGCTTAATTGTTATCTTTAGAGAATCTGAAACTCTGATTAAACAGGGTCAACGGTAAATGTAAGATATATATTAAGTTGTGTTTCACCTACGCTGACACACCAGTATACAGTTGTCAACTTTTTTCTCGATTTAAATAAAAGGACTCTTAAGGCATTTGTTTTTGGTTTTATATACATATTATAAACCGATTAGTTCATTTAAATATGATATAAAAAGAATACTTCATTTCTAAGAAGCCCCAGATTAACAGATTATTTCCTGTGAGGTGCAATCTAGCACGGCTGTGACCATTGTTTCATTCATCTCAGACCAACAGCATGTTACTGAAAATGTATTAATCTCATGAGATACTGGTAATGTGGAACCCCTCCATTGTGGGCATAGCTTTAGGCTACTGCTCTGCAAGCTGACAGCTCTCATGAGAGAGAGCAGGAAGAAATGGGTAGGATTTATAGAACACAAATCCTTCCCTAGTAAGTGCAATGTGTGTCATTTTGAAATTGGAAGAGGTTATGTTTTAATAGTATGCATGATGGCTATATTGTATCTTTTTGTTAATATGTTGACAAAAGAATGGTTTAGTGCTAATATTTTACACAATACTATATATTAAGGGAATCTACTCTGAGTACTGTTATTTTGGATACATAACAGTACAGTTAAAACATGCTGCAGGTTCAGAAGGAATAAAGACAAACTATTACATTTGCATTCTAGGATAACATAAAAACTAGAGAAGCCTCATGTTACTAATAAGAAACCTCTGACATGTGTTAATGTAGTCCATTATGTTGAGCCATACAGCATAATGAAGTACATTTGCCATTATTGATAGTCAGCTGGTATAGGACTTACGTATTTTGCGTCCTGTTTATGATTCTTTTGTGGTGGAACAGTAATGGGCAAAACAGCAGGATTCCAATTTGATCCCAGCCTGGTCCTCACTGGGGCCCTCATTCAATTGTGATTTGGACAATTGAATAGGGCTCTAAATAAGCACATAACATATATTTTTTAAAGAAGTTTTTGGTTAGTGAAAACCTTGCTTTTGGATAGATGTTTAGTAACTAAAAACTTCTTTAAAAAATATATGTTATGTGCTTATTTAGACCCCTATTCAATTGGCCAAATTGCAATTGAATGAGGGCCTGGGAGTCCATGTGCTTGTCTAACACTACACACCCAACTTTCTGTGACAATCATATCATTTTCATTTTCTCCAAATCTCACTGTATTTAGTGATTTTGCTCGGTTTCTGTGTTCTCTGTCATAGCAAATTTAACTATTTGTTGAATCAAAGTGTTTTTTGTTTTTTTTGTAAACACTTTTTAGGACTGTGGACTGCATATAAGGCTGTGTGAAAAAAAATAGGTTGTCTGTCAGAGTTGTAGTCTGATATGATGTGGACTGTAAAATGGCAGAATTAATCTAGTATTAGAAGATCTGTAGAGGTACTAAAGATGTTTGAAGAGTGCAGTGGTGGCATATATGATAAATTATTAAAATAAATATAAATAACTTTTATATTTTGAAAGTATATTTTGATAAGTATTTTAATTTCCAACACAGTACTTTGTACATTTTTGCCGCTGTTCTTCGTATCTTTCATTTTTAAAAAAGGTTAACATTTTAATAGGGAATGCACTCTCAATGAAATAATTGTTAATTTGGGAATGAAACCTTGAAATACCACTTTGAGATATATTTGGCTCACTATGGAGACTTGGCTTATTAATCACCCTTTGTGGTTGCAAGCCAATTTACTTGTCAGAAATAATGCCTGTATGGTTGTGGCTTTTAACTAATGTGTGTAGATCATGGCAGGCTGCCTTACAATATATTGCTGAGGTAGACATTCGAATCATGTTACTCCATTTTCTTTATAAATCATTTTAATGTGGCACAGTGCCATATTAACTGAAACGTACACTTAATATAAATGTGACTGAGCGTTGTAAGGCAATTATGTTAGCATATTTCATATGGTCTGGTTTATTTGAATATTGTTTCTGTTTAGATTTTAATAAAATATGAAACATACTTTAGAATTTTTAACTTTAGCCAGCTCTTTGTAAATACCAAGAAACAGTTGGTACAAATACAAGCAGTACATTATTTTCTCAGATACTTGTCACCACAATAGGTAGAATTTCCGTTTTTTTTTACTTTTAGGGAAATCCTAAACGATGTTATGAAGTATCATACAGATCGCAGTTGATACTTCTAATATTGTAACTTTATGTCTAAAATTTATGTCTAGAGATTTATTGGAATAAATGCACCAGTTACATTTTATTATAACACATATGTTGGTTAAGTAAAATTAATGTTCAAGATCTAAGACAAGAAAAGGACCATCCCAACTCAGTATATTCAACTCTCTAATTTTTTTAAATCTCTTTGTGGTAACAAAGACGTGACTAGACGTACATGACTGGATTCAGTTTGTATTAAAACACCAAATAGCAGAGGAATTCTTTTTTTATATACTCGCTCTTTACATCCCATTAATACTCTCGAAAAACAAAAACACACTATTAAGAGAGAGAGATTTAGGAAAGATACTGGAGAATGAGGAATGATCTGACATTTGGACAAATATTTAAAGAAATTCATTTAATTATAGCCTATTGGAAACAACTATATAAATTCTCCATCATAGTTACTACTGTCCTAGAGAGGGCAAAAGTGGTTTCTGACAAATAGAAGATGTGTTATTGTGGGAACTTTTATACATATGTGATGGTCTTGCCCAACAGACAATATGGATAAAAATCCCTACAATTGTGGATGAATCATGATATTAAGGCTGAAATGATACACTGTATGTAAAGATTTTCTTGGAACATTCTTACAAATCATCAAAATAAATTTATATCAGTTTTGCTTGTTACCAAATTTTATAATGAACCCTTCATTTTAACAAAGCTTTCAACGAAAACTCCGCTGTAGACCAGAACAGATTTCCTATTACGTTACTGAACAATTGATGACCCGTTAGCACCATACATGATCTGCTAAAATCAATTGGATTCAAACAATCTACTCACACCCTTCTCAGTATTTCAAGCCAGCCATTATCCACGACCTCATTCATATATTACATCCGTCTCCTTCACCTCAGACTAGGCCTGGACCCATTTACCCTTGCAGGTCATTCATTTTGCATAGGAGCAGCAACATTGGCCTTCAGACACCTGCCCATATCATCCAAATAATGGGCATGTGGATATCAAATGGTTTCAGCCGTTACATCCCTTTATCCATCAATGGAAATAAGTTCAGCCTTCCACATCATAACACTACTGAACGTTTCCCTGTCAGCCATGCAATGTTTGGCCTGTAAGCAGGCTAAAGATTCCAACATCTACTCCTACCCCAGGAGAAGGATACAACCAGAAATATGTGTATTTAATTTTTTTTCAAAATATCTGGCATATATATCATTTGATACTTGGTTAAATGGAAAAATATTCTTTCTAACTGATACACGATTTTTCTATCAAATCAGATCTTGAGAAATATATAAGAGACATCTGTATTTTTTGCCACATTCCTTCTTTCTGTGCTGTGCATGTATATTGCCGATTAGAAAATGTTGATGATAAAAGAAAATACTTAAAAAAATATATATATATTTTTACAACTCCATTATGAATTTCAAGAGCTAATATTGACTGCTGATAAACTGAAGACCCAACCTTGAGTTCTAGAAATACCTCTCTGTTAAAGGGACATTAAAGGTTTCTGGATTACATTAGGAATATAATATATATTGTATCTATTTACATATATTTACTTTATTCAATTAAGACAATCTTAAAGGGCCAGTTACTTCACTATAAGTGCTCTGCATTGTGTGAAAGAGCACAAGACTCTATGTTAAAGTGATCTATTGCTGTATTAAATTAAACTAAAAACAGTTAAAAATGTGTACTCTTAGGTTTGTTTACAGAAACACTGCAGACTGCCCCATGATTTACAGCATGTGCCGGGTACAGCAGTTCCAAGCTCCCGTGAACAGAAAGAATGATGGTTTTACTGCTTTCAGGAATGTAATCAGCCATCAGTTAACCCCCAAGCTACGTAGAGCCTCATTCAATTTGAAGGCCGCATCTCGCAGTATATAGGCCGTATGTCTGCAGGCCTGCTTCGGGCTTGTGGTCTGCTACAAATCAGGTGCTATTCTATTAATCAAGCCCGCAAACTGTGGGCCGAAAGCGAAAACCATAAACCATGCACTCGTATGTAGCAGTTCAGGAACATTAAGCCAATAGAAAATGAGACCGTCATCATTACGTCAGTAAAACATGGAGGCTACATGTCAATCAATTAGCGTTTAGAGGTCCGATATGTGACCGCAAAATGCAAAATAATAAAACTGAATGCCGATACTGTTCTAGTCCATGTGGGTGACCTGATATGTATTAACCGATTGATTTCCAAGATCAATATAACCCCTGAATTGAAGCATAAAAAAATATTTTTGATTGGTGATTTGCGAGCTTGAGACTGTTGTGCAATTCATTCTAATGTCTTTCATCACTTTCCCAGTATTTTAAAGTACAGTATTGATTTTTTATTTGCATTAACAGTTCTACGGACATGCCTTTAAACCCTTTGCGGGTTCCATCTTGTCCCCGTTTACGGGTGTGAAAACATTTGCAGGCCTGCGGAATTGTAGCAATTGAAAAGCGATTTGCAATTTTAGCGATTGTAACTCTTGCAGGCGGTAAAGATCAAATGCTTAGATTAGGTGTAATTTCCGGTTTTCACAACTGCAAGGATTTCAAGCCCCTAACCCGTAGACTGTTTGAGGCTCGTAAAAAGACACAAATTGGATAGCAAATTAGCTTACAGGCTGAATTATGGGTGCCCGTAACTTACAATTGAATGAGGCTCATATTCGATAGTTTCCAGCAGTTATTTTCCTGCACAGATGAATGTGTGAAGAGTGAACCCTCTTTCTGATCTGCTGTCTGCATACAGCACTTGCTGTTAGTCTCTCTGGAGGCATGCCTAATTCTCTTTTCATTTATGATTTTTTCTGTGAAAAGGGCACCTATTTCAAAAATGTAAAACATTTTTCAACATGTTTTCATGAGTGTATTAAAGTGGTGTGCTCCAAGTTGTGCTGAATTAACTGACCCCTTAAATGCTCTACTTAAAATCATACAAGTTTTGCCTGTTTAGACCAGCCTACTGTAGCTCTTGCAGCTCATGAATACACTGAGTGTGAAATGCAGCGTTTCAAATTAGCCTACCAGTGACTTATCTCAAGGAGAATCTTGCCACTGATTGTTAATATAAGAGTGTGCAACTCCTTCACTTCAGAAATGTACTGCCTTCATGGACTGCATTTTAAGCAGAAAATCAGAGCTCTTAAGCACTTCTTAATGAAATAAAGTACATACAAGTAAAAATATACATAGGTATATTTATATTCCTAGTAAAATCCAGAAATCTTCTATGTCCATTTGAAACATTGTCTGTGACCGTGGGTCTGGGGATTTGTATGAGCCACTTGTTTACCCCAGTAAGTTGTGTCAGGGTTAACTCCTGGAATGGTTTAATCAAATCCACCTGAGCACAGTCTTGAAAAGACTGGAGAGTGATCTTTTTATGCGCTGTTTCTAGCAGTGTGAAAGGCAGGCTTTCTTTCAGGCCTGCAAGAACTGTGTGCAAAGATTGCATGGAGCATAAAACAGACTCACAGAACTGTATGCTGTTTGTTGATAGCGTGCAAAGAGGTGTTTATTGGAGCTGAGAAAAGGCCAGAGGTGTGTACAGCTGGTTTGAGTTATGAAAAGGGACATTAGAGAGTGTGCATATTGGTGTCTAAAGCTGGAGAAAGAAACAGACTGGGATACAGCGATGAGGAGCTTAGGAGCAAGCTGCAGTAGAAGATTGGACTTGAAAGCATGCAGGCCAGTAATTGAAAACAAAGTATTGGACTGTTTGTTTTTGCCCCATCCTGGTTTAGCTTGGATGGAAGCTTTGATAGCGCACTATCACAGTATAGGTAGTGCTCTGATGAAAGCTATGCCTGCTATTTTTTTTAATTTAATTGTGTTGTATCATTTTGTATTATTGGTGAATATTATGTAGTACATTTGGAAAAGCATTCAAGGTGTCCTGTAGTTGTGTCCCCCATCAAAAGCTGAACTCTTCATTGTGAAGAGGTGCTTCAAATTTAATTAGTTATCAATAATTGTGTATTATCCAAATGTTTTCAGATTAAGTATTCCTCAGGACAAGTGATATGTCTTTAAATATCTTATCATCTAAAATCTTATGATGGACATTAAAGTAAATGTATTGTTCATTTAAAAGAAATATATTTAGGATCCAAAATTCATATAGCAGCACAGGATTTTCTCCCCACTAGTTTTATATAAATACAATTAGACTTTTGTCTCTAAATGCTGATTTCAGGAATACAGAGTAGGAATAGGAGTACCACATTTAATTTTCTGTTCTTTAATTTCTTTTTATTAAAATTATATATATATATATATATATATATATATATATATATATATTATATATTTCATATCAAAACAATACACATAGAAACATAATATTAATTCTTTAAAAAAAAAATACATGTTCAAAAACATGAACTTTAAAAAATATACAATTAGTATATCTGACACTGACAGTTTTCATAATTCTAAGTGATCCAAGACATTTATATAAAAATTACATTTGTAAACAAACATTAGCAAGAAAATGTATCAACTAAAACTGATTTATAAACTGAAAAATACTAATATTTCTTAAATAAAAAAATATATTTTGTCCAGCTTTACAAGGTTTTTATTGTTGTGTTGTAATTATTATTTGATTTACCGTACTTCATTATAATAATGGTTACCTATTTATTTTTATTTTTATAACTTTGTTAATTTGTTACTTTTTCAAACCTCAGCTATTAATTTTTAATTTTGTCATACATATTAAAAGTGTCCACTATAGTAATGCTTCTAACATTTTTAGTATACTCGTCACATATGTGATTGTTATGTTGATGCAGGTAAATGCTTTTACATATTTCAAAGAGATGCTCAATAATGTACTTCTATTGTAATTCCTTTAGCATCAAAGAGGTCACATGGCCTTGACATAGAAAACGTGTATATCTATTTATTTGTATCATCCTTGAAACCTCATTGAAATAATTGTTGGTTCACTTGATATAAGTAAAGTTCTTTAACCTATGCAATTTTTAATACTAAAAGTGAATGAAAATCACTTGGTTTTCCTGAATCATTCTTCTCAATAATATTTATCCGTTAGTGGGATTTTTTTTTTTTAGATGTATTGAGTGATGTTTTGAAGCATTGGAGGCAGGAAAATGGTCTAGTGGAGCGAGGCAAGGAGTTTCCAAAGAATTGGGGCAGCATGAAAAAATTCCTGAAGGTGGGAGTGAGAGTGGAGGAAAGAAGAAGGTCATTAGCAGAGCGAAGAGGATGGTTGGGGGAGTATTTTGAGATGAGAGCAGAGATATAAGTGGGTGCATCTGTATGTTTTGATCTATGATGGCTACATATGCTACTGTGTCCCCCAGAACATCTCTTTGCATATTTTAAGAAATAGATGATATAATTAATACTAGTGGAAACCATCCACAATGCTATCTTAAATGGCGAAGACCTGGTTAAATGGTTTCTACGTTGGACATAACTTTTGAAACCATTTGTAGATGGCACATTATATTCTACCTTTTGATGAAGGAGCAGCGTTGTGCACCACAAGGTAGAGAATATTCTAAACTAGTCACATTTGCTAGCTCATGCCATTTGTTGATCTGTTTCACTTTGAAACAGTATGTTGCTTTAGATCTATACCATTTTAAGTTACGGATTTTGCTGTGCACCATCAGAGGTTTGAAAGGCATGTAGAAAAATATTCTCCTTTTTCTTTGAATTTATAAAGTTATATACATTTTAGTTTAGGGTTTCTTGTGCTTAAATCCCGCCTCGATTTTTACACAAAATACAGCAATTTTTTTCAGTGCAGAAATAATTTAATCCCACTTATTCTTTACAAATCTTATCCATCTACAGAAACCGCTTCTAACATTCCCTCATATTTGAAATCATTGGTGGTCTTTTTTGGCTACTTCTTTCTATTTTGTTCAAATTCATACAATTCACTTTAGCTAGTAGTAATATTTTTTTATGCTAATTTACAATGCTAAGTTGTTATTCAATGTGCTTTTAGTAACCTTTCCATCCAATTAATTCTTACAGTGGGGTTCATCTTTGTGCTTTAGTATTACAACCTTTTACACAGTGAATACAATTGTTGTCTCTTGAATTTGACAAGGATTTCATTTTAATTGTTCTTAATGCTCTAACCATATTTTACTACTTTCCTATTTGCCTTCAGATCACAGAAGAATGACATACATTCTCTATTTTATCAGTTTCCTCCATAATTATTTGGAGTATATAGTTTTTCATTATAGCTTTGCAAAAAAATAATTACAGAATGTTCTAAAAACTTGACAATTGCAACTAAATGTGTGTTCAAACAATATGTGTGTGTGTAACTTCTTTGTTATTGTTTGCAAATTAAAAGCAAAGAATGCAATGTCCCATTTTTTTTATATTGCCTTAATAATTTGTTCCATTTAAATAGAACTTGCAATTTTGAAATACTTCCATTCTGACTGGTTGAAGGGCTAAATTATAGCAACTATGCGATAAAAAATGTGATAAAAGTATGGACATTGTGCTACTGCTAGATAACATTGAGTCCCAGACTACATATTCTACTGTGATCAACTCTACTTTGGGCCCATACTTATATTTTTAATGGGTGAAGACAGTTATCTACTGTTCTTCTTGTTGCTTCATTACAATGACAATTCTGTCTTTCCCAAGAGAATCGATGGGGAATGTGAAGCATTCTGGTATTACCCACTTATTGATCAACTGTCAGAAAACATTTCAGTGAAGGAAATACACACTGTGCGCAAAAAAAAAAACTTTCTTGAGAGCTTAAGTTCTGTTCAAGAGTAATTTTGGAGCTATACTGTATAGGCTTCTGAGATCTGACTCATGGTGCAAAATCTATTTTAATATTAGTGGATTATTAGAGCTCTTGAAACTCAATGGAATTTTCATAATGCTACAAATAATTTACATTTGCAGATTATTTACCTTCATTGATTTAATATTCAAATAAAATAATTAATGTATGTGCAAATTGGGATCTTTCCTGTTTTGTCCCTGCCAGCAGAGTGGCATGCAGTGGCCAGTAGGTGATGTTATGGTGTCGCTCTGAGACTTTGTTCAATTTGTTCTTAGAGTGAGGACTAGCGTTAGGGGTTAGGGTTCAGGGTTAGAGTTGTGGCAGTTGATAAGCTTTACTTACTAAAATAGTAGCATAGCGTAAAGCTTATCATCTCCCACTGCCCTAACTATAACCCTAAACCTTACCCTAAGAACAAATTGAAAAAGTCTTTGCGCGCTACTGGCCGTTGCATGCCACTACTGGTGGGGATGAAATAGGAAATATCAGCGAATTGAACTATATATTAAGATTTTGGGATCTCTGCTGTCCACTACTTTTTTTTTTTTTTTTTATTTGCCCACCACTTTGTTGTTAGGGTTAGCTACACATAACAGAACAAATCCCATTACATTAAACCAAAGTGGTGGGCAGAGAACAGGAAAGGTCAAGATTTTCTGTGTTCCATTTTGTACAGGTTTAATTTATAACTGAAAATGCTTTATGTAATTATCTTACAATTTCAAAAATGTAATTCAGCTGCAAGTTAAATAAGAGGTTGGCACATTACAATAATGTGTGCATGACTTAAGCAGCTTTAAATGAGCTGTCACCTGAAAAGAATGTGATTGTAAATACTCAGGCAGTGCTGCCATTAACTCAGACTGCTGTCATTAACCCTTTCAGTGGTACATCTGATTGTTTTTCTTAGTATTTATACCTTTTCGGTGCTATCTATTATTATTATTATTATGTTTTATTTGTAATGCGCCAACATATTCAGTAGCGCTGTACAGAGGTTAAGTACAAATCACATTGCAGAATAATGGCCCTGTTATTGAGTTTAAAATCAAACATACATAATGCTTTACCTAAAGCACCAAAAGATGTAATGTTTGCAAACTTAAAGGGTATGGGTGAGATAAAGCAGTGATGAGTTCTACATATGAGTTTTTAGTGAGGTTTTGAGGTAGGAGGACAGTCTAGTGGAGCGAGGCAAGGAATTCCAAAGAATAGGAGCAGCACAAGAGAAGTCCTGGAGACGGGAGTGAGAGGAGGTGATAACGGAGGAGGATCTAATAGACATTTTTCTCTCTCTCTTTAGTTGCTTAAACATGTATGTCCCATGCTTCCTCTCATGTTTCTGTTCATCACACACAGTAATGAACAGGTGTCTGGGTCACTTTCCTGTTCTTAAACCTGCTTCTTTACTTATTCCTTCCTATGTAATATTTTTCTTTGTAAAAATGCCTATAGATTTGCATTAAACATATTCAAGGGTCAAAACTTTCTTCACACTTTTGTACTTTTTTTTTTAATGAACAGTAACACTACTGAAGTTTATTTGATGCAAACAAGAAACAAATTGTATTATTTTACCCATGTTCCTACCACTGAGCATGCCTTTACCCTTACATTAACCATAATTCTCCCAGCACACATTTCTTTCGGTATTTCTAGGTTTGTGTAGTTAAAGGTACATGTAAGTTTCTCTGTTTTTTCTTTTTTCTAATCTACCACATACTGCTAACATCAGGAACACACATTACATAGATTCATTCTATACACATACAGATCTTTTTATTTAAAAATTACCTTCGTTTTCCACACCCCCAGAGCTGCTTACAAAGGAGTAGTGTACCTACCAATAGAAACATCATATTTGGGTATGGTTTTTAACCCTGTACTAACCTTCAAGCCAACAGCAGCACAATACAGAGATCCACATAGCAGCACAATACAGGACTCATCTGTGCTTCCATGTGCAGGGGAATACACATCTCATGATGCTTTGCTGCGCAAACTGCCATCACAGATTGATGCAATGTATCAGCTGCCTGTTATTTGCCAAAACAGAATATGAATTTTATGTTAATTTTAGCAGGGGTTTTCAGTGGTGCAAATTCAAACGTTTTAGCAAACTTTAGGGTAAGTTTAAGAATACTCATTTTGGTATTTTTTCATGCAAATATGTTTTCATACACTACTGATTCTCCTCTATCAGATGCACTCATAATCAATGAAACTTAAATATGGCTTTAAAACAGAAGTTAGGTGAAGACCAGCATTACACTTGTATAGTGATTAAGTGAGCAAAGGTAAAATAAAAATTATCTTTTTGTATATTTTGTGTATAGGAAAGTATTTACAGCATGATAAATATCAACATTTTTACAAATTATGGGAAAAGCACAAGAACTATTCTAATTACATAAAGGAAAATACCACAAGAAAGCAGCAAGTAGACACTAACAATGTACAGTCAATAGAGCATTAAAATATTGTCTTCATTTTAATTGGTAATATTTTGGGTAGAAGAATTTAACATTTATATAAAATATACATATTTTTCATGTATTTTCCTTATTCTGTACAGTGAAACATTTTTGTAGTTTCCGCTCCTGCTGGGGCCATAGATTTTATGATTGTTCATGTTATATAGCACAATATTGAGGTTTTAGAGCCCACTTGCCAGCTGTAAATAAATACTAAGCTGCAATACATGATCAGATAACTCGAAAAATATTTAATGGGGTAATCATAGTTACAAATGTTGTGTATTGTTTATTCCTGCTTGACTGAAGAATTATAGATGTGTTATTGCTGTGCTAAAGAACGTCGTCCGCACTAATTCCATACAGTTTCATAACACATAAAATATACACTACATAGTTGTTTTTCTTAGGTTATGTATTATAAGAAAAC
The DNA here is from genome assembly GCA_027410445.1 of Discoglossus pictus. Taxonomy (NCBI): domain Eukaryota; kingdom Metazoa; phylum Chordata; class Amphibia; order Anura; family Alytidae; genus Discoglossus; species Discoglossus pictus. Next base: position 78,337,971 of record CM050166.1, on the reverse strand, counting down.
ACCGTCAAGATGCATTGCATCATTGAACCCATATAGACTATAAATATAATAAAATTTGTTATCTGCTGAAATTTTGCAGGTAAGCGAATGTCCTGGTCTAAAGCCAAGTTACCGTACTGGATTATCCATAAACATAAACACATTAAAATCATATTTGATTTGAGGAGAACCTTTTCATAGTTTCTACATATCTGATACAAGATGCTTACTGAGTCTTCTATATGTGAGGCGCTTTTTTTCCTAGGCAAAATCGCTACGCATTATCAATGTTTCATAATCTGAATGTGTTATGAAACTACCCTGTGTTATAAACCTGATGGTTTGCATTATTGATAAGGATGAATTTGATATATATTTACAATTTATGCTCTATACTTTAAGTGAAGTGCATGTAGACATTCAGTTATTGAAAGGGGGGATATGTTTACTGGTATAAGAAGTGACAGCAAGCATTATTTGATGCTGTATTTACCATAATAATGTTTGGTTTATTTTGTGTATTTTCAGTTAAATGTGAAGGAAGAGCTAATCAAGAAAATCAATGGAGCTTACAAAGAACAAATGGAGCTTTTAGAGGTGGAGCTGAAAGCCGCCAAAGAAAATCATGACAAATCATATAAAGAGGTAATGCTGTTCTTTAGTTATTTATAGAGTCCTGTTCTGGTAACATACACTAAACTATTTTACTTGAATGTAGAAATAGGATTATTGAACATACCAACATTTTAGATTACAGTCAAAATAATACATGTGTTCTTAGGTAATGACCACAATTTCCTTTATATTCTGACATAACAGCGCCAAAATGTTAGCATCACACAAAAATATCAGATGTAATATTTTTACTTAAAACATTTTTACATAACATGCAAAAAATAATAATAAAAATAAATATAAAAACAGACAGTTGTTTAGTGGAAGTGTCAAATTCCTTTAGTGAACCCTCTTCTTCCAGCATCTGTCTAAACATGGTGTGTTCTTGTAAGCTAATGATCATTCCATTACACCAAAGAAGTGCCCTGGTGAAGGTGTATACCAAACTCCAATAGCGCAAAATGCTCCTCTGAGTGGCGTCAGTATTTTTTTTTTTTTTTTTGGAGAATGTGGGATATGAAAAAGTGTAGAAAGAAACCAAAAAAAGAGAGGGTTTCCCACAGACATCGGTACTAGTACTGTAGAAAAATTGTGTTGGGGTTATTCAAAGATATTGTATTTACAGTTCTTGAGAATGAATGTTTAAACCATAAAACATCCTGCATAATTTTGGTGGATTCTTTCTAATTTTATTAATGTTCCAAGTACCGTAAGTCTTTTTGAAGGCTCTGCTACCTATCTACCATCTCCATAAGTCCAAGCCCAGTATCTGACACTGGGTGGATATAGTGCAGTCCGATTTATTGTCATTAATTCAGCTTATCTAAGACAAGAGTATATTCCTCTTCCTGTGGGGTTATCATGGTCGGCTTTTTCTAAATGATCATTCCTCCTATCTGGAAAGCTGAGGATACGTGTTTACCCAAAAGCTACGTGGTTCCCTTATAATAATTGTGTAATTTTTTTCAGGGTTCACCATTGGGACGGACCACATAGGGGTGGGGGCAGTGACGACATTTGCATTGAGAGTGGGAGAGTGAAGCCACACACCTAGTGACACTCAAAACTGATTCACATTGCACACTTGATCTGTGTTTACTCTAATGAAGAAAAGGGCATTTAGAACTTTCCTTGTGGCTGGCTTGTTCCATTTTATTTTGGTGTTGTTTATAAGATGTATTTACTTGATAACCTAGCTATTGGTAATATATGCATTAATGAATAATCATCATCAGGGTAAATAGACCTTTCCTTTCTAGATTTTAAGAGTTTTTTTATGAGATTGTATCTACATTTTAATGTACTGATTATAGTGAACTGATATTGAGTGTTTAATTACCCAGGGACTTTATCTCTTTTTTTGTTTTGTTACATCTCTAAATAGAAGCATTTGAAGACATTGATTAGGACATACTATACTCTATGTCGTCATCTAGATCAGTGGTTCTCAAACCTCTCCTCAGGACCCACCAGACAGGCCATGAGTTTGGTTTGACATTTTGTGAACACAGGAGGAGCAATTAATGTCCAACAGACTCTAATTGTCTGATCTGTATTTAAACAGTGTTTGACTGAAATCATGGCCTCTTTCTGGTGGGTCCTGAGGAGAGGTTTGAGAACCACCAGACCTGTGTTTTCTTAACTTTTTTGGTCTGGGTACTGGCTGGTGACTTTTAAATGATAGGGATCAGAACATGTTTAATGGGGTGATCCGTCATGCCATTTACTGAATTTTCATCTATCTTTGGACTGATTTGAATGGAATAAAGTTTAACTGCTTATACGTTCCTCTATAATCTTTCTATACTTGTGACAAATGGTATGTATAATGTATTAGGCAGATAAGGTCTCAGGGATCTGTATCACACGTAGGACAAGCTGTTGAGAACCACTAATGTAGACAAGATGGTGTGTGAGAAAAGACTCAGGTGATCATCATAGTCACGATTACAGCAATGATTAAATAATTTTCATTTATTTAATCCTTATTTGGTTTGTGAACATTCTCAACAATATTTATGTGTCCCAAAACCAAACCAAACCAAAACCCTCAGCAGATTTCAATTTCTGATTTAGCCTTTGAAAACCACAGATCTAGATAAAACACCTTAATAGTACAGAGGTGCATTGAATCTAGCGCTACAAAAAATGCTAACACTTAAAAATGAAGAGTAATGATAATAGTTTCTTCTTCTCATAATATGGAATTAGAACAAACTAATTTTTATTGTTGTATATTAAACAATATTTTTTTTTTAAATTTACAACACCAAATGGCCAATGAAAAATGAAGTATGTCACGCAATGTTGGTTTAATGGTTAACTCGCTCATCGCCTGCGAGCCACGCATAGTGAGGTGAGCCATTAAGGCACTAACACGCACAGCACTTTGAGGAGTGCCGAAGGAGCTCATCGCCTGCGAGCTTAACGTAGCAAGGCGAGCCTTTAAGGCACTACAACTCACTGCAAAGCGAGGCGAGCAGTGGAGGCAATGAAACACGTGGGACTACAACACTTAGGAAACTCGGGATTGCCTTACAGACTTATTAAATTGCCATTCACCCAATTGAATTGGGCTCTATATAAGCACATACCATCTTTTTTTAAAAAGAAGTTTTTAGTTACTGAAGGCCTTGCTTTTCCATAGAACTTTACTAACTTAACACTTCTGTAAAAAAAAAAAAAAAATGCTATGTGCTTATATAGAGCCCTATTCGCAATTTAATAATGCTGTTAGGCTGCAAGCAGTTGACAAACGCACAACTTAGAAAAAATAAACATTCCGAGATGCGGGAATTAGAAAAAATTCAATATGAGACGCAGGACTTAGAAAAAAAATCCGAGGTAGAAAAAATACGAAGTTAACGGCCGAACCGAGAAAAACAAGAAACACAAATATACACAAAAAAACCACAACAAAAATATCACACACAGCACGGGGGAACAGCCAGGACGTCTGGGAATGAGGTGAAAGGCGAATTTAAGTCGATTTTCAAGAGTTTCGGCACTCGAAAACCGGCTTAGTGGGGAAAACAAATTTTGGGCCCAAAAAATTAAAACGAGGCTACATGACCCTGGATTGCGCAACACACCACCAACCGCGTACCACTTTCACACAGAAACGTATGAGGTACAAAATACACTACTATAAAGGACACTAAATACATGCGACATATACAAACAACGATACTTTACACTCCTAAGTTGCAAATCACAACATTACCCATCTACAGTAGCGCTTTACACAAATAAACCAACGGTTTGCGCGCGCGCACACACCCTACTTCTAATGCACAGTTGGGACATTCATAAAACTATCTCCACAGGAGAGCTGGACATTATATGCTGCGGGAAAATGAAAACAGATTGTTAGCTCTTCAGCCTATTGATTGATGGATATATTAATTACAAATAGGTCAAGTATATTAATTCATTATGTAACTAATTAATTGATTATTATTTACAAAAATATAGACAAATGTATCTGTCTTTGTGATGAGTGTAGAGGTTGCTCAGAGGAGCAAAGGTACACCAGAGGAGAGGCTCGCAATGAGCGCCGAAGCTCCTCACAGTACAAAAACATTCACATTGTGTGGCAAACAACATTGCCATGGCTTCAAATTTTATTGACTGACATTTTTTGACGGGCAAGTCTTATTATAAGAAGTGAAACTTATTATACAGTTGTCTTGTCTGTATGTCTTGGCTCCACTGCTTTCCCAACCTCCAGTAATTCCTTATGTATAAAGTTTAGGCTTTGTTCTGCTATTCAGCCAATCAAAGTAATTATCAGATGTGTGTTTTACCCATGATGCCATTGTCTTTCTCTATCAGGGAACTGCCTAACTAATCACTTAATCTGTTCAGCAATTATATTTGTTACCGAGAACTAGGTTAGGGCAGGTAGGGGGACGATGAGACCATATAAGACTACAGAAAGGTACGTAATCAACCCTTTACAAGCATTTTACTTTATGCAACAATGCTCCTATTTTTAAATAGTATCTTTAAATGACTATAGAGAAGAAAAAAAGCTTTTACAGTGTCTTGTTAAGTATAAGCATTGACTGTCAATCTTAAAAAAATCATGCATGATTTGTACTTAGTAAATTAAGTCCCAATACTCATTAAGTACAGACAGATTTAAATAGAAAATTATATTTTGTCCAGCTTCTAGCTTTTTTTATGTCCCCTATAAGACACTTTCAATGCAATGTCAAATGGTAGCATTACCACATATATATTGTAACTTTGTGTTCAGTGTTTTCCAAACAGCAGTGCCATCAATCATTTTGACATGCCTGTCCAGTTTCTGTAGGTTGATTAAATTGTTGCAGAATTATATAAATACGCTAGTAGCACCTTTTGCAAATTATAAAAGTGAAATACAGTTTCATTTATTTAATTTTAATTTTTATGATCTTGGTGTTTACCTTTTAACATTTCTTTCTTTTTCTGTTTTTATTTCTTACAGTTTGCAAAAAGATAATATTTTAAAACTGTAAACCATTACAATTAATATGTTTTTTCATGCCTTCTGTTCAATTCATTTGGTTATTATATTCGTACCTGATTTGACATTTGTGCAGATTTCTTTCAGATGAGAATGTTTATTGATGAGCGGATGTTATTTGTTGCTGACTTTAAAACACTTAAAGTGTATGTTAATGTGCAGCTCAATATGCTAATTTGTGACTGAGAGTGCTCGTGTAAGGATCTAACAGCATTATAACAATGGGGGAGAATGTTTTGGCTATCAAACAGGTAGACAAGCAGACTGGTATATTAATTAATACATCAAAGGATATTCAGGAGAATTTTCAGGAGTGGTTCATTTGCATATTGATGCAGCTAAATTGCATAATTTATAAGGAATGTCTTACTTTTAGGAAAAAATGCTAATATAACATATAGCTAAGTATTCATGCACTTTTAAGAATTACCGTATATACTCGAGTATAAGCCGACCCCTCTAAATACCTGCCCCTCACTTACCTGCTTCTTCTCCGGCCTCTGCTCCGTCTTGACCCCGGCGCGCATGTGACGTCACATGCGCACCGCGTCATTAGTATATACCCGGCCCCGGTATATGCTAATGACGCGGCGCGCATGTGACGTCACATGCGCGCCGGGGTCAAGACGGAGCAGAGGCCGGAGAAGAAGCAGGTAAGTGAGGGGGAGGTATTTAGAGGGGAGAAAGTGAGGAGGGGGTTGAGGAGGGGGTTGATGAGGAGGAGGAGGGGGGTTGAGGATGAGGAGGGGGAGAGAAAGAGACACAGGGGGTTAGAGAGACACAGGGGGGTTAGAGAGACACTAGGTGGAGTGACTCGAGTATAAGCCGAGGGGGCCCTTTTTAGCATTGAAAAAAGGGCTGAAAAACTCGGCTTATACTCGAGTATATACGGTACTTAAAATACCATCTTGAGTTTATGCCTCTTCAGTGAGTATGTTTGCTGGAAGCTATTAACATGTGAGAAATAATATTGAATGCCATATTGACAATAGTCTATGTCAACAACAAAAAATAGAACATGTGAGGCCTTTGTAAGACCACCCTTGGACTACCAGATAAAATGTAGCAATCCTATGGCCTTGCTCATATGTTTGAAATGTGAATATCACATTGGCAGCTTTATTATCCTATGGTCTCAGTACTGCCTATTTATGCCCTTAACGCACAAGGTGTTAAACTAAGACTTGTGGCATTGTACAAGAAATATTTTCACATTGTAGTGTTTTAAAGTTCTGCGAAGATCAATAAGAAAACAGGTTGGGAGTATCAAATCATTTACGACATGATGGTGCTCAAACACAGGATTTGTGGTACATATGTTTAGAAGTCTAACCATTGGAATAATCTATAAATATAGACGAGAATATTGTGATCACCTACAAAAAGGACTGTATCGTATAGGAAATGGTTTTTGTTCATTATTGTGGTCAAAATTCAGCAATGCACAATTTTTGTCTAAAAAAATGTAAAATTCATGTGATCTGATCTTCAATATTCATTGCTGTATATTCACACATTTGTATGATGTGCAGCTGCACAGCAGATACTATAACTATGGCTATGAATGCATCTTCATGTATCTTAGCAAGTATTTATCAGATGACTTAAAGAGGGAATTGTCAGATATATCCATTTCTTATGTTAATGGCAAAGTACTGTGAGTGTTTTGAAAGGATAAAGATAATAATCATATTTCAGAGTAATGGAAGACTGCTTGTTTTCTAAGTAGATAAAAGTATAAGGACCAAGCTGTCCAGAAAACAGACTGGGGTCACTTGTTGTCTACAACCAATCAGGTCTGGCTCCTATCCTCCTATGGTAGCGCAGTACAAGGCAGCAGCAGTGGCAGTGATCATCCACTAGATGGCGCTGCCAATATTCCCGTTCCATATCATAGAGTCAAGGCTTAGGTAAAATGTTATAGTTAGGGTGAGGGTTAGTTCAAGGGTTAGGCTAACATTATAAGCTTAGATCTTCTCACGTATCGGCAGCGCCATCTAGCCTTTGGAGGCCGCACTGCAGTGGTGGACCTGTTCCGATACCAAAACAGGAAAGATCCCAGGTCTGTTCTGTAGCATTTGAAACACTGTTGAAGGTCCTTCTCTTAGTTTTGTATCTACATAATTGTATTCATTCTAATACATTGTTTGCGCTTCATTTAATTTACATGCAGGAAACTACTATCATCTTCAATAATCACAAAAGGTTCAAGTAAGTTGAACCTTTTTAGCATTAAATATTCACTAACCTATTTTTTTGAATTGTCACTTAAATGGACATTTAACACAACTGCCTTTGTGCATTCGAAAGAGCATGTTTTCAAAAATAAAGTTGTTTTGCAAGAAAAAAAAATAATAAAGCCTGTTTAAACATCATTAAAAATAAAAGGAAATGCAGAGAGCTAAGTTTAGTATGTAGACCTTCTTTTAAAAAGGAAAACACACTGCCAAATTATCACATACCTTCTTTCTGATGCAACAAAGAAAACCATTTTCCATGTCCATTTTAATATTTATTAAAGTAGTTGATGATTTCTCTGCCTGCTGTTTGTAATTCTCTATGAAAGCGGAGAATATACTATAGTGCTCATGTGCTAATTTACTATCTTCTTTTTGTATAATTTTATTAATATTCACTCTCATTAATAATTATTTTTTTAAGTAATCATTCATTTACTATAGATAAGGATTTCTAAATGCACAGTGATACATTTTAAGGTAATAATAGCATTTTAATATTTTAATATAATAAGATGCAACACTGTCCATGCTTTATTTTTTCAAAAGTCCTATTTTTTTTTCATGAACGCTTAATAATTCTTTTTCGTTGATTTAGATATTTTCATGTTGACTGCATTATCTTTCACAATTTCCACTGACTTGGGTGTAACAGATTTCTGATTATATATCCTTTTGTTGAAAGGTTTTGAAACTGGAGCAGTCCGTAATTGAGCAGAGAAAGGAAATGAAACAACTTCAACAACTTTACAGAGACACACTGGAAAAAAATGGCCGATTAGAGGCAAAAATTGAAACGCACGTGATAACATCGCAGAGTGAACAAGATGTACTTTTAAATGAGGTGAATACTTTATACCATTTGTGAAATGTCTTGAATTATGATTTATTGCGTTTTGTTCTTTCATGAAATTCATATGCTGAACTAAAAAGATATTCTTTTATCTTATGATGTGACCTTGCAGATCTCTTACAAAGAAGAAATTATCCATAAAATGAAAATGCAGGAAATTGAATATGGAGAAAAGTTAAATGCAGCAGATAAACAGGTATTGTTAACGGACTATAATATAATGAAGCATCCCACAATTTGTATTTGTTTTATAGTGAAACGGAGCTTTCAGCAAACATTGTTATTTTATTTGAGATGGTACTTTTAATTGGCACTTGTTTATTGGAATAGATTAAGTGAAACAAGCTTCAGCACATTTATGGCGTTCTCAAAGACCATTGTAGTTGAAGAAAAGCTTCACCTTTGTAACAAGATAGCATCATTAGGCTTCTTTGTAAGCCTAAGTAAGCATAAATGCTTTGTAGAGAAAATTCATATTTTTCCCCATCATACAGTCGTCCTTTAATTATTTGAAATGTAATGTTTTATGAAAATTAATAAAATTAATGGAAATTTTATATTTACAGATTCAGCATCAACAGAACCTTCTTCAGAAATTACACACAAAGTATATGGATACTGTAGATTATGTTAAAGAAAAAGAAGAGACAATACAGGCATTAGCAATGCAACTTCAGCGGGTTAATGCTTCAAAAGAAGAAGCCAAATTAGAGGTAATTGTTTTGGAATATTAGGAAGAAAACGTGTCAAACCTTTGTCTATATAACTACTGAAAACGGGTTGTTCTGGATATTGTAATGTTCTGGTTACTTAGTATCTGGTATTGTCATAATTTGTTTTAAAGGCTTACCAAAGCTTCCAGTATTAATGGAGACACACCACATTTCAAAATATAACAATAAGATACATTGCATAACATTTTTGTGACATAAGTATTGTTGTTATTTTCAGTGTTACATATTTTTATGAAGTACCCTAAAACCATTAGGCTTCCCCTAATAAAAATAAACATTAGTTTTATTACTACTGAAAGTCATTTTTGCCCTTGGGAGAATCAAAGATGTGCGTGACACGTATTTATAAAAAAAAATACAACACTGAGTAAATACTATCTTCTAATAGTTACTGTAATTATCTTCTAGTTACTGTAAACAGAGGAAACTGCAATTTATGAAGGTTAAGTATGTGTACTTTTTGCTGAATATTACAGTGATTACAGTCATTCTTGTGTACAATAACCTGGAGAATAATGAGAATGATGAAATGCTTCTGAGATGTTTCTTAGCATATCATTCCTTGTTTGCCAAACTTCTAAATTAATTCTAGTGCAGCACATAGGGATTGCCTAAAATCATAGGAAACCGTATTTTCATTCTGAGTAAAAAAACACGCTTTTTATTTACATGATTATCATACAACGAGACAATCACACAGTAAAATATTCACTGAAAAACATGTTTTTCACACAAACCCAAGCCAATAAATTGAGCCAAGCATGTCTACTTGATTCTAGTGCTCGGATTTGGCGTGTGGATTGGGTAGATAAATTAATGCAAGGGTCTGGAAATGACTGAAGAGTTAAGTGGAAAGATGCAGAATGAAGCCGTTGTGAAGGAAATTTTCTTTCGGACAGGAGTTTATATGTAGTGCAGGAACACTTTTGAGGGTATTATACTTAATTAAAAAACATTGACTCTCAATAATTACTTTTGGGTGGTGTTAGTTTAAATAAAGTTGGTTGTACTGTGAGGAATCTATTGAGGAGAAGGTGACCGATTGGAATGATTTTAGTGAGTATATAATGTGGTTTTATATAAGCGTCCCACTTGTTAAATCAAGTATCAAAACTATGGTTGAAATGAGGAGCTCTTTGTTTTTGCCTGCTATTCATTTTAATTAATATGTTTTAAGTACATGTATTATCTGCCATCTAGCAGTGCTTAGTATTAAAATTAATATAAATGATTCTTTCCGCGGCTCCTTTATTTCCTGTATTATATGCAGTTCCTATATTTTGTCAGTGATTTTTAGTTGTACTATGAGATGAAAATCAGCCTGAAGCATTTTCAGAAACTTCTAAACACCTTTGTTTCCGAAGCTGGTCCCTCTAGCAACAAGTGATTCAACAAAGTAATGTGTTACCTGGTTTCCAAGCACTAATTCATAAAATGAATGGCTAAGTAACATTGCCCAGCAGAATAACAAGATAAAGTAAAAAGGAGAATTGTAAATGTACATTTACTATACTTCACATATTAAAAATGTAAAAATCAATATCACCTACCTAATCTGAGCATTGATTACTACACGTGGCCCACAAAGAACTGCTGTATAATGATATTATTACTGGGTCTTTTTAGATTTTTACCCATGGGAAAAAAAAACTCCTACGTAAATTTTTTTATTTTTCATTAAAATTACCAAATACATTTTGGACTTACTATGTTGCACTATATACTAATTCTATAAAAAGCTTTGATATATTATCTTTTCTTCTATATTTTTTTTAGATGATTTGCTAGATATTAGAAGTAGAAATGAAACCTGTTTTTTTAAGTATAGCGTCTTTTTGCACTAAGTAAATTTTTTATTTCCAAGGCTTGTATTTACATTATTCAGATACTTTCAGTATAAGTAGAGGTTTTCAATACTTCAGACGACACAATTAATATATATTTTTTTTTCCAAGGTGAAGGACTGTGGAGAAGCCATCAGGCATTTACATTTGGAGCTGGCCTCATTGCAGACTGCTGAAGATTCTGCAAGAAAAACAGTCATTGTTAAGGAACATATTAGCAGTGAGCTGTATGAAGAATGTGAGAAACTTAAGTGTATTCTTGAAGAAATGCAGTTCAAGGTATGGTTAATTAACTAGAGCTGTGAACATAAGAACAAATGCAAGGCCATATATAATGGATCCATTGTAATATGGTATGATTGAAAAGGAGTTTGTCCCTTAGTTATTTAGTAAAGCGTATTGACGCGCAACGCATATTCTTTTGAATTCACCATAGTATGTTAAGTAAAACACTATAACTAATAAAAATATTGGCAGTTTTCAATCTTGTTTTTCTTCTTGTAAGCTTTCCCATCATACCCTACTTCCTAATAGTTGTTGTCATAGACAGTTTTATTAACAAGGTGAATAAGGCAGCTGCCAAAGGACCTTATTTTTATAACAATACATTTGCATTTCAGTTTGTTAATGTTTCACACATAGACCCTGCCTTTCCTAGCTGGTGTCATAAGCATGTACTTTGAGATTGGGGGAGTGGAGGGAGGTGTGAACTAGGATTCCATCTTCTCATGTCTGGTTAATATGTAAAATACAGTATATGTTGCTTTTATCTGTAAGAGGAATCATATTTTATATTGTAAGTTGAATAAGCAAGTTTGAGATTTATATGTTATGTTTTTTTGTTTGTGCCTATATCTATATCTCATTCTCCATTTTCCAGACCACTGTTTCCTCAGAGAGAGGTCACTTTTAGAGAGTATACATGTGTGCCTTTTAATATTTACCTATACTAATGTCTGTTACACTACTTACCTACATTTTACAAAAAATATTTTGTAGAAAAAGATAATTTTAAGGAACTGGTAAACTACTATTAAGGAGTTTGTGCATATGGGTGCCATGTATGTAAATCTGGTCCTTGTTGTGGTCCAACAAATCCATCCTTAGATTTTGTTTATTTCGCTAAATTCAGGGCCAGAATAAATTCTGCTGGAAATCATTTAAACATTGTTTCTTTTGTAGTAAGTATGATATATAAAACAAAGTGTATATTAAACAAAATATAAATGGTTATAAAATTATACACTATTACAAAGGATTATTTTTGTAAAAAATCATGCATCTCTGAATTATTATCGCTCATTTATATAGCACAAACACAGAGCTGCAGCACAGTAAAACATGGGTATGGCAATACATAATTTGACAAACTGAATCAAAAGAAGCTGAAGACCAATAACACCTTTTATACAAAGTGTCTTGCATGATTGAAAGTTCGCAAACTTACAATTAAACAAAATGTGAAGTCATTAAAACAGTGAAACAAGGGCTTGGCAAGTAACTGAAAATAGAGTAGAGGGTTAATTTGTGATTAAGTGTATTATTTGTGAAAATGGAGGTGATAATGCAGAAACCTGCACTATAAAGTAACACACGTCATAAGTGGTTGGGTTTTCACAGGATATGTTAGGGGGCATGTTAGATGAGTTCAGGGGCATAAGAGTAGTGGTGTTTGAGGCTCTAGGTCTGGAGAAAAGAGAAACCAATGTGAGTGGAACTGAAAGGTGTTATGGTATGAGGTGGTATGAGATGAGGGTGTTATGGTATTAGATGGTATGAGGCCTAGTGTCATTGCCTCAGCCCTGGAGAAGTGACTGCTTAATCCTGATGGTCAATGAACTGGGAAAGATGTCTTTTTAGTTCTTATGCTCAGGTGGATGGTATGAGGCCCGTCGACACTGGCTAAGCCCCTGCAGAACACCTTCTTAGTCCTGATGATGAATGGAACTGGGAAATAAGTCAGTTGAACATCTATTACTATGCAGAACAGTTTAGTATAAATAAACTGTGAAGACATTTTTAAGGAATAACACAAGGGTATACATAGTCTGTATTTTAACATTTTGCAGCCATGGAACTATTACCCATTTCTCCTTATTGATTGCATTTATTGCATTACTTACTATATCATACATATACATAACTGCCTCTTTTCTTAAAATATTGTATTTATTAAAAAATAAATATAGGAGATGTATTGTCAAGACCTATATTGTCATAGGTAAGGGTTTCATCAAAGGCGCTCATTGCAACGCCAGTGATAAGAGCCAAAGGCGCTCATCGCAAGGCCAGTAAAGTAGGGCGGGAGAGGCTCGCAATGAGCTCCTCCCGTCAAGTAGAGGTGGGAAGAGGCTTTGGCGCTCATTGGGGAAAGAGAGGGGGCAAAGAGACAAAGGGGAAGGAGAGGGGGAGAGACACAGGGGAGGGAGGGGGGAAACAAACACAGGGGAGGGAGAGGGAGTGAAAGAGACACAGGGGAGGGAGAGGGAGTGAAAGAGACACAGGGGAGGGAGAGAAAGAGACACAGGGGAGGAAGTAGAAGGGGAGAGGTTCTCAATGAGCGCCAAAGGCACTTATTGCAACGCAAGTGATAAGCACCAAAGGCCAGTAAAGTAGGGGGGAGAGGCTTGCAATGAGCTCCTCCCGTCAAGTAGAGGTGGGGAGAGGCTTTGGCGCTCATTGCGAGGCCAAAGGCGTTGATCGCGAGGCCATTAAGGTACGGGGGGGGGGGGGAGAGGTTTGCGCTCATTGTGAGGCAGGCAGGTTAGGAGGGAGGGGGAGCCTTGCTTTGTGTGACAAACAGCATTGCCAGGCTTAAAATTAGGGAGAAGAGGGGGTAAAAGAGACACAAGGGAGGAAGTAGACAGGGGAGAGACTCGCAACGAGCCAAAGGTGCTCACATTGGGTGGCAAACAGCATTGCTAGGCTTAAAATATTATTCCCGTAGCTAGTATATATATATATATATATATATATATATATATATATATATATATATATATAATCACATTTTTTTAAATATTTCATTATATCTTTTCATGTGACAACACTGAAGAAATGACACTCTGCTACAATGTAAAGTAGTAAGTGTACAGCCTGTATAACAGTGTAAATTTGATGTTACCTCAAAATAACTCAACAAACAGCTATTAATGTCTAAACCGTTGACAACAAAAGTGAGTACACCCCTAAGTGGAAATGTCCAAATTTGTGTGGCCACCATTATTTTCTAGCACTGCCTTAACCCTCGTGGGCATGGAGTTCACCAGAGCTTCACAGGTTGTCACTGGAGTCCTCTTCCACTCCTCCATAATGACATTACGGAGCTGGTGTATGTTAGAGACCTTGCACTCCCACACCTTATGTTTGTGGATGCCCCACAGATGCTCAATAGGGTTTAGATCTGGTGACATGCTTGGCCAGTCCATATATAGGGTTCCCTGGTGGTCCAGTGGTTAGAATCCGGTGCTTTCACCAATGTGACCTGGGCTCTAAATAAGCACATAGCATATATTTTTTAAAGAAGTTTTTAGTTAGTGAAAACCTTGCTTTTGGATAGATGCTTACGAACTAAAAACTTCTTAAAAAAAATATGCTATGTGCTTATTTAGAGCCCTATTAAATTGGCCAAGTTGCAATTGAATGAGGGCCTTAGTATGCATGAGCTGGCGGGGCAAACCTTTTGCTGGAATTGTTCGGAAGGTTTGAGCAAGTGAAAACAGAGCTTTTAAGCACTTTTTAATAAAATTATGTTTAGATATACAAACAAAAACTTAGGTAGTTTATTTTAATATTAAAACAGGGAAACTTTCATATCCCGTGCAGCACAGCATGGTGCATGATAAATTAAGTCTTAAATGGCCACTTAACTCAGTACAATTTATACAAAATCACAGTAAAGATCACCTAAAAGCATATTGAAATACTTTTTGAATTTTTGAAATACATACATTTTTCACTGAGAATACAAAAAAGTAGAATCTGTGTATACACAAGGCACTGACTGCCCACTCCCAGACTTGCAGCTTCAGCTCTGTGTAGTGAGCAAAATAAAAAAATACTTAACCCCCAAAAAAACAATCTGTGCAGAGCATGGCATTCTAGAATCACCTAAAAAGGTAAGTTATGGGTTAACTTATGAGTGCATTCCTGAGTTAAGGGGAAAACTGCTATCAGTCGATGTCCTCACTGAGCAGCTGAAACTGCCAATAGGCAGGATAGACTGTGTTTCTAAGGAGCTGAAAATTTTAGATTGTGATCTTTTATTAGTTTAATTAAAAGATAGATCATTTTAAAATACAATCTTGTGCTCTTTCACACCATGAAGAGCACTTGCAGTGAGATAAATTACCCTTTAATATTTTTCCACCTCCTTCAAAGCTTTTTTGGATGACATCTCGCCTGACATCACATGTAGTATGAGAAAATACATCATCCATATTAGTGCTGAAAACATGACACTAGACCCCTATGATATTATCTAATGTCATATACTTTGTAACCATATTATTACAAATTATTTGTGTTTATCAGATGCAAAATAATGAAATAATTTGTATTAAACATTAGCAAAAATATAATGACTGAAAATATATATGTTTTAAATAAATATAGTCTTGTGGCTTAGGCAAGGTGTAGTATTGTGTTAACCATAGAACAAAATAATTCAATTGATGGAGATTGATATAGATGATACCTTTTTAAACTGTTTAAAATTCAATTTGAAATTAATTTAATGAAAAAAACAAACATGTAATGGTCGATTTATAAATTGCCCATAACGAAAGATAATTAATTCAACTTTTTATATCTCATAAAATATAGAAGAAAAAAAACATGCTGTTATAACCTCCAACCTATAGGGCAAACTCCTCAAAGGCGTAACTAAGTTTCCCTGTGTGTAACTTTCTAATTACATTGAGTAATTATATACACATACAGATTTATTGTATTTAAAATTAAAAATTTTCCTCACCCCAAAGTTGCTTACATAGTCACAGTGTACCTACGAATAGAAACACTGCATTTGGGTATGGGTTTTACCCGTATAGTAACCTTCAAGCCAACAGCAGCGCAATGCAGACATCCACAGAGCAATGTCTGACTCCTCCTGCCTTCTTTGTGCAAGGGAAAAACAAGACTACTCATTCCTTGATGCTTTGCTGCACATACTGCCATCACATATTGAAACAATGTTATAGTTGTCTGTGATTGGCCAAAACATATTATGAATGATATGCTAATTTTACAAAGGAATTTCTAGGGGTGGTAACTCTCAAAATCAACTGCTTGCAAAAGAGAATTAGCAAACTTTAGGTTAAGTTCAGTAACGTTTATTTTGGTATTTTTTCATGCGAAAATGTTTGCATATACTACGGATTCTCTATCAGATGCACTCATAATCCAAGAAACTTAGATATGCCTGTCTGAATACAAATTGGACAAATACAGCCTGTTGAATAATATTGCTCTCACTTATATTGACAGTGGAAATCTAAAACCTATCTGGCCTTGTTTGAAACAACCTCTAGTGTGACTCCATAAGTATTATCATGAATTATGCCATTTTCCAATCATGTGTACTGTCATGAGTGATGCAATTATTTCTATCATATGTGATGTAAAAAATTATATCACCAATTGTTATAGATGATGTAATGAATGATTTCATAAGAAAAAACATTGCAGGCAGGGATACTAAGGTTGTTCGCAACCTTAACTTCCCAATTTCCAGCTTTAAGTTGCTCCATCATGCACTGCAACTTTAACTATAGTTTAATGATGTTTTTGCAGATATATATATATATATATTACAATATGCATTAAGAATATCTTATTATTGTCATTTAAATATCTGTTTACCCATCCGTTTTGTTGTTACTTTTCACCATGCTCATAAGTTGCCCTTATTTATTAGTGCATGTTATGCTGAATACCCTACTTATGGAGTACACCTGTACGTGATTTGTATGACTTTGGTATGCGTCCTTGTTGGCATTTTTTGAAGTTGAAAGCTTTCCTGGAATAAATGTATTTCATTTATGGAGGCTTGCTTATGTGTTTCAGGTTTGCTGAGATAATGAACTGCAAATTCTTGCAATTTTGTTTATGCTTGGATAATATATATATACTAGAATATTGCCCGTCAAAAAATGATGGCAATGAAATTGTAAGTGAGCTAATGCTGTTTGGTGTATGGTAATTAAATAAATAATACATTAATAAATTAATATACTTTACTTATTTTGAAGTAATATATGCAGGAAGCATTGTGCAGAAGAGCTGACAATCTGTTTTCATGTTCCTGCAGCATACAATGTGTGTTTTCAGTGCTGTGGAGCTGCTGTGTAAGTGTCATGAATGTGTGCAGTGTAATAGTGTGCGTGCTCGAGACAAATCCGTAAGGGTAGCTGTGTACTTCCGGATTGTATAAGTTATTGTTCTTAAATGGCGGCTAATGTGTGGTATGCGGCTGATTTAGCGTCCTTCGTTTCGGATGTCGTCCGACTTTTTCAGAATATCCGTAGCTGTTTGGTGGTGTTTTGCGTGTTTAGGGTCCTTTAGCCTCGTTTTAGTTTTGTTCGGCTGACATTTTTTTTCTTGCTTAGGTGATTTTCAGGTGTCTAAACACCGAAATTTGGAGTTAAATCGAGGTGTTGCTGTGGGTAACCTTTTCATGTGTTTGTTGTGTGTATTTATTGTGTTTGTAATGTTTTGGGGGTCGCGCGGGTTGCGGTCTTGTTTTTGGATCTCGTGCGTCTTTTTCGGGAAATCCGTAGGTGTTTGGTAGTGTTTTGCGTCTTTAGAGTGCTGTATCCTTGTTTTCGTTTTTTTTGGAGGGCGTTTTTTCTCTCGCTTAGGGGATTTTTGGGTGTCTAAACTGTTTTATTTGGAGTTAAATTGAGGTGTAACTTTAGTTTTCGAGGTCCTGGGTGCCCCCCCTTGCTGTAGGTAAGCTTTTTATGTTTTTGTTGTGTGTATGTATTGTGTTTTTCCTGTTTTCATGTGTGCGGGTGTAGGACGATTTTTGCGAGGTCGTAACAAGTCCTGTATTTTGCTATCGTAACTACGTAAATTTTGCGAGGTTCGCAGTTGCTGACAAGGAGCGCCTTCGGCGCGAGACCGCAAGCGTTAGCAACAGCCCGCTTGCTCACAACTATATATGTTATTATGCAGTTTATTTTAATTTAATTTTTGATAATTGCACATCCCGCTTTCCAAACCTTATCTACTAAGCATGCCAATCTTAGGACATGTTATTAGATAGTTATATTAGTTTAATTAAAAATAAGCACCTGTTAAAATAGAAGGAGAGAAGTATTTTTAAAAATGGTACAGTTGAAGAGATTATGTTTGTGACAATAATATCTTAGTGTGAAGCAGTAACAAACTGGCACTGAACATAATCATTCACACTGCCAAAAGTTATCGAAAATGACAAGTACCAAACGATAAGGAGTTTCAGTAAGGAGTGATGTAAATTAAATCATACAGGTCTTAGCAAGAGGGATGAGTACCAAGCAAGTGGCGAGTGCCATAGTAATTTCTGCTCGTCAAAATTAATTGGAATACCAAATTCAACAAGTTTTGAGGCAGAAGAGTACCAAGGTACCACTGTACTTTAATCATTTTTCTAAATTAATAACTCCTGAGGTAACACATTGGGATGCACCAATTGTCAGAATCTATAATACTATGTCATAGCCAGCTGGATTAGATACCCTGGGCCTCATTCAATTGTGATTTGGCCAATTGAATCGGACTCTATATAAGCACATAGCATATTTTTTATCAAAGTTTTTAGTTAGTGAAGACCTTGCTTTTGGATAGAAGTTCACTAACTAAAAACTTCTGTAAAAAAAAATATGCTCTGTGCTTATATAGAGCCCTATTCAATTGGCCAAATTGCATTTGAATGAGGCACCATGAGATCACATAACAATTTTAGCAAATAGGAGAATATTCTCTGCACCAGATAAGGCTGAGTATCTACCTAAAATGCATAGTGTTTTGCTTTACATTAAAGGTATATGTAAGTATCATGGATGATGAATTTAACTGTAGAGGAGAATCGGTAGTGTATTTTTTATTTTATTTTTTGCATTAAAAAATTCCCAAATCATCATTAATAAACTTATCCTAACGTTTGCAAATATGTCTTCAGTTTACAGACAGTTGATTTTGAGAAGCAAAACCCTTACAATCCAAGCTGAATTATTATAAAATTACAAATATACAAAATTCCTTAATAAAATTATTTGATATGAGACATGCCCAATGAGACAAACTTCAAACACATGATATTCCAAAAACGTATATATACCTTTAAAGACCATACTAATGTATTTTCAGTTTTGGATGAGCTATTATTATTAAATTGCTTAAAATCTTCTCAACTTAATTCTTTATTCCAAATTACAGTTTTATATATTTTCCTTGAGGCAACTAAAACTGATATTTTGGAAAGTATCAGTAGTGGTACTCTTCAGCTTTTTCTGAGGGAGCTATAAAACTATGGCCACTCAGAAAGTGCTTGTTTTACAACTTATTCAATTTTAATAAATAACCAGAAGAATGTTTTCCAGGTAATGGGAATACTAGAAAAGCTGATCATGTTGTAAAATATCAAAATGCTAAATCGTTAAATGAGAATATACAGTACAGCCTCATGCAACTAGACGTTGAAACATTAAAACAACACTCTGTGGAACTGGGGGACAGATACAATAATTGAAATTTAATGTGTTTTATGTGGTACTTATCTGAATAAGTTTCTTAAAAGGTGTATCTAAGTTTCCCTGTTTTTACCTTTTTTTAATCTAACACTTACTGCTTATATCAGAAACACACATTACATGGAGTCATTCTATACCCATATAGATTTATTTATTTTTTAAATAAAACTTGGTTTCCACACCCTAGAGCTTCTTACCTAGGCACAACGTACCTCCCAATAGAAACACTGAATTTGGGTTTGCATTTTAACTCTATACTAACCTTCAGGTCAGCTACTGTTCAATGCAGATGACTACAGATCAGTGTCTGGCTGCTCTTGCTGTCTTCTAAAGGGTGACTACACGTCCTATGATTCCTTACTGCGCAAGCTGCTATCACAAATTGCTACAATGTATTCAAATGTATTAGCTGCCTGTGATTTGCCAAAACAAATTATGAATTGTATGCTAATTTTAGCAGGGATCTTCGGAGGTATTAACAAAAGCAACTGCTTGCAAACTAAAGAGACTTTTCAAACATCAGTGTGACTTTATTTTGGTATTTTTTCATGCAAAAAAATCTTTTTATACACTACTGATCCCATGTATCAGATGCATTCATAATCCATGAAACCTAAATTTGCCTTTAAATATAGGTTTATTTTCTATTACAGGGTTTGGCACCACAAAATTTCAATAGAAAGTCAGTGCTTGTCAGCTTTGAGAGATGCCTAGTTGCATATATATATATATATATATATATATATATATATATATATATATATATATATATAAAAATATGTAATTATATTTTTCTTTTTTTCTTTTTCTTTCTTGGTAGGATCAATAAACCATATACTAATTATAATGTTTGTATAAACATGTGTTTATAATATGTTGCATCAATCTGTTACAGTTTAACAGCAGTGACGTAAAGATTAATGAGCTAAACATGGAAGTTGGAATGTTGAAATCTGAATTGAATAAAAAAACAAAAGAGGTTCATGAATTGGAAGTTCAGATTCAAACGCAGAAAGAATCTTTGAATAGAGCCAGTGACACATTGAAGGAGACCAAGAAGGCGGCTACCAAAAAGGTAATTAAAAAACCCAAGTTAACTGTTAATCAGTATATGTAATCTCTGTAAAATTATATGTAGTTACGTCAGATATTTTCAATATAAAACATTTGGTTATATTTTCCTTAATTGGAGTAATACATTTTTAATGTACATATTTTAATGATACTCGATCAAATTCTTCAATATAGTTTATATGTTGTTTCAAGTTGGTGTGTTGTATTTTCTAGATACTCAAAACCAAATTTCCTACCATGTATTTATTAAAATAGGTTATACATATTTTATTAAAACATTTTTTGCGTTTTTTTGTAATAGAATAAATTGTTGGATAGTTTATAAACTGTATATTTAATACCTGTGCAAATGTTGTTCAGTAAACAAACAAAGTCTGATGTGAAGGTCCTAGCAACATTTTTGTTTACTTTTGCAGTGCTTATCTTTTACATAATAAGGAAACAATTGTAGTTTTTTTTTAAATTAATATTATAGTATTTGATAATTGTATATCATCTTGTAGAGGCATCATACCTACTTAACATTCAACCTTTTTCCACGAGCAACACATTTTCCAACCTATACTTGATATGACTTATTAATAATATAATCACTTCATCAAATACAACAATTTGACCTCAGTATTTTGGGGAATGTGGAACAATGTAACAAACTAAATTTAATCTATTTGATACCTGATTTAAAACTGACCTATGTGTTACCCTGAAGCATGAAGGATTTCATTTACTTTGGTTTACACACATTCAGTACCAGGAACTCTTTTTAGCACCATTTTTAGCATCTTTTTTGTGGCATCTGTATAGGAGAAAACCATATAAAAATGTATCTACTTACTTATCAAGACTACAGTTGCACTAATGTGTAGATGTAGTTCAACTGCCCACCTTATTACATTTTTTTTAATTCTATGGTATCACAAACATGTAATTAAACTTGGTAAAATAATATGTACTTAATATCATTAACAAAATTGAATTGTATAAATTATATATTCCCTAGGGGTCCTAAGTATGCTGGTGCTGAATGTATATGGGTTTCAAGTTTATCACCAACAAAGGCCAGAAACTGGAAAGAGAACAGTAATGTTTTCTTGACTTGTGGACCCAAAATATGCCTCAACATGTAAACTATTCCTTAAATTAAAAATATATAAAAGCAGACATTTTCTGAAAGCACACGGCTTACAAAATGTGAAAATGACATGCAGAGCTTGCTTCACATAAATAACTGTTCTAAAATATTTTGAAATATTTTTTTAACCAAAAATGGATAAACATTTTTATGTATTCAAGTAACGTACCTTACACAAGTTTGGTTGTGGGTGATCATAAATGTATACTGAAGAAAGACCTTCAACTTTTAAAAGCTCAATACAATTTTATTGCTGAAATGTGTATGAGTAAACTAAAATAGCATGACATTAATGATTTGTTTTCTTGTTTTAATCTGTATTTTTCACTTTTACATGTTATAAGTTGTTTACAAAAAAATATTTTCATAAAGAAATGCATTTTGGTATCCGTAACATTTTATGGGGAAAGGAAACCGAGGGGTGCAGGGAAATAACAAAGCTATAAAGCAATAAACAGGAAAGAAAACAGAAACAGAGAAAACATGTCGGCATGACATGCAGGTCAGTCTAGTTTATCCTATAATTTGTTTGGTTCAAATATATTTCTACATTTTAATACAACTAATCCATATCCTTATGTTATTTATAAGTCTGAATAACAACTGCTCATTTTGACATTGAGCTAGAAACCCATGAATGTCATGGTAACCATTTGTTAAGGAAAGATTAGATATTTCAGTGTCCCACAACAGTTATTTTTTCGATTTCAATATTTTCATGGATTTCTTTTTATAACTCATATTATTCGGGATTAGAATTGGGTTCCAACATTCTGTCAGACATGTTCTGGCCACTTAGATGATTTAATCTGATAACAAATATTCCCTTCTATATAGCTGTTCTATGGGTTTGCATAGTAAAAAATGTGCCTTATGTCTTTCTGAATTCCTCCTACTGGTAATTCTCTAACAGATGACCAGAACCTCTTAAATTTAGGACAGGACCACCAGGAGTGATAGAACATGCTAATAAGTCTGCATTCTTTACAGCAAGTTTTGTTGGTGATTTTACCAATTTTGTATAACCTGTCTGGTGATAAATACCTCCATATAAGAGTCTTGTAACCCTGCTCTTTGTAATTTGCCCAAATTGATAGTTTATTATGTGTTTCCTATATAACTATCCAGTCCTCCATACTTAATTCTGAGTTTATGTCTTTTTCCCATTTGGACATGTATGTTTAGTGTCAATCCAAGAGTTGAATAGTCAGGAATAAAAGGATATCCAGAGTCGTTCATATGTTAGTTGGGATTGACATACTGTTTTCACATGTTTGTTAGGCAAAGCTTTTTATTTTATGGTACCTAAACAAAATCTGTTGATTAGTCAATGGATATTTTTTGTTTTAGGTCATCGAAAGTAAACATTTTTGAACCTGTATATTTGTCTAGCCCTGCTTTCTGTAAGCAGCTTAATAGGCCCAGTGGAAAAGCTTTGTTTTATGAATACTGGTGTCATTGGTTATGGGATGACCATAACTTATACTTATCACTTATAAAGTCCCTTATTTTCAATGCATGAAGAATAGTTGGGCAGACTATATAACAGTGCGGTCTCAGATATCTTGGCAACCAGATGTAGATAGATAACTTTAACTTAGTTATTCTCCAGCTCTGTCCACCTTTTTTAAAGCTATATGCCATGCTTGTATTTATGCAAGAGAGACTCAATAGTAGTATTTATCAATAGCATTCTGGAGTATTTTGAAGTCGCAGTAATCCCTTCATTTTATTTGTTATTACACAACCTTATCATGAAATAGGGTGGTAATTCCATATTTTAGGATCTGCTACAGTTTACTTTAGAAGGGGTGTATAATCATACGTTGTGGTTACATGAATTCCTAAGTATTTATTTTAATTTGTAGCTAAATTAAATTTAAATTTGCTTTTGTATAAGTTTGAGAGAGCTTAGAGATGCTTATAGGCAATGTTGTATTATCTATATTAACTTTAAGGCCTCACAACGATAAGAAGACATCTATTTCAAACAATAAGTACGGGAGGGTGTATTATATTGTTTTTTTTGTTTTTTTACTGCACATTCCATGTATGTTGGCATTCTGTCTTGCACAATTAAGAAATGGTTCTAGTCAGGGCAATAAGAGTGGTGGGCACAGGGGACAATCCTGCCATGTGCCATTATGAACTGAAATGTGTATTGTAGAGGGACACAGAAGAAACAATGATACCTTGGTCTTGGTGTAGAATGTTGTAATGGAATTAAGTAATTAACGTCCTACATTAAATGCCTTTTGAGTCTCAAGTAGAAAAGGCCATACAACTCAATTAAAGGCCTTTTCTGAGTCAAATTATAATAATTCTTATTTTTCCTTCCTCACATTAGCCAACCAAATAATATCTATGCATTTTCCGGTATAAACAGAAGCTTGCCTTGTCAGTAGAAATACTATCTAATCTAGGATAATCAGATTTCAGTTTAATAGATATAATTTTAGCAAGAATTGTTATGTCTGAGTTCATCAGGTATTTCGGTCTGTAGTCTGAAGGAAAGATCTCTCCCTCCTTTGGGGATCAAGCTAATGTTAGCATCAGTGTTCACTGGACAATGGAAGACCTTTTGTCTGTTATGGCACTTGTGATCTCTGTTAGAGTAAAGGGTTGACCTAGGCTTTCCCTAGTTTCGTCACCTAGTGTTATTATTTGGGTTGATGTTTTTGTATTGTCAGTTGAATCTGGTGAGTGATTATGCAGTGCACTATAGTATTTTTGGAATTCTTTGGCAATACCATCTGTATTGGTCAGAACTTTATTTTAGAAGGTATGAGTTGAAAGTATTGTGAATCTGACTCTGTCCTATAAGTTTGTTTGCTAATAAATCATATTTGTTTGATTTTTCCAAATATTTTTGTTTTGTTTTTTTTGCTAAGCAAATATTGTTTCTATTTACCGTCTATACTCGAGTATGAGCCGACCCGAGTCTAAGCCGAGGCACCTATTTTACCACAAAATACTGGGTAAAATGAGTGACTCGAGTATAAGCCGAGGGTGGGAAATGTGCTGCCCTCTGTGTCCCACTCTTGTGCCCCCCTCTCTCCCGTGTCTCGTCTCCCCTCTCCCTTCCCTGTGTCTCTTCCCCCCTCTCCCTTCCCTTTGTCTCTTCCCACCTCTCCCTTCCCTGTGTCTCTTCCCCCTCCTCATTCTCAACCTCCCTCCTTAACCCCACTCCTCATCCTCAACCTCCCTCCTCATCATCCCTCCTCATCCTCAACCTCCCTCCTCAACCCCCTCCTCAACCCCCTCCTGAACCCCCCTCCTCAACCCCCATCCTCATCCTCAACCCCCATCCTCATCCTCAACCCCCATCCTCATCCTCATCCTCAACCCCCATCCTCATCCTCAACCCCCATCCTCATCCTCAACCCCCATCCTCATCCTCAACCCCCTCCTCATCCTCAACCCCTCCCATAACCTCAACCCCCCTCCTCATCCTCAACCCCCTCCTCATCCTCAACCCCCTCCTCAACCTCCCTTCTCAACCTCCCTCCTCATCCTCAACCCCCTCCTCAACCTCCCTCCTCATCTTCAACCCTCTCCTCATCCTCACTCCTCAACCTCAACCCCCCCATCCTCATCCTCCCTCCTCATCCTCCCTCCTCATCCTCAACCTCCCTCCTCATCCTCAACCCCCCTCCTCATCCTCAACCTCCCTCCTCATCCTCAACCCCCTCCTCATCCTCAACCCCCCTCCTCATCCTCAACCCCCTCCTCAACCCCCTCCTCAACCTCAACCCCTCCATCCTCAACCCCCTCCTCAACCCCCTCCTCATCTTCAACCTACTCCTCATCCTCAACCCCCCATCCTCAACCCCCCTCCTCATCCTCAACCTCCCTCCTCATCCTCAACCTCCCTCCTCATCCTCAACCTCCCTCCTCCTCCTCAACCTCCCTCCTCCTCCTCAACCTCCCTCCTCCTCCTCAACCTCCCTCCTCAACCTCAACCCCCTATCCTCAACCCCCATCCTCATCCTCCCTCCTCATCCTCAACCTCCCTCATCCTCTCTCCTCAACCCCTCTCCTCAACCTCCCTCCTCAACCTCCCTCAACCCCCCTCCTCAACCTCAACCCACCCATCCTCAAGCTCCCTCCTCAACCTCAACCTTCCTCCTCGACCTCCCTCCTCAACCCTCCCTCCTCAACCCTCCCTCCTCAACCCTCCCTCCTCAACCCCCCTCCTCAACCCTCCCTCCTCAACCCTCCCTCCTCAACCCTCCCTCCTCAACACCCCCTCCTCAACCTGCCTCCTCATCCTCAACCCCCTCCTCATTCTAAACCCCCCTCCTCATTCTAAAACTCCCCCTCATCATTCTAAATCCCTCTCCTCCTTCTAACCCTCCCCCTTCATTCTACCCCTCTACATACCCTCTCATCTCCCTTTCCCCTCACCTGCATGTGAAGCTCCTGCTCCGGCTTCCGCTCCTTCCGGCGTCTTGATGTGGCGCGCATGTGACATCACGGCATTAGCATATAGCGGTAAATGCTAATGACGTGACGCGCATGTGACGTCATGGCATTAGAGAGAGACACGGGGGGGGGGGGGGTTCGAGAAACACGTGTTAGAGAGACACTGGGTAGGGGTGGGGGGTGGGGAGGAGAGTGACTCGAGTATAAGCCGAGGGGGCCCTTTTTAGCCTTAAAAAAAGGGCTGAAAAACTCAGCTTATACTCGAATATATGGTAAGTGGACTTGTTTTATTTTGTTTCGGGTTGTCTGTAATTCTAGGAGTAACCTTAATTCATTGAGTTGTATCTGCTCTCTAATTTTCTCAATTTTTTTTGTAATTGAGTGAATCCTAGTAGTTTGTGTTTTTTGCTGATATGATATCTATAGGTAGGGATAATATTAGTTGCTATTGTGCTCCATAGAGATCCCTACTGTAGTATGCTAGGGTACCATGGCGGGCTGTAGGGACTGGCATGGTAGGAGGTTAATATTTTTGCCATGATTTAGTGACTGCCATGGGCGATAGTGATAGAACCATTGGGGGGTCCTTAGGGGCAATTATAGTTTATTTAAGCTGATGTTAGGGTTAATGGGCTCCTCTACTCTAAAGCAGAAGGGGTGAGGGTAGGGGAAAGGCCAATACCCTCCGTCGGCTGTAGAGGGGGTCTAGGATTACCCCCACATCCATTTTTATTAACACCTTGCCTGCCTTAGTAAGAGGTTGATATATAAATAAATAAATGGAGAGAGAAATTTGGACGGGATAATGACATTAGTTGTTTATTTGCCTTGCTATGGAGACTGTGTTTCAGACAATAGAAGATATTTGTATTTCTCTACAACATATACAATACAACCAGGGTGCAAGTCTAAAAAATGTGGGTGTTTTTTTTTTTTTGCCAAAGCAATATAATAGCAAAAGCAGACGTTTGTGTGTTTCTATGGGAGCCATGTAATAAATTCCGTAATTAATAAGTCAAAAGTACAAATTAATTAGTTGTTATATGTTTGATTAACATAATCAGATACTGGAAAGGGTGAAGATTTTATTAGCTTAAAATTTTTTATTTACCATTTTCAATTTTAGGTCATTTTAGATTATTTTCTTTCTGAATTCCAATAACCATTTTTTGAGATCTTGTTTCTTGGAATAAAGTTTAGTTCAATTTACAATACTGTGCTTGAGTAATTTGGAGAGTGATATGGTCTCCGTTGTATGTGATCTTTACATGACCCCCCTCAAAAATAACTTTTTACACAATGTCACTTACAGGAGGGATATGGGTTTCTCAATTTGCAACAAAATTAGATCTGCTTATTGCGGTGTCTTTTGAAAAGATAGTTACCATAATTGCACTTAAAAATTGGTTTCAGAAAAACAGATGTTACCTTATAAAATCATTTTCATTTGTTGGACTGTAATTTTGAAAAAAAAAACAACTTGATATTTTTCTTCTGTGATTTTCTGCTCAAAAGAATGAAATTGATGGTATCACAAGTCTCCCAACTGCAGTAGCTTGTGCCTCAACAAGATTAATATATATTTTATCTACTGTAGAGAAGCTGTTTTGGTGAGCAATGAGAAGTGTACATTCACATGACGCAAGAGTAAGAAGGTGATTGCATATTACAGTGCAGATAAAAAAAAATTAGTTTCTCTGTATAATATAACCTATTTTTCTAGACTTCTCTAAGCTGTTTAAAATGCAACAGATCCTAACCTGTTTCCTCTACAAATTAATTTTAGAATCAATAATTTATTTTTAAACCTAGATATAATGGTAAAAGAATTAGCAACTGGTAAAGACCTGCTAGTTTTAGTTACCATTGATTGATTAACAATCAATTGTTTGCAGTTACATTTTCAATATAATTTATGCCATTTTAGCTCTTTCCCCCCAATTTTTAATTCCAAGTTTTCCTTAAAGGCATATATAAGTTTCATGGACGAACAAATGAATGTATATGATAGGAGAATCCGCAGTGTATGAAAACATTTGTTTGCATGAAACATTCCAAAATAAATATTATTGAACTTACCTTAAAGTTTGCTAAATTTCATGCAAGCAGTTGGTTTTCACAGTTAATATCCCTAGAAATCCCTGCGAAAATTAGCATAAAATTCATAATTTGTTTTGGTCAATAAAAGGCAGCTAATACATTTTATCAATGTATGATGGTCGTGTGTGCAGAAAGGCATCATAGGATGTGTAGTCCTGTGCACAAGAAAGCACGGACTAGCCCAGACATTCATTGCTATGAGGATTTCTGCATTGTGCTGTTGTTGACTTGAAGTTTAGTAAAGGGTTAAAATCCATACCCAAATGCAGTGTATCTATTGGTAGGTACACTGTGCCTAT
This sequence comes from Discoglossus pictus, assembly GCA_027410445.1. Classification (NCBI taxonomy): domain Eukaryota; kingdom Metazoa; phylum Chordata; class Amphibia; order Anura; family Alytidae; genus Discoglossus; species Discoglossus pictus. Next base: position 78,309,431 of record CM050166.1, on the reverse strand, counting down.
GTAAGCAACTGTGGGGGGGTGGAAAACAAGTTTTATTTTTAAGTAAAATAAATCTGTGTGTGTATAGAATGACTCAATGTAATGTATGTGTCTGATGTAAGCAGCGTGTGTTAGATTAGAAAAACAGGGAAATTTAGATATATCTTTAATTTGCAAAGTCTTTCCTGACCCACCAAATGCACATTTTATAACTGATACTAAATTGATATCAGGATACAGAAAGTGTTGATTCAAAGTCTGAAATTTTTTAGACCATGCTACTTAATACTATTACTTTTTATTCTCTTATTGCAGATTTTTAATCCTTGGAGTTGTAGTAGGTAACTTATCCTGTCTTGTTCAGAACTTGACTATAATTTCACATTCTCTTCACGTATACCATTTAGTTGAAAATTTAATGAAAAAGGTTGGTGTTTAAAAACTTTGTACTTAATGAGTCCTTAAAGGGTACAATCTGCTAAAATAGCTTGCTTTTTTCCAAAGCTAATGTAAGTACTTGATGCTGCGCCCTTATGTGCAAATGCATGCTCATTTTCTGTGTATATAAATGTTTTCTGTGATAGGGTACTCCAGATGTGGACCCCTTGCTCACTGTGCCTTAGGGAGATACCAGTTACACCTCACTGACGAGGCCCAATGAAGGCCGAAACGTACGTCTGGGCTTTGCTGTTTCTCCTGTTCAGGGTTGAATTGCCTGGTATTTCGGGGCTGGACCACTAGTGAGTGGGACCAGATTGATATATACTACAGGATATTTCTCCCTGTGAATGGCATAAGTGAGCTAAAAGAGGTTGCTCTCATAGTGGGTTATCCATAAAACTAACCTATTCAGGTTAGTTTGTTCTCTGACTAAGCAACTCTATGTTGGTATTTTAGAAATGTTACAACCTATTGGACACTTTAATACTATTATACAGAATAAGCAAATGTATAAAACTAAAACGTTCAATACTGCATAGTACCGAAAGCTAAACAAGGAGAATTTAATTAAAATGTGCAGCTTTTCTGAAAATAATGAAGTATTTGCAGACACTATTATAGACTTCAGTCGTATATGCGTTTGTTAGCCCACAAACATTTTCTCTAGTTCATCAAGCATGATGACTATACTACTCGACAATAATTTCTCTCACCTTTTGTTTCAAGTACATCTCTTCAACTTTTTTAGATTATAATCTCGAATGAACTACTTGTATCTGCATATTCAGTTCTATATTTCATATATTATTGCAATGCTTCTATCACAGTGCAGAAGGTATTTATTATTTATAAATAATAATATTTTATTGAATTATAATATACAAGTAATATCTGTAAAAAAGAAAATATAAATTTCCTGAAGACTATGCAATAGGAAGATAATTTATCATGATCATCTGCAGTCCGAGTATCAGCACAATAATTATACCTACTAACCTCTGAAATCGAAAGGCTGTTTGCTTTTCTGTGGCCAGACATGTTAGCAGTATGAAAGGCCCTTGATTAGTAGTTCAGACGTGTCCGACTTTCTGTGAACCTATAAACTGCAGCTCACCAAGCACATCAAGGATGACGTCTACTCAGCCTGATTAGGTCCACATATTTATAGCAAATCATAAAGAGGAAGATATAACAGATTATTTCAATTTTTTTTGTTAAATAAACAAGCCTCAGATGCAATTTCAGGGTGTGAAGTCACTTTCTTTGATACAAGCTTGCATCGCTTTATAAAATAAACGTATTCATATGTGTTGTGTTATCCCTAGCCTTTTATTGTAAGTCATGTTTGTCTTACTATATAAGAGTGTTTAGTATAATTGTTCGGGCTATTTGCTTCAACGGTGATGAATGAAATCTCATTGTCTAGAGCAGAGGTCCTCTAACTTTTTAAACAGGGGGCTAGTTCACTGTCCCTCAGACACTGTTGGGGCCCAGATTATAGTTTGAAAAAATAATATATATAAATATATATCCCTCCCTTCTTTCCGTCCCTTCTCCCTCTTCCCTCTCTCTTGTTCTCCCTCTCGTTCTCCCCTCCATTCTCTCTCTTCCTCTTCTGTTCTCCCTCTCTTCTATCTCTCTTTCTCCCTTCCTCTACCACTCGCTACTTCTCCCTCTCTCCTCTCTCTCCCTTGTCCCTTTTTCCTCTCCCTCTCCTTTCTATCTCTTCCTCTCTCTCTCTTCTCTCTCTCTCTCCATCCCTATCTCTCCTTTCTCTCTCTCTCTCTCTGTCCATCTCCCTCCCTCCTTTTTATTTCTTTCTCCCTCTCCCTCCCTCTCTCTCTCTCTCTCCTTTTATTATTTCTCTCCTTCCTCTCTCCCCCCCTAACTCTCCCTCTCCTTTCTCTCTCTATCTCTCTCTCTCTTTCTCTCTCTCTCTCTCTTTCTCTCTCTCCATCTCTCTCCCTCACTATCTCTCCTCTCTCTGTCCATCTCCCTCCCTCCTCTCTCTCCTTTCTATCTTTTCCTCCCTCACTCTACCCCCTTGTCTCTCTCTCCCTCACTCTCCTTGTCTCTCTACCACACTCCCCTTGTCTGTCTGTCTCTCACTCCCCTTGTCTCTCTACCTCACTCCCCCATGTCTGTCTATCACTCTCCCCTTGTCTCTCTACCTTACTCACCCTTGTCTGCCTGTCTGTCTCTGTCTCTCACTGACCCCTTGCCTTACATTGCATTCATACTGCTGGTGGGTGGCTCCTCCCCCTGGTGGCTCCTCACTGGGTCAGCCCCTGCTCTGCCTAGTCAGATGACTAGGAAGTGATAGCAGGGGCTGTGAATGTGGAGACACAGAGAGACGCAGGGGCCTGGGGTAAGGGGCACATGGGGGGCCGGTTCAGGACCCTGGCGGCCTGGATCTGGCCCGCGGGATGTAGTTTGGTGATCTCTGGTCTAGAGGCTAATCTTTTCAGAGATGTTACTTAAATAATAAGATGTTGCATTTTTAGTTCATAGTTAATATTTTATTATTGTGTTGCAAAGTAACAGAAAGAGGTATGAATTATGTTGAAAAATGCCCTTATACGTTTACAGAGGGTAGAGGAATGAATTTGGGTTTTTATGCAGAAGGAGAGAGATAGAATGTGTTATGTACTAGGTAAAAAACAAACTTCTTAAACAGAGAAAAAAAAACAATTAATGATTTAGACGTCTTAGCTTTTAGATCTTTGTGTTTAGTTGTGTCCGACACTCTGTGACCCTCTGACCGCGGTATGCCAGGCATATCTGTCAGCCACTGCCCCTCTTAGCTCCATCAAGCTCATGTTCATTGATTCAATGACCTCATCTATCCATCTCTGCCTCTACCCTTCTGTGTGTGCCTTCAATCTTTCCCAGCATTAGAGTCATCTCTAGGGAATCGTGCTTTCTCATGGTATGGTCAACATATTTGAGCTTCAGCCTCATGATCCTACCTTTCAGTGAAAAGTTTGGCTTGATTTCATGTAGTATTGATTGATTGGATTTCTTGCAGTCCAAGGGACTCTAAGCATATTTCTCCAACATCGCTGTTCAGACTGGCTATAGCTTTCTTCCCCAGAAGCAAATGTCTGTTAATTTAATGGCTTCAGTTACCATCTGTAGAGGTCTTGGAGCCCAGGTAATAATATCTGTTACTACCTTTACTTCCTCTCCATCTATTTGCAAGGAACGGAGATTGCTGTTGCCATGATCTTTGCCTTTTTAAGTTGAGCAGCAGGCACTCCCTTCTTTCACCTTCATCAATAGGTCATTTGGCAGAATTCTAAGCGTTTCTTCCTTCATTTTGTACTACAAGTACAAACATGCCAGTTATTTCAAATTTCTTTTGGTTCCCTACTTTACAATTCCAATCTCCTATGTCGGGAGTAACAACTTTTCTTGGTGTTATATTTAGGAGGTGTTGAATATATTCGTAGAATTGGAAAACTTCATCCTCTTCAACACCCATGGTTGGAGTATAGACTTGGATCACTGTGATGTGAAATGGCTTGTCTTGAGTTTTAAATAAATTCATTCTGTCATTTATTGGGTTGTAACTGAACACTGCTTTGGCCACCCTTTGAGTGATTATGAGGGCTACTCCTTTTCTTCTGCATAATTCTTGAACGCAGTAGAAGATCTGGTTGTTCTCTAAAATGTCCCATTCCAGTCCATTTAAGTTCACTAATTCCCAGGTATTCAATCTTTAATCTCATCTTATCATGTTTGCCCACGTCCAGTTTGCCTTGGTTCATAGTTGTAACGTTATATGTTCCAATGCTGAATTGTTCTTAGCAGCAGCAAACTTTCCTTTTTCATCCATACACATCTGCAGTAGGGTGTCCTCCATGAGGTTATCTTGCTGGTGATACTGGTGTGGGTTGCAGTATACTGTGATACCTTTTGTTTTGGACAAAAGTCTTATTTATAGTCACAAGCTTTCGAGAGATTTGAGCTCTCTTTATCAAGTCTGATGCAATACTGACATAAAATGTAACTTTCAGTTTGAATGTAAACCGTAGATGCAGAGAGAGTGGAGACCGCATCTAACATCATGAGGTAAACACATATAGGGGTAACCAACATAACATAGTATAGGAAACATCTATATATACACATACTATTTATACATATACGTGAATATTTACATGAAAACCCAGAGCACTGTAGTCATAGTTCACTAAGAGTGACAAGCCTGTCATAAACATGAGAAAGATTGAGGCTTAATCACATTAAATAGTGTGAAAGTCCAAGTTCATTTGAAGTCATGTATCTTTAGTGTTGAAGAATGCTATCCTCTTTATTTTGAACGCTTATTTTGATTATAATGAGTATTTAGATTTTAAGGGTTTAGATTGAGTGGTTATTTTGGGTAAATGGTATCCAACTGGAGTACAGTAACTGTCTTCATTGTGTTTTTTTTCCCTTGGGTGCAGATTATGGCTGATTTCCCCAAAGTAACAACCTATTTCAAATATATTACATTGTAATATGTAAATACATTGGAGAGTGTACATGAATATGACCCTATAGGTCTTGTTATGTAGGGCTGTGTCATGATTACAAATGTGTTGACATAATTTGCCGGAACTTTTGTTACAAGGTTTTATATAGGGCATGGGGGGCCCACAATTCTGAAGAAGTCTAGGGCAGATTAAAATTTGCTATCCCCTGAAATATAGTTATAAAAATTTTTTTATTTGCTTTTGTAAACTTTTATTAAATATGGATATGTTACTGCATGCAGTTTTAAAAAGGTTTAATTAGGAGAGCATGCTTCAAAGATTGTGTAAAAAAAAGACAGTATCTTGATGGAATCTTTGTACTATGCAGAATATGTGCTTGGAACCCACCTATATTTCAGTAAGGTCATTTCACTAATAGGCACATTTGAAAAACGTTGGTTTAGGTGTAATTATTTATAAATCTGCAAAATAGTTTCAGAACTTAATTTTGGAAGAAGTTGCTGTAATTACTAGAATAGTGGTTTCAGCAAATTATTATGTATAATGGAAAAAGTGTCTAAAGAAATCTGTAGGCTATAATTAAATGATAGAATTTCATAAATGGCTGTATTTTTTGCGTTGACTAAGCAGGGCGTGTTGAGCAAATATCCTTTTACTTCAATGTTTTATTTTGTCTAGCTTGTTTCGCACTTATTTATTTCTTTGGCTATTTAACCTCTTACTGCCAAAAGTCTCGAGTGGCGAATTGGTTAACTAGGTACACGATTCTGTTAACGTGCTATGCTTTCAAAAGAAAACATAACTAATAGTTTCTGTAAAGATCACACGTCTTTTCAACATCTGTTTTGAGTTTACTATGAAAACTGTGTCTCTGATCTCATGTGTTGAACTCCTGTATCTTTGCCACTGTCTATTTCCTGTGAAAAAATACACTGAACAATAATAGCTTTTGTTCTTAACCTTCCAACCACTGGAGCAGCTGAACAAATAACTTCCATGCTTTCATTTGAAATAATTTATTCCACGTATATGTTTGCGCAAAGTCATTTCATTTATTGAATGTTTCATCAGTTAAAAATCAAATTGTGGGATTCAAACTACTGAAAACTGCCATCTAATGGTTTCCTGATGCTTAACTCTTTTAGTAACATTTTCTTGGAAATACATCATTTCAGTTTGAGCAGAGCCTCAGTGAGAACCCTCAGCACTTAGCAGAACTTTAATGTATTGTACAAAAAATACAATTTAACCACTGTTTACTTTTTCTGCCTTTCCTTTGCTGTCAGTGTTAATTATCACTGACATTCACTCTATTTTATAGTTGTTGCTACTGCAAGCTTTAGTCTGTAATACCATAGTACCATTTTTGCTGTACAGCATGATTGGACAAATGAAAAAAAAAATAAGAATTTAATAATATTCGTAATACTAGAAAATAATAATTTTGCTGCCACTGCTATGTTTCAATATATCCTGAAGTACACAATACTCACATTTAGTATAACAAATGATGTATCAAATAGGTCTACCTCGATTTTATGGTCTTTTAGATTTTCTGATTTGCACACAACTGCCTAATATTTAGAGGAATGTATTGATTATATTAGAAAGCTATTGAAGATGTATTAATTTTATAGGTAACATTATTTTGAATAGGTTTATAGTAGATGAGAGGAGCTATATTCAATGTAAGTTTTTGCCCTCTAAGTGGTAGTTGTCTACTACTAAGAAGTTAGAGACATAGGAAGTGTTTTTCGTTGTTGCATCTGAAAGAGTCTGAAACAGTGTCTGCTTGTTTATCATGTCATGCTCTTAGGATATTTCTCCATGTCAGCCAATGAGCACTGGTTTAGTTATATGAGTCATACTACATACTGCTCTGTTCATTTCATTTTAGTTTGAAGGACATTTTTAAATAGTTTTTACTTAATATCTTTATGCACACATTTTTATATTGAAAAAGGATTAGTGAAAACATCCACAATTTCTCGACATTAAAGGATGCAATGAATAAACTGAATGTGCTATGATATGTAGCTTTCATGCTGAAGGTACTGCAATTATCATTATGATTTATTTTTAATGCGCCAACATATTCCGTAGCGCTATAATTCAATGAAAATACCAGTAGTTTTGAAGTAAAACTTAACCTTCAATATATATGCATAAATGAAAATGCAGATCCCACTTGTCCACTGAAACCTAATACCAATACACCTGCTCTACTGTATAATGAATATGCTTACTGCTGTGACTTATACCCTAATAATTGGTACTTGGATTTTTCCCTAATTATATCACCTCTATGCAGATGGCTATCTAATAATCAATTCTGGCTCAATAGAAGCGTTTAAATAATCCTATTCAGTATTACGTACTATTGATCCATTACAAGGCATATTCATTATACAGTAGAGCTGGTTTACTGGTATTAGGTTTCAGTGGACAAGTGGAATCTACATTTTTATTTATTTATATATATTAAAGGTTAAGTTTTATTCTTTGTATTTTTGTCCTTAAAGCTGGGCTTTAAGCACCATTATTTCTGTTATTGATATATTAAGTAGTTTTGATGTGTTGCTAGATGTGTTGTTTTGGGGCACTAGTTGCTTCAATCTGAAAAAAATCAATCCTGGAGCTAAGTTACCAAAAGGAGAAATTGCTTGTATTCCAAATCTTACATTTCTTGGGAAGCGCTGAAGGTGGCTGCAAGAGGAAACACTTAAGCTTAATTTGTTCATGCAAACCTAGTGTTCATCCCTCATTGCAACACTATAACCTAAACCTGAACAACTCTTTTCATCCTTTACCTCCCCCTATGATACCCAGCTTCACAGCTTAAGATCTTGCCAGCCACTTCAAATATAGAATAGATCCAATTAGACATGACATCTCTACACACCACCTTACAGACACATTACATTCACTCCTCTGTCTTCCCACACACACACAATCGGCTTCTTCAAAAGGATTATAGAGGGTGAGGTATCCAAACTAATATATTCTTCTCACCTCACAACCTGCTCCTTTGATCACATTGTCCCCTCCATTCCTACTAGCCTTTCCCTAGTTCTCACTCATCTCTTCATTCTCTCTCTCTCTCTCTCTCTCTCTCTCCCCCTCTCTCCCTCTCCCTCTCTCCCCCCCCCCTCTCTCTCTCTCCCCCTCTCCACCCCCCCCCACCACCACCACCACCACTAGCACATTTACATTCTCTTTCAAGCAAGCCCATAACACACTTATTCTAAAGAGGCCACTCTCAATTATTCATCTCTTTTTAGTTATTTCCTGATTTCTCTTCTCCCCAGCCTCTAAACTACAGCAACGGCTAAGCCCCCCTTACAAACTTCTTATCAGTTCTTTACTCAACCCAGTACAATCATGCTTTTGAAACTGCTCTCAACAAGTTAACAAATTACCAAAGATGCACTTCTCCTTACTATTTTTTCTTGACCCACTACTCTTGCACGCTGTCCAATCACTAGGCCTCTGTGACAGAACCCTCTCATGTCATATCTCTCTAACCTTTCCACATTTTGATCCTCTGCTCTCTTTGACAGTCCCTACACTAGCTCCCCATTTCCTCAAGAATAATAATCAAATGCCTGAATCTTATGTAATAAGTCCTTAACCACACCGCTCCTACCTACATCTTAATTCTTCTCTCCAGATACTCTAAACCGCCCTCTCTGATGTGCCCAAGGTTAGAGCTGCTCATCTTCTACCATTACGTTCCTGCATGCTCACCTACAAGACTTCTCAAGTTCTTCCCTCATTTTTTATTAATCTCTACTTTGCACCTGTTCAGAAAAGCATTTCACCTACCTCCTTAACTCAGTCACCCACATAGAAGTTTATCCATTCTGGTTTGCATATCTCTCCCTGATCATTCTTCAATCTAAATCTATTCATCAGTTGCCTTCCCTCATATTTCTATCCCCTATTACTCCTTAGATTTCAAGCTGCCCGAGAGCAGGGCCATCATCTTTTTAGGTCACATTGTGTATGCAAAAATGTGTTGTCATGTAATATCTGCTTTCTAATGGATTTAATGGTCTATCCATTGTTTATTAGACCCCTAGCCCTATGGAATCTGCTAGTGCTATAAAAATAAAATATAACAATAATATCTACCACAGTGCAAAGAGTATTTTGGCTAAACGTTTGGCAAGAGGAACTCAACATCACAGAATTTACTTTGTTGTATGCCAAAGAAGAATTGTCTGGCTCACAGCTTGATGCATTAGTTGAAAATCTTTCTAAGAACAAGGCAAAGATTCCTCAAGGCATGCCTCCTTACAAAAAATAGTTTTTCTCAATTAATGGTTACAGCTTAGAGAAGTGGAAGTTTCCGATGCCCAAGTTTGTCGCTTCTTCAGTATGCTATCACCCAGAAAAAGGTAGAAGTGCCTTTGGATGCTGTAAAATAATTTGTATCAAAGAAAGTATTTGTTCCAGTTCTGCATTCCTAAGATGATTTAGTTAAATCAAAGCTAGTCACCATTCAAAGGCATCAGGAGGATTCAGAACTGTTCTGTACCTCAGAAGTCTCAACAAATCAATTCAGCAAACAAAGTTCAAAATGGAGTTGATAAAGACAACAATAATTTTGTTTAAAAGTCCTGATTTGTTCTATTGATCTCAAGAATGCATGTGCCAATGTATCAGTTCAGAGTACTTCGTCTTCATTCTTTGCCCCCCCCCCTTAGAGATTTTATGAAGGTTATAATGGTGTTGGTAGCCATCCAGTGAGAAAGAAGAGTTAAAATAGTGCCATACCTTGACAATTAGTTTATTATAACCTTTTGAAAAAAAGACATTTTCAGGAAGTTAGAACTCACAATAGACATATTCACAGCTTGAGGCTAGTTGGTCAAATATGAACAATCATACCTCAATCCGGAGAAAAAAAAGGTATTTCTAGGTATCAATAGGTCTCCACTAACACAAGAACCTATTTACCAATTCAGAAAATAATGTTGAAGAAAAGAAATGGAGAAGAAAAACATCACATTCCATTTGTTAGGATATGTAATTTTTCAGATTCCCTGTGCAAGGGCTCATTTGTGCCCCCTCCAAAAAAATATTCTACAAAAATGGGATCAAAGTTAGATAAGAGCATTTGCTGTCACAAGAAGCAAAACTTTCATGGTAGGCAAATCGGATGCATCTGTCCAGAGGTGTAGCATGGAAAGCATCACAGTGGCAAATTCCGACGGCAGATGCCAACGGTTCTGGTTTTGAAACTCATTAGAAGTATATGTAATTTTGGCCATCCACACCAAGGGCTCATCTAGTGCAATAACAGACTTTCTCAGCAGAAAAAAATATTTCCAGGAGAGTGAAAATCGAAGCAAGAAGTATTTCATGAAATAACTAGCAGATGAGGTCTACCAGATGTGGACTTAATGGCCACTTGCAAGGACAAAAAGTTCAGAGCTTTTATGTCTCTTCAGGGAATCTAGGAAACTCTTTAGCTCTAGATCTATCCCCCTTTATCTTAGCACACGTGGCAAGCTGCCTCTCTTGTATATCCTCTTGGATGTCCTCCCGTCAACTCAAACTAAACATGTCAAAGACTGAGCTCTTAATCTTCCCACCCTCCACCACAGCTTTCACTCCAAATATCTCTCTCACTGTTGACAATGCCATCATCACTCCCACCTCCCAAGCCCATTTTCTTTGGAATCTATAGGACCCTCCCTCTTTCACTCCTCACATACAATGCTTGAAAGATACAAAATCCTGTCTTTTTCACCCAAAAAACATTGAAATATGGCTTTGAGTCACTGGACTGATATTCACTGAAATGGATCGGTAAAGATGGTCTGTAAATGAAGATAACATATGCTTATGCATGTATGAATTTATGCCTAAGGTGTCAACTGACTTTTATAATCAGCAAGAAAGTAAGTTGGCAAGTATTTCCAAATCTCAAAAATAAGGAGCGAAAATTTAATTCTTTGGATACAATATCTAGAAAAAAAATAAGTAGTTTTGAAAATCTCAAAGATTATACTGCCGTGTGTCTGACCTTTATTTACTTTAGTAGCTATATAATAGCACTGAGGGAGTTTTTTTAATTAGGGATGTTTTCTGTCCTATCTCAAGACATAGTCTCTCTCTCTCTCTCTCTACCTGGTGTGTGCTGCCCTCAAAGGAAATAGAATTCTCAATTTCTAACACATTTTCTGAAGACCTTTGGTAAGTGATATACAGCACACATTTTCTGGGCTGGATATATGGACTATAAAGTAATTCATTTAAATTTACTCTGTGTGCGGAAAATCTTAAGATCTTATTTGTTTGTCGTCCCTGTGGTTAGTGGCTCCCTTTTTTAAGTAGAATGGGGAGAATATATCTTCATTAAGGGCTGCAAAGGCTTTTGTTGCTTATATGTAGCCAAAGAATTATTGCAAAGACTCATGCCCATACTGGCAGGTGATTTACACTGACTAACCCTATTTGATTCTATAATGGACAGTATCAAATATATTTGGACCATAATCTGTTGCACTTTTTGATAGGGTATACATTGTATACTTATTTTCTCCTTGGATAAAGATGATAAATCATAATAATTTTATAAATATGCATCACAGTGTATTACCTGCACACCTCTTCATGTTTCAGTTAAATCTGTTTGAAAAGATAGGAAGTGGGTCACGTATGCTCGTTCTCCAGGTGAGCACATTACGTTGCTGCTAGAGTTTGCATTAGCAGAAAATTCACCAGACTAGTGCTTAGTAAGGTAGATGCACAGATGGTGTCCTGAAATATTGCACACATCTTCCAAAATGTTTTTTTTCAGGATGACTGTTCTTGGGTTTACGTTGGTGGTCTCTCTGCTTATGCATGGACTTCTCACATTTTGCCTTTTCCTTGTAAACAAAGAGCAGGTAAAATAGCTGAATTTTCTTGCGATGCAAAAGTATTCAGTAATGTGTGTCCCTCGGATAGCTCATTGCATGAGGTGGAGGGAATATGTTTTCAGGTGCATACCGTATTGCTCCGAATATAAGCCGCACCTTTTTTTAAGATTTTTGAGTTTCCGAGTTACGAGTGTGGCTTATATTTGCAACTGTAAAGAAATGATTGCCGATTTGCGAGCTTGCGAGTTACGTGTTCGGCTTGTATTCACGAACGTAAAATTATTGCTAAATTTGCGTGCTTGATACTGCTTTGTAGTAATTGAATAGCGGTTTGCGAACGTAAAATTACTGCCGATTTGCGCGATTGCGAGTTAAGGGTGCCGATTTGCGTGCTTGAGACTGTGGTATTGTAGCAATTGAATAGCGATTTATGGTTTTAGTGATTCGAACATCCTGTAACCTGCAAAAGAAGTTACAGTACTAATTAGAAAGCCTGTTTCTTGCCATGGCTGATCACTTGGAGAGAGTCTTTTTCTCTCCAATATTAAGGGTGCAGCTTATATTTGAGTACTATCTTTTTTCTATTTTTTCCCCTTGAATTTTAAAGGTGCGGCTTATATTCGGACCAATATGGTACATGAACTGTAGGATGCCAACCATTTTAGGGTTTGAGGAAGTTAAATTAGTTGTCAATCAGTTTTGTACATCACAACAACTATGTTCCATCTAAATGTTTATACAGTAATAATTTTGATAGATTTGTAAAGAAACAATAATGATCCATATTTCAAGAAACAAAAATTATGAGATGGGTTTTTTTACAAAAATCCACTGTTGGCGAGATAAGGAGGAATAGGAAGTATTACTGAATGAATGAAAGATACCGGAAACAACCTGACAGTATAAGCCCAATGATCAGCTTTAGGCTCATTTGTAATCATGTAGAAAACAGGTGAAGCTGTGATAAACATCTCTGTGTGCAAATTTTAAAGTGATTCTTTCCTTTGAAAGCTTAATTGTTATATTTCACAGAACCTTAATTGTTATTCTCACTCTCCTTATTTTATTACATACATTGTGGCCAGCTCTTGTTGATTTCTGTTCTAGAATGGAAAAGTGACCCAACTGGTTGCAACTTCTGTTTTTCTCTGTCTGTAGGGCAGATTGTTTTTTTTCAAGATATTCTGCCTTTTACACATTGTAACATGGCTGTTGTAAATAATTATATAGAGTCACTGAGACTCAGTGTTCAAATACCGTTGGTACTTTTTATGATATAATAATACAAGCGACTTGCCCGTCAAAAACGACGGGGCAATAAAATTTGAAGCCATGACAATGTAAAGCTTTTGCTCCTCTGAGGACCTTCTGCGCTCATCGTGTGGCTCTCAATGAGCGCCTTTAGTGCTCATTGCGACCCTCTCCTCTCTTGTACTTTTGCTCCTCTGAGCACCTTCGGCGCTCACTGCGAGCCTCTCCCCTTGTGCACTTTTGCTCCTCTGAGCACCATTCGGCGCTCATGGCGAGCCTCTCTCCTCGTGTCCTTCTAAGTTTTGTGCTTTGCAACGATCATCTTCGGCGCTTATCTCAAAGACAGATATATAAGTACAGTGTTAAATATACAATTGTTTTAGTGCAGTGTAAATTAGAAAATGTTTCCAGGTCTTAGAGCATAATAAAGTGATTTAAATATGTAACTGCTTTGAGAGTGCTATCGCTGGCAGCCAATGAGCAGTAATCCAGATATATAATTGCAGTGTAAAAAGTAATTATTTTTTTTGTGCAGTGGAAAGTATACATTTTTATTTTCCATTACTAATTAATACTTATTAAATTAATGTAAGTTATTAATTAATTAGAAATGAATAAATGCATTAGGAGGTGCGAAGCATTAATGTTTTCTTAAAGTAACGGCAGTGTAAAATATGGTAATTAGCGTTTTTTTTTAATTTTTTATATATATATATATTTTTATTATAATTGAATAATTAATTACTTATTAAATTAATATACTTTACCTATTTCTAATTAATATATCCAGGAACCAATATCCTGAAGAGCTAACAATCTATTTATTTTTCTGCAGCATACAGTTGGTCTGTTATAAGTTCAAGTCCAAGTGTGCAGTATAAATAGGCTGCGTTCGCGAGGGCAAACCATAAATTTAGTTGTGTAAAGCGCCATTTTAGATTCTTAATGTTATTAGTTGTTAGTGTTGTAAAATAGTGGCGATTGTCGATGTGTTACATGGCTCGCGAGCTTTTTCCGTCCTTTCTAATAGTGTATTTTGTACCTTGTACGTTCCTGGGTAGTTTTCGGCCTCCATTTTTTTTTTCCACTTAGCTGATTTTCGATTGCCGAAACTCTGCAAATTCGAATAAAATTTGCATGCAACCCTCACCCGTCCGCCCCTAGCGTGTGAGGATTTTTTTTGTGTGTGTGTTTTTCAATTGGCACTGTTTGGCCATTAACTTTGTATTTTTTCCGACCTCGTCATTTTTTTTTTCTAAGTTCCACGCCTCACAATTTATTTTTCTAAGTCCTGCGTTCCTCAACTGCTTGCATCCTAAGGCAATCCCATGTTTCTTAACTGCTTGGAGGCTACGTTCCACGTTTTTCAATGCCTCAATGGCTCTTCTCGCTTTGCGAGGCTGGCAGAAGCTACGCTACGTGAGGCTCGCAGCCCGTCGAGCTCGGAAGACTTCTGTGCTTCAACAACTTGCCACACTAAGCGGTGCTCGCAAGTGTGACGACGAATTGCAGTTTGACAACTCTTATATGTGATTCATGCAAAGTGGACTGGACATTTAATAGTGCTTTCTAGCACTACTGATTAAACAATGCTGTATACAGAGCATTACATTGGAATCATATCTGGTTGTGTCAGAAAAAGAAAATAGTTTGGCACCATATGAACCTCTATTACAACATATACATGGGATTCAGCTGTTAACCCAGAGTGCACGAATCTTTATGGTATAATGGTATGGTTTTTGTTTATTTATCACATAACAGTGCTGATAAAATATAATTAAAAGCAAAAAAGAATGATATTCTCATATAAATTACTATTACTTAAATTCCTAAGTATAACTTGTCTGAGATACAAATATTAAAGACCTAGGGCCTCATTCTATTATCGGCCGCAGCCGTTGCGGGGCCGCAAGGACCGGCCGCAAGCTATTCTGCTATTCTATTCCCTTACGGCCGGGGACTCCGGCAGGCTTGCGGCCGGTGCCTTGCTATCTCTTGCGGCCGATCGCGCCGGAGGAAAGCCTTTGATCTAAAACGGCCGCAAGAGATTTGCAATTCAATTGCTCCGGGAAACCTCTCTGCAAGGCTAAAAACGAGCCGCAGTTACTTGCAGGAAAAAGGTCTCGCTAGCACCAATTAAGCACATAAAATAGCTCAAATAAAGCCATCCTGCACTTTGAGAAGACTATAAAGTGATTTTAGGTGTTAGAAAAAATAGCACATAATTATCCTGTACTCAAATCCGTAAAATATTTAATTTTTAATATCCGTAAAATATCCATGTAAAAAGTCCAGAGTGCTTGGAGCACCTCAGACACACCCCCGCCGCAGCCGGCAAATAAACAGTTAATTTGAACTCGGGTTTGGGCAGATGTGCAAGCTTGAGAGTGGGTTCCTTTTAATCCTCATGTCCCCCAATATGATCCCTAGCATTTACAGAGCTGTACAGTGCAGGCTTGAATTTATTTTTCAGTTTTTATATTTCACAGCTTACGGCCGGTTCCAAGATATGCGGCCGGCCGTAAAAGGAGATCCTTGCGGGGCCGTATAATAGAATCGCGAGTTAACTGAACCCCCGCAAGGAATCGCAGCCTTACGGCCGATTTACGGCCGATAATAGAATGAGGCCCCTAGTTAGTGGTAAGATGAAAATGTAGAAAATGTAACTGTGACCCCACTAAGGGGTTCCTCCTCTTTGGAGGGCACAGTAGCATACTGTTACATACCTGTTTACATTAATTAAGTCATGTTGTACTTATTCCATGCCAAAATTGGGTATTAATACAGTGGAAGCTTGAAAGATATTATTCTTTAAAGTTTAATCAATTCATTCACTTAAGTTGTGATAGTTTAAACCTGCTTATTTTCTTTACTCGCCGCCATCAAGTTCCCAGCTTCTAGCGTTTTTTTAGATGTATACATAAAAAACATATTTTCTAATACAAATTTCCTGATATATCATTTGAACCTCAGAAAGAATTTTGATCGTGAGGGCACACAGTTGTCTGCATTTAACTATTTACCACTAATGGTAAAGAGTATTGGCTTTTGTTAGTTTCCCAAGGTTCCTGTAAAAATCCAATATATAGTTTCATTTGAAAGCATTGCCTAGCATCTTTCATGCACGCCCAGTTTATGTACCTAATCATGTCGCTCTGTTGTACATCTGTAGAAAATCAAACACAGAAGGCATCAACATGTTTGGCAGAGTTGTATCCATCCGCATGTCTGTCCGTCTCTCGGCTTGTCTGGATAACAGTACTGAATCTGGTTGCTATAGTGTTGCAGCAAGAGTGGACAATAATGTACAAGTCCTGGAACCCATAAAAGCTGAACTTTGGTGTTAAAATATCATTCAGATTTATGGGATTTTTTTAAAGCAGTGTTTGAATAGTGTCAATATTGTAGTACTGTATATCGTGATAGTTGTATTGGGATGTGCTGAGTCAGGTTAATCTATGCAAAGAATGGGTTGATTCACAGACATTTTTTGTTGGTGATATATAATAGAGTAGATGGGAAAATAAATTGATGTGATCCTCTCACTTCTTCTCATCAGTTACATCTCCTGATGCACTTCTTAATCTGTACTTTTACCTGCATGCTGCAAGAGCTCTTAAGGCTTCACATGTTTAAATATATAAATGTCTCCTATCATGCTGCATAGATGAATTCCTATTTTCTCTGAGTTGGTATATGAACCATCATGTAATGAATAGGAAGGATTAGTGGCATGGGAGACATTGGACACAAGCAAAATATTACAATCAAAAAACAATTATGGTAACTGCTTAGAATATTTTAGAAAGTTTCAGGTGCTCTAGAGACAAAATATTCAGTGCTGCACTTGAGGCCAGTGTAAAAGCTTCTAGGTTCTTGGTTTAGTAAAGACAAGATTGCCCAGTATCACAAACACTGGGGAGCATAAAATCAGTGGGAGCTTCCCTCTATGGAATAGGATAAGAGGTACCTAGAGCAGGCCAGAAGCTCTCATTGAGCAGATCACCTTGAGTTACTAAAACAATGCATAACCCGAATGGCTTCAGGGCAACTGTTCCTTTAATTAGCCCACAATACAATGTGTGCATTTGCTGTAATACTCAATATTTAACTGATAAACTGATACTTTGTTTACAAAAATGTAATGTTCAGGTAATTTACTCTTCTAGTGTTTGCTGTCTTGTATTCTGGCGTTTCTTGGTTCTTAGATTGAATGCAAAGTAGTTGAATGGATATGTTATCAACAGTTTCAACATTATCCAAAAGACCCTGCAAACTCCTGTTATTTTCCTGTTTAAAAGTATATGGAAGTGGCCCTGTTTTTACCTTTTTCTAATCTAACACATGCTGCTTATATCAGAAAGATACGTTACATTGAGTCATTCAATGCACATACAGATTTTTTTGATTTTTTTTTTAAATGTTGGATTTCCACACCCTCAGACATGCCTACATAGGCACCTGGTACCTACCAATAGAAATACTAGTATAGGGTAATTTTTTTTAACCCTATACTAACCTTTCAGCAAGTGGCAGCAATCCAGAGCGGTTGCATCATTCAAGGGTGAAGAGAGGTGTGTGATGGGGGAAAAGCCTAGAAAACCCATGATTCTTTCCTGATTTCACATACAGCTCCAACATTGTAGCTGCCTCTGATTGGCTACAACAAATTATGCATTTTATGCAAATTTGGCTTGGATTTTTAGGGACATTCCTTTTCAAAATCATCTGCCAGAAAACTAAAGAAATGATGCAACTCTAGTGGAAGTTATTTAATGTTTCAGGCAAAAATAGTTTTTCATACATTACGGATTCTTCTCTATCAGATGCATTCATAATCCAGGAAACTTAGATATGCCTTTAAATATTCCTCATCAACATTGTTTTACTAGTGCTAAATAAAACATCCCTAAATTTGACAGAGAATGCAATGGCACTATACCTACAAAAATACACAGATAAATGTGTATGTAGGTTGGAGGAACTTGTGGGGTATGTAGAAAAATTCTAATTTACAGGTAAAGCTTAACTTATAAGATTGCATGGCTACAAAGAACATGGCAAAGTTGTAGATCTTGTTTTACACTACAGCATTTTCCAGACGCTCTTGAATGGTACTTAAATCCATCTTATTTGCAGGAACATGCAACCCCCCCCTCCCTTCCATTAAGAAAGGGGTTAATAATTTACGTTTTAAATTGAATAAGTTCATATGTTATTTTGTTATTGCAGTATTATAAATAAGAATAAAGTTTTTGTATTTTGCATGCCCAACAGCCAGTCTGTAATTGGAATATTTTTGTAAGCAATGACCTTGACACTGTTTGTAAAGGCATCTAAAGCAATTATGCTGCAGAATGTGATGGAGAACGATGGCAGAAAGCAGACCCAATTGTATGAATTAGTGTAAACAGCAAGTGTTGCTAAGCAGTATTAGATGACAGTTAGCTTTTTAATGAGGGAAGACACACAGTAATTAAATGTTGACATACAATTATGAAATGTATCAGATAACAAATCAGCAGTGCAATAATGGAATAAGAAAAGACATTTACTGAGGAAGAAGAAAAAACCTCACCCGATGCTCTGTCATCTGAAACTGTTCTTTATGAGTGCAGGGTGAAGGTCAAGGAGGTATCTTAACTCCATCAATCCTTTGGACAGTTACAAATGACCTTTCACTTTCTATAAGACATTCAATATTCTGAATTGGAGAGATACATTTTTCTGTGTATAGAAAATGGTGAAAATAAAATATTTCATATTATGCAAGGTGCAGTTAAGTTACAATCGTATGAATGACTCATTCACCCCAATGTGTATCGACGCTGTGTTCTCGTTAATACGGAGTCACTCTTTTAAAAATGCAATTTTGAGAATGTAAAAATCAGAATTATCTGAAGCTCATATGTATTACCCACTATGGTAACTGCCAAAAAGCCTGGAACGACTGCAAAGTGCTTACTGCGCAGGTGTCAGAATTGTCAATAAATAAGGGAAGTGCGCATGTGCTCTCCGCCGCTCTGGTGCCAAATGGTGACGCAAATTCCTGGATGTGCGCATGAGCATTGCAGGCAGGAATGCACAGAGAGGGCACAAAGAGAGAGGGAGAAGGCACATAGACAGAGCTAGCAGAGAGAGAGGGCACAGAGAGAGAGAGGGCACATAGAGCTTGCTGAGAGAGAGAGGGGGCAGATAGAGAGATGGCACAAAGAGAAAGAGAGAGAGGGCACAGAGAGAAAGGCACATAGAGACAGAAAGGGCACATAGAGCTTGCAAAGAGAGAGAGAGAGGGGACATAGAGCTTGCAAAGAGAGAGCGAGGAGGCAGATAGAGAGATGGCACAAAGAGAAAGAGAGAGAGGGCACAGAGAGAACGCGCACATAGAGACACAAAGGGCACATAGAGCTTGCAAAGAGAGAGAGAGAGAGGGCACATAGAGCTTGCAAAGAGAGAGAGAGGGCACATAGAGCTTGCAGAGAGAGAGAGAGGGGGCAGATAGAGAGATGGCACAAAGAGAGAGAGAGGGCACACAGAGAAAGGGCACATAGGGCTTGCAAAGAGAGAGAGAGGGCACATAGAGCTTGCAGAGAGAGAGGAGGCAGATAGAGAGATGGCACAAAGAGAAAGAGAGGGCACAGAGAGAAAGGGCACATAGGGACAGAAAGGGCACATAGAGCTTGCAAAGAGAGAGAGAGAGGGCACGTAGAGCTTGCAGAGAGAGAGAGGGGGCAGATAGAGAGATGGCACAAAGAGAGAGAGAGGGCACAGAGAAAGGGCACATAGGGCTTGCAAAGAGAGAGAGAGGGCACATAGAGCTTGCAGACGGAGGGAGGGCACATAGACAGAGCTTGCAGAGAGAGAGAGAGTTTAGATATATATAGAGAGAGAGAAAGGCCACATACAGCTTGCAGAGAGATAGAGGGCACATAGAGCTTACAGAGAGAGAGAGGGCAGATAAAGAGAGGCCACAAAGAGAAAGAGAGGGCTCAGAGAGAGAGAGAAGGGGCAGAGAGCATGCAGAGAGAGAGACAGCACAGACGTTTAAAGATAACATTATATGATACCATTATTTATGATGGGCAAATTACTAGTAATCGCATAAAACTACAAAACAAAATATTCATTTATTTACATATACAATCCACACATTAAAAAGTTTCAAGCTTAGCTTTCTTTTATGTCTACCATGATCAGGTTCAAAAAGAAATGTTCTCATCAGCACAATTCCTGTTGTTTCTGTTGAACTGTTTTGTGAAATTGTTTTCCTTAGATACATGATAAAGAAACCAAACGTGAGGCCCTACAGAAGGAACTATTAAAAGCTCAAAACCAGTACTCTGCATGTTATGATGAGGTAATCAATTATAATTGCCTGTTATGTATTAACCTTTGATTTTTTTCCCCCTTATTCCTTGGCAGTGGATGCACCTAAAATATACATCTATAATTAGAGATCCTGTTGTGTTTGTTTATGGTCTCTGTTACCTTTTGCTATGTCTTCATGACATATGCCAAATATAAAAGTACTTCTCTGCTTTTTAAAATAATCAAAAATGCATCTCTGTTTATAGTAACTTTTTACAGTAACTGGCAAAAAAACAGAACTCTATTTAAGGCCCTAAGACCTGCTGTCATTTAGCAATGTTAAATGGTTCTATATTAAATCTAAACAATTTAACAATTTACTGCCTTATTTGCATTTAGAAAGGTTCCTGTAATAAAACCCAGCAGTGTTACTACATACACTGACTTACTCCATATTTCAGCCTTTGTCCAATAAAGTACATTGCAATTTAAAATGTAAAAATATGTATTAATTTGTAAGGTAGTATGAATATATATTATTTTTATGATATAATCATCTGCCATTAACTGGAAATGATATGGCAAGTAATTTAAAAGCAGCTGATCATTGTATTCTAATCCATTCAAATGATACAATCCCACATTTTGTTGAACTTCTCCCTTGATATAATTGAAGTGAAAATATATTTTAATTTCACAACATTTATGACAAAAACAATTAGCTAGTTAATGTGTGAATGTATGATTAAATTGTTATTATGCACTATGAACCCAAAATAACATCAAACCCCACACATCATTTTCTATTCTTAAAAATATCTAAAAACATACTGTACGTTTGTGACGGATTGGTTAATGAAATAAAAAGCGTAATTATCCTGTAGGATATTTAGGAAACGAGGTAAACTTCATACTAACTAATATTAAGATTTATTTGTTAAAAGGACACTTTATATGCTCATTTCAATGACTAAACTTTATAATGGGCAGGTAAATAGAAAAAATAAAACAAAGCAGTATCTATATTTGGATCTTTTATTAATCTTTACTATAGGAATGAATTTTCTTTTTTCATCTGATTCTGATATCTTTGTAATTATCTTTCCATTAGAGATAATGGATGCACTGGCACTGTAGCTGCTACATTCCCATTGTGCAAATAGAAGTTTCACGTCCCCTTCCATCTCAGAAAGTTCAGCAGTAGAAGCCAGAAATGGTGGATTGCACTGCTGCATAAATGCATATAATAAGTATTACATTAGGTGCTGTATATATTTTCTGATACATTTTAAAATTATTTTCCATATTTTAAAGTGTAGTTAAAATAGTATATTTTAAATATGTCATTAATGTGACTGCGGCTGTCGTTCTTTTACATATAGTGACACACAGACAAATTATTAATTTGCAGCTCAATTAAAATATACTATTATAATGTATAATATAATATTCTTTATTTCATTATCCTATATATACAGTGTGTATATATATATATATATATATATATATATATATATATATATATATATATATATATATATATAATATGCACAACTCAAAGATTTCATTATTCTGTTCAGTTTAGCCTCAACACTTATTTTAGCCTATTCGCAAGTATGTTTGAATATTCCAAAGAAAAGCTACTTTTTACTTAGTTGATACACAATTCCTACAGAGGATTAAACTCCACTTAGGGAAACATTTTGTGAAGATGGGACAACAAGATTTGAAATGAACCGTGTATTTGTCTGTTTTACATCCAGTTGCTCCACCGGGAGAAACTTTTACATAAACTTAAGGAAGAAAATATTCAGCTGACAGAGCAAATCAAGCAGCAGTCCCAAGATATTTCCAAGATGAGTGAAGAAAGGAAAAAACTGGAGCTAAAACTGGCAGTTGTCACAGAGAGACATAAAACTGCACAACAAGAGGTGTGTGTGTGCATGTGTTATAATACATTTGCACTTTTTCCTTTTTAAGTGCCTTGTGTCAGATGTACTTTTAGAGACTATAACTAGGCATGCCATTTTCTTTGTTCTTTCCCCTGCTCCTCAAAAAATAATAGCCGCACGTGTCATTTTGTTTAAATATAAGGTAAAACATTGTTTTATGTAGTTAATGCTCATTTTAGTTTGGAATAATGTGTCAGTACACAGCTGTGGATATACCCTTTGTGTTGTGTGTTATGTTTATGTATATCTATTACTACTGTAATGAAGTTGGGCAGTATTTTTATACATGTATATATGTGAAACATTATCTCTTCCATTATGAATCAAAAATGACTAATGATAAGTTCATAGCCTCTTCCTATACAATTTCAGTGTGTATATATATATATATATATATATATATATATATATAGTATTTACTTTTATGATCATTTTTATTATATATATATATATATATATATATATATATATATATTATACCTTAATCTGCAATGCACCAACATATTCCATAGCGCTAAACTGGGTAGATACAAGTAAAAAACTATTTTAACAAATTACAAAAGAATGGAAGGTCCCGTTATTCAGTTTAAAATCCTCCATACAAAGTGCTTTCTCTAAAGCACCCAATAAGATTGAAAACTAGCAAACTTACACTCTACAGGGCATGGGTGGGGTATAGAAATGTGAAGTACAAAGTATTGTACATTTTAAGGATTAAGATGAATCAGATGAGTTTTTAGTGAGGATCTATCTATTTATCTATCCATCCATCGCACCACTTAATTATTTATTTTCATCTGAACTAAAACTACACACACACCTTTAGGATGTGCTAGGACCTGAGAGATGGAATGGAAGCAGGAAGCCAAGGCAAAGAGTAGTCTTAGCCAATGTAACCAAATGGTTCATGTGCTTTGATGGGTTCTTTTAGGTTAGTATAATCCCATACTAGTTTTTTCGCCTGCTGTGTCTGTTAAAACAGTTTTGTTCTGGCAACATCAAGCATGAAAAAGTTACATACTACCATGCCTGCCATCATTACGAAATTGTAGGAGATAAAATTTTCTTCAACTTTAAAAAAAAATGAAAAATTTGTTAGGGCACATAATTTGCAAAGTTTATCGGTCAGTGAAATTCTTAAACAAAAACAACTAATACAATAGAAGCGCAATAGTAAACATTACAAGGTAGTATCCAAAGACCTGACAAGTCCCTGTATAAACCAAAACTGAGACTTGTATGGTATATAGTACAGTGGCTATGGAAACAGAAAGGTAAAATATGTAATTGATTCACTTGTTTCTCTTCTACTGCCAAATATTATTGCACTGTATGAGATTAGGTGTGTGTGTAAATGTATTAACAAACTATTGGTATAATTAACACAGTTGTTTTTAATCTCTATTTCTCTGTATCCCTTTTGTAGGTTAATAACCGAGATCAAATTATTTTACACTTTAAAACAGACTTGAAAATGTCACAGGAGAAATATTTGGGCTGTCAAGAAGAAGTGAGTACTATAAGAGGGAGCAGACTAAAATATATTTTTACATTTTATATATCACCATCACTTTAATAGTTGGGTATAAGGCTATGATAAGTTAAGGTGTGTGCATTAGGGCTTCTTTACTTTTATGTATGTCTATAGAAGCTATTGTATATTACCACTCGCATAATGATCAGGTAAAGGATATAAACAAATTTCAGTTAAAAAATGGGAGCTTCAGTATACCCAAGCCATTCAATTTTGCGAGTGAAATACAGAATCTGACCTTGTTGTGTAGTAACTAAGTGTTGTCAAAATGGGATGTACTGCTTATTATTAGCAACCTTTTGTTAAATTAATGAATATTATACAACATGAAATATTGAACTTGTAGATTTAAGGCAGTTATATTTTTTATTTTTACCTATTAATCCTCTATAATTAAAGGGACACAGAACACATTTCTTTTTTAATACAATTAAAAGAGCATGCTTTATACATCAGCAAAGTTGTGTTTTGCATGAAAAGAAATATTAAGTGAAACCTTAAAACGTCATTGAAAGTAACAGGAGATGCACAGAGCTTACATATGTCTGTAGATTTCATTGGCAGACAATTATTAGTCACACACAATGTCGCTGCTCATTGACAGGGGCAAGACTCAGATCAGTTAAAAAATGTCTGCATTGGGGGCTTTATATGAAAAAGAAAACAAAACACAGTGGTATATTATCAAATTCACTGTTACTGAAACGACAAATACAACACAATGTTTTAAGTGTCTCTTTAAGTATGAAGTGACACGAAATGCGTCAGGATCCCAATCCCCTAACTTGGAAATAGAATCTTTTTTATTTTTTTCTTATTGTCCACTTTTTTTGATTTTCTTTAATTTATTAATCAGACCCTATTGAAAATGCTCAGTGGCAACGCTGTAATCAGGATACAAGCTGGTAAAATATTAGCATTTAATGGGAAATTAAACACATTTAGGGTGCCTATGGGTGAAATGTAGAAAAATATTTAAGAAGTTTCAGGGCTATGGCACAGTTACAGTTTATAAGCACAGTTCATTGTTCACCAAATGTTTTAACAAGTACCACTGCATTACTATCCATTATAATAAAATCTTTCTTTCGAGGCAACATTTTTTTCCCCTTTAAACTAGCAATGCAGTATGTTTTGTAGAGCTATTTGCAACGTTTGTTAACTGTGGACACATCTAATGTTCTGTTTTATTTGTCTTTCTTTCTCTATGCCTTTTGTTTTTAATATAAATGTTTATTTACCAGCTGCGTCTCCAAGAGGCAGAAGTCTCAAGACTTCAACAGAAACTGAAAAGTCTTCAGACTGAAGCATGTGAGCTTTGGGAAAAAAACAATGAACTTGGAGACCAACTCAGTCAAGCAGAAAAGGCAAAACAGCAAGCGTTACACGAGCAGGAGATTCATCTTGGTCAGGTAAGGCAGTTGTAACCATATGTGAGCTATTAGATTAAATATTCTGATCTCCAAAGGAGAATTCTACAAGTCAAAATTAAATGCATTAATTATCAAAAACAACAGAAACATTGATCTTCCTTATGTCACTGGATGAAAGAGTTGTGAATGTGCAAAAGATCAACAGCATCGTTCTGGAAATAGAAATCTGTAATAATTGCTCAAAGCAGAAACTTGCTGTGTACGCAGCTTAAATAGTTTAGAGAAAAAAACTTTAATTGTTCAGTCATCTGTATAATTTTCCATTATGCAGGCTTCCCAATTCATCAAGTTAAATAATAACAATATCTGAGTGAAGTTGACAGGTTGGCAAGGTAGTTTAAGGAATAAAGCTTGAGAACTTTTATACCTCCCAGACATAGGATGTTCTGGATTTTAAAAATGTAAAAGAATTCCCAATACTTTTTCTTCACAACTTATGTGGTATCTTCAAGTTAAAGTTAAAAGGTATATTCATGAAACAGTAGCACCAGTGTTAATTATAGAAAGTTTTTTCTGGATTACATTTCTATAATATTATTACAAAAAAACTATCCAGAATGCACCCTTCTTTCACAGGAGACACAGCAAAAGCTAATCAGTCACTCATATCCCAATTTCAGTAATTAACTGCTTCTCAAATTTCAATCACCCTTCTTTCCTGGTTAAAATACATAATACTTCTCATTTGCCTCACCAACACTTTATATATAAAGCATCTCTCTCTTACTCCACTACCCTCCACTATCTTCCAGTTTAAAATCCTCCATACAACATGCAAAGCTCTTAATACTCAATTCACCCCTTTTTATCTCCCCCAACTATATCTTCACTTAGTTCATGACCTGTATCTTTCCTCTCACTCCAATCTGCAAGTTGTTATTGAGCTATGAGCTACCTGCTCTATGGTTTCCTTGTGCTTTACAAATAACTTTATCATATATACTCTTACAGAACCTACACTATTGTACCAGAACCTACATACAGAACCTACACTATTGTACCCATTTGCCTCAAAAACACACAGATTATAAAAGTCAGACATGTTTAGTGGTTACAGCCTTCTCACTACATCACTCCCCATCATGCATCACTCTTAACTTCCTGTTTATAATTCCCATAATCTTGCATAGTACACACCCAACTACTTAGATTTAATGTAAAGTGTACCTAATAAAACATACCTTTTAGTTTGAAATTTAAGTGGCATTGTCAAACCCCTTCTTGGACAGTGAATAACTCCTAAATCCCAGGCTGGACTTCCAGGGGCTGTTGAGAATATTTTGAAGTAAGGACATTTTCTTGAAATGCATACAAATGTATCCGCTTCTTATGGGGCTTATATCAGGTTTTCTAACCGCCGCTCTGCTCAACTAGAAGAAGGTGTAATCTGAAAGGTGATCACAGTCAGTACCAGCAGTTTAGTCATTTGTAGCTTTGATATTTTTAAATTAATGCTACAATTTTAAACCATTTATTTTTAAAGGCTGGCCATTGCTGTAAAGACATATAAGAACATACAAGGTAGGCTGTGATACCTTAATCTAACATACTACCAGTATGTTTGGTTAAACAAAGTTAAAAGTTAAAAAACATAATTCTTAAAAGTATTTAAAGCAGAAGAAAATACATACTATATAATTACATTAATTTATAAGGTACAGAAAAATATATCAATGGAATAAAACTGAAGGTATGTTTTATTAATCACATTCTATTGTCAACATTTAATGTGCCTTTAAATCTTTTAAATGTTTAAACATATTAATTCAAATAACCATCAAGTGTTTCAGTTAAAATGGAGCCTGCAGAGTACAGTAAGTAAGGATGTTTTAGCAAGTCAAATTTAATGCAATGGATACATGCCAGTGAAGTGTTTTAATAAAGCAGGATGTGGTGTGAAAGCAGTGACTTTTTAGAATAAAAATTAGGATCTAAACAATTGGCTTCTATGTTTTTCTACATCTTAATGCACTGAGAAATATCTCTTTCTTTGTCCTTCCGTCTTTTCCCTTCTAGTCTGTTCTCTTGTGATTTTCCTCTCAGTTATTTATGCAACATAACATCTCACCATGATCTCTATTGGCCATTCTTCCTTTGTATTTTTGTCATTCTTATTTTTTTCCTGTTGCATATTAGGCACCTTGATCTGTCTGCTTATGGTGTCTGGTTTTGCAGTTGTATCTGTTTGCTGTAATAGAGACATTTATATACTTTCTAAAATTTCAATAATTCTTTTTGTAGAACATAATTTAGTTTTTTAACAGTTGTCAAATATTTTACTTTTGATTATAAGAAATTATTGATTTATGGTTTTAGAAAGCTAAAACACTTCTGTAAACCATTTCTTCTCTGTATTTGACATTATTTCTTTTAGTAAATTGTAAAGTGTCTCAGGACGACTTTATATATTGTATTTGTTTGTTTTTTGGTGGTGAAATTTTTGAGTTTGCATCATATGTGAATGTTAAATCACAATTCATTTGCTAACATACAAATTATTTTCTCTAAAAATACATATTATTTCTTATTTTCTTTTACTTGATTTTATAGATTCAGAATTACACATCAGTTGTAGAAAAACTGCAGCATGACCTGGATGTAGCCAAACATTCCCATAACACAGACTTAGAACGGTGGAACCAAAAAACATCTCTAATGCAAAAGGAATTGATCTCTGCCACAGAAACACATCAACAGGCTTTGCTGACTGTACAGGAATACAAAGACAAATTATTACATCTCCAGCTGGTCATGGAGAAAGAAGAATTATTTAAACAAGAGATAAAAAATAAGGTATAAAATGATACTGCATATTGTAATAATCTTTAAAATGCGAAAAAGGAAAGGGAGAGCGCACACCACTTCCTAGTGCAGATCAGTAAAATTTATTTCCAAAAATGTTACTGATCTGCACTAGGAAGTTGTGTGCGCTCTCCCTTTCCTTTTTCCATTTTCTACAGTATGACTCTGTGGTGACCAGAGTAGTTGGAAATTGCTGCCCCACGATCCAAGAAGTCAGATCAATCAAGTGTGTCCTCTTTATCATTCTATCAAGTACACTTGAGAGGACCCACAAGACCTTTAAGGGAAATATAAGAACAATTATCGTCACCTCTCTTTGGACTCACTTAAGTATTCTTGTGTTTTATGAATCTTTTTTATTTTTATTTCTCATTATTTTTCATATATATATATATTTCTTTTTGATGTTTTAGGTTATTTTTATTATTATTTTAGTTCTTTGTCTTTGATTTTAAAGTGTTTATATATATATATTTTTTTTACATATATATATTTTTTTATGTGTATTTATCTCTGCATTTCTAGGCGCTATAGTATTAACAAGGTTCCCTTACGTAGGGAACTTTAGGTTTCTTCTTGAATCTTTGAAATTCACTAATAGATGGGAGGGAGAGGGGGGAAATAGAGGCACGGAAGGGAGGAGATAGAGGGGAGGGAGGGGGTGATTAGATACAGGGAAGGGAGAGGGGGAAAGGAGACACGGGGGGGAAGCCAAACAGGGGAGGGAGATGGTGGTAAGGAGACACAGGGGAGGGAGAGAGGGGAAAGGAGGTACAGGAGAGGGGGAAAAGGAGATACAGGGGAGGGAGAAGGGGAAAGGAGACACAGGGGAGGGATGGGGGAAAGGGAGAGGGGGAAAAGAGGCACAGTAGAGAGAGAGGGGAAAAGGAGGCACAGGGGAGAGAGGGCGGGGGAAGGCGACACAGGGGAGAGAGGGGGGAAAGGAGATGGGTGTGGGGTGGGACTTATTCCCATCATTTTTGATGGGCAAGTAGCTAGTTTTGTAATATAACAATGTTTTAATCCATTGCCTTCTTTTAACAGCCTTTGGTGTATATTGTTCGATTGCACATTTATGGTTTGATCATACTGAGTTCTAAATGTTAGATGATAGAAGCATTTTTAAAAACTGAAATAAAAGTTAGTTGTAACATATTTTTATGGGAGGTTTCTTTAATTTCTTAAATATAAAATATTTAGTGCTTAGTCACCTAGGAGCCTATTAATGGGGCTATATAATTTATGCACTTTATCAACATACAAGAACTAAAATAGATTGCACTAGAGTGCTTTTACTAAATCGTTGTAGTATTGTTTTTCTATCTGACTTGCCACTACTGACTTGCTGTTTAAGGTTACTGCTCCACGGATTGCCTATAATAATTTTTATGTCACAAATCATTTAATATCACAAATAATTATGACTTGAGTTAACTTCATTGGCAATATAATGTGCACGGTGTTTCCTTCATAGTTCCATTTCATTCTGTGGGAACAGTAACTAAGATTTTGCATTTGTAAGAGCTCCTCCGCAGTCCTCTAAAGCTTACACATTAGTGCCTGGTGTGGAATTTAATATCAGTTGAGAAGAGTGAAAATATGCTTTCATATTATTAGTTTTCTAATTTTTACTGCTTATTTAAGTAACCCCTTTTATATATTTTTTTATTATGATTCCGAAATTGCAGCCTGAGAAAAAAGGTGATCTTTTGAAGCACACTGATCAGACTCAGGTTCACCGATAAAGGTGGCACAGTGCTCCAAAGGCTCAGTTTTTTTTTCCTCATCAGTTTGGCATTAATGGTATCATCTTTATATCATCTATATATCATCTATATTTTTATTACAACTGGCTAACACAATACCACCTTATCTATAAGTCAAATTGCAGCCTTAAACAAGTTTAGTAAAATCCTTTATTTATTTATTTTCTGTTTTAGTTGGAGAATAGTGAAGATATCATTAAAAAACAAAACGAAGACATTGAACAATTAAAGGTGCATGTATTTAAAGTTGAACAGAAACTGGCACAGAGTTGTAACAAGGCCAAGGCATCTGAATCCGCTGTTGATCAGTTAAAAAAGAGCCATAAGGAATATGCTGACATCATAGAATCCTTAAGGAAACGGGTGGAATGTCTACAAATACAAGTGAAAGAATCCACAAGTGAGGTATGTAGAACATTGGTCCAATAACCCACAAGATCATTTCACAGTAAGTTAACCTGCTCTGAGGTTTACCTTGATGTTTTTGTTGCTACCCATGTGTACTAAAAAACAATATAAAACCAATAAAGCCAAAGGCTGAGATACTCTATTCCCAAAACAAAGCACCAAAATCCCACATTTGTACTACAGATAATATTTTACTCTATTAATATGTTTTTCCTGGGGTAGTAATCTATATGACCACAACTACCATATTTTTATTGTCCCTGCTGTACCTTATTCATTTTTATATTGTACATTTTGACACACAGTATGTACTTTCTAATGTATCAGTGCCGTGATTAAGTTCATGTTGTAGAAGTCATTATAGTGATCAAAATTATTAAAATACACAGTTTGTTTAAAAAGAATGCCCATTTTTCAATATGTATTTTCTTGCTGCAGTTTAAATCTTTGTTGGGCAAAAGCTTTACTTTAACTTAAACCGTGAAGCTACATGTACTACTTGCATTTTTCATTCACGTTTTAATTATCTTCAGTATATGTAAAAGTGTGTTAAAGAAGCATATTCCTTAAAAAGAATTTAAGAACTCATCACATTATTTATGTGCATTTCTAATTTTGGAAGTGTTTTTATAATATGATATGGCTATAGAAATTCAGAAAAAACGTTTTCTATAAAATAGATAAAACAATGATGCTTTTAGTCAATGTTCACATTTAATTAATAAAGAATTTAGATAAACACATAGAGAACAAATTAAATGTGAAGATCACTGGATCCCCGCCCAGACGGTGGGGACAGAAGAAGAACTGCTGGGGCTACTATGGACTGGCCAGCTATTATTGTAGCTTAAATACCCCCTTAAAAAGACTATACACTTACTTTCGTGTTGAAGAATTATTATGTTGGGGAAGTGGTTACTTCTTTTTTATGTTTATTATCAATGTATAATTGTAACCTTTTTGGGATTTGAGTGTAGTAAAGTATAATAGCGTACTGCAGGCAGGTCCAGCCTATGAATAATGGTCAGCTGACTAGGTATGGCTGGACCCTCTCCCACACACAGTGTCTCCAACCTCCACTAGTAGGAATATCTACTTATGTGGCCAGCCGGCCATTATTTTTAGGACTAATAAGCCAGTGATGTTGACCAGGTATTGTTCTATATAGCCTTGTTGGCGTCTGGCTACCCCATTAGAAATCTTTGTTTACTTATGTTACACAATAGAACAATAGTATAGTTTATGTTGGGGTATAAAGAGAAGTTGTTTAGAATAAAGATTATGTTCTCTTTGGAAGACATAGTGACGGTGTGTTTTATTGTCGCTTTGTATCCTTTTCTTCATCCTCCGTCTTGTGTGAGGGGATTAACGAACTGCTTCAGACTTACGGGTTGGATTTGTCCTGCTGACCCTTTTCAAGCCCAACGAAGAGTAGATCTTGACATTATATTTTTCTGTTTGTGTTAACAGGAATTTTAATATGCATTGTACCTTGTAGAAGATACTTACTAGACAAAATCAAAAGCATCACTCCCACACAAAATGTATCATAAATGGTGTATTGTGTTACTGGGAAAAAAATACATTTTCTTTCAAGTATGTAACAAACTAAAATTATTAGCAGCTGTGAAAGCCATATACATTAAAACACTTAAAACACTTTTTGGTAAAATCTGAGTTTTATTAAGTATAGGAATCCGTTTTGCGTTGTTACATCACATCCGGAGAGCTGGATCATGCAGGGTTTTTTACTTTTGGCTGCTTCTAAATCCATAATTAAGGGCTTGCTTAATTGATCATGATCATGCTCTGAAATGCTACTTACGAATGCATGGTTTACGGTTTAGGCTTTCGGCCAGGTAGCTGCGGGCTTGATCAATTCAATCGCTCTGTAACTGTTGCAATTGAATAGGGGCCTAAGTAACCCAGGGGATGAATTCTACTAGTCATAGAGCCACATTAAATTCCCCTAAGGTGTAAAACCGTAGCTCATAATGTAGCCGGCAAGCCTTACGGCTATTAAATTAACCTCTTAAAGCAACCCGCC
This sequence comes from Discoglossus pictus, assembly GCA_027410445.1. Classification (NCBI taxonomy): domain Eukaryota; kingdom Metazoa; phylum Chordata; class Amphibia; order Anura; family Alytidae; genus Discoglossus; species Discoglossus pictus. The sequence goes on along the minus strand of CM050166.1, from coordinate 78,277,154 downwards.
GACGACTTGCAGGGTACGGGCGAGAAAACCTTACGGGACGTGAGAATTGGACTTGCGAACCTGCAAATCCTTTGATCTGTGAAGCCCGTAACTGTTACGTTCTAATCGCGTTATTAAATTGCATTGAAATCTCTGGCGTTCAAGCCCGTAACCCGCAAATAGAGACTACAAGCCAAGGGGGTAAAGTCCAATCTGTAGCACTTTAAATGCACATATACAGACACACTACTGTACTTTTATTAACAGGGAAAGTGATGTGACCACAACATTCTCATAAGCACAACATTCTCAAGTTCGCAAATCTGAAATATTAAATACTTTATTTCATGTTTAATTTCATTGTTATATCGATCCCGGCAATCAATGTGTTAATACATACAATGGAACTCGCATGTAATAGAATATCATATTTACAGCTTTATCAATATTGCATTATATCTGGAATGTGGTTCCGATCATTGAAACCCGTAAGGCTTCATCCATTTTTCAGTGACGTAATTCTGGCGATCTCTGTTGCTATTGGCTCGATCTAAACCCGTAACTATGGGTTTGACTAATTAATTACGTTCACGGCCGTGCATGCAACTTTCAACAAATGGTTTACGAGTTTGCCTCTCAAGCCCGCAACTCGCAGCATGTTTAAATTTAATAGCTCCGTAAATCGTCCAAATTTCGAGCCCGCAGCCGTTGCGGGTCTCATGTTGCACATACAGGGTGGGAATTTAATGTGGCTCTTGGAAAGGTGTTCTCTCTCTTATTTAATTTTTTATATTCAGGACTAAAATTATACCCATTTATATCTCTAATTATTTTTATTGATCCATAAACAATTATTTGTTACTTATTTAATACTGACAATTAAAAGATTATTGTAACCTAAAGAACAATGGTATATAACATTGTAGGACTGTGTACGAGTCAAATGTGATTAATAAAGCATACTGTTGTATTTATAAACTTAGAATGTGTGAATGTCTTTTGTATATTAATAGACTTAATTAACTTCTTGCACCTGCTCTTATCTCATTCTTTAAAAAAAAAAGTGTAGGCCTAGATCACATTACTTTAGGTTAATTTATCAGCAGGTTCATGTATCAGGAATGCTCATTAACGTCCATGGTCTATCTGTTTAGGTAAACCTGCTAATAATCGTACGCAGAGCTGGCACATCTGTACTGTTGAGGTCAAGGATGTTTGCTTCATCTATGCCAAGATTATGTGCTTCAAGTATATGGCCAGTTAATTGTTTTGTTTAGCTTGTTTATTTCTGTGCTAAACAGATATAAAATGTGTTTTTTCACATTTCTGTACAATGTAGGTATTGTTCCGGTTAAAATATCATACTGGACTATAATAAAGAAATGTACAGAAAAAAATTATTTTCACTTTTTCCATAATTTTGCTGTTTTTCAAATTGGTAGTCAAAAAATTGTGTTGTTACAGATTTGAGTGATGGAGTGCCCATATCTGTAAGTGAGATTTATATATAACATTATGTTAACTGTAGAAATTCTGCTGCCAGAGGACCCAGCAAATGGCTCGTATGCCAGATCCTCTAGGAGCAAAGGATTTTTTGCACATGGCAGAGTTTGTTGTACTTGAAATAATGCTGGCTGTCTTCCAGTTGTTCATATCTCACATGGAATTTACAACATGGACATGTGCCAAGTTATAGTGTGCCTTCTGTGTAATGAGCACTGAATTAAGCATTAATGCCCAAGGAAGTGTGTTGTGAGGCTGCATTGAAATATCGATGTGAACAAGAACCGTAATTACTATTCACCACCATCAGGCTATACGTCATTACTTTTATTTGCTCTCTAATTATTGCTAAAACAATTGAATAGATCTTTGCTAATTAGTACACTCGAGGGACTAGAAACATATGCCAAGAGTCACTTGGGTACTGTGAGAACATTTGGGCAGTCGAGAAGGTTGACTTCGTTTAACATTGTCAGGAAATTGAGATATCTAAATAGCATAGCAAATTTAGAAGCAGACAGTAAGTAGACACTGAAAACCATTACTGTTTCTACCTTGATCTTTTGGAAAGGCTGTTCCAAATTAAGTTTAATTAATAATATTCTTCATCGTATTTTATTTTATTATTTGGAAATTGTAAAAAAAAAATTCTGAGCCTTCTTTTTGGGACACCACAGCAAGATCAATTTTTATTAACATAAAAATTGCATTAGTTACAAGGCACTTGTTGGTATACTATCCCTGCTCTAAGTGTTTTTCCAATGTGTCAAACATTGTATACATAAATATGTGAAAATAATTATCACTTTGTTTATCTAGTGAGTATATTAACAAATCAGTCAAATGATTGGTGATTAATGTCTGGTCAGGTGTCGGTTATTGGATGATGTACGTAATGTTTTAGTAACTGCATATTGTCATATTTTAGTTGCATGCCCTTTCATTGGTTTGTGTTATGTTGTTTCTATATTGATGTAGGCCACACTACCGTTCTGTATTAGGGATAAGAGTAGTGATCTATCTGAAAACATTAGTAATGATATCTGTCTTCAAGAGAAAAGCAAATTGGTTAAAGCTGGTGATACATTATATGGAACCAACAAATGGTTGTTCATTTTACAGGGCTTTCCAAACACAGTGTGTTTTTGTTTGCTTCTTTATAAACATCTTGAAAGCTTTTATGGCAATTCACTTAAAGTTATCACTCTACAATAAAATTCTGTAATTGTGATACTACCAACAAGATTCTGTCAAATATATGACAGATTCATCCAAGAGATACCGTAACACAAATTGTGTGCCCACAATCATTTGTTTTTATATAAAATTGCTGGAATGTAAGATATTGTGTCTGGAATATAAGCTATTTTGTGGTATACTTCTTTAAATATTTCAGGATGCTCTTCACAAGACATGTGAACTACCTTATCTGAAAAATCTTATTGAACAAGTTTGTGATTTTTCTATTTAGAACATGTACCTACATACATACAGGAGTGGGCAAACATTCCTAACACTTAGGTACCAGAAAATGTTACCAGAGCCATGCATGTGGTTTTTCTAGGAAGGAAGTCCTTCATAGATATGCATTGCAGCAGTGCAAATTTTAAGATTCCTGGCTCCTTGGCTTTGGGAAATGTCTACTACTGTATGTGTGTATATATATATATATATATATATATATATATATATATATATTTATTTATAATTTTACCTTTTAAATTTCATGTACAGTTATACCTTTAACTGTTTTACTAACACAATTATGAACTCAAAACCCAATAATATATATTTTACTATAATTTTAAGGATCATTGCTACACATTTAAAACAAAAGGTCATATGTTTTTTTATTAGACATAAACTATCACAAACTGTATGCAGATTAAAATAAATACTAAATAATATATTTTCTAAAATTTTAATTTATCTGTTCCCCTCCCTAACCACCTGTAACCCACCCCTAAGCAGACCCTCTTTTCTCCATCTCCCTGAGCCATATCTGAGAAGTGGCCAGATCTACCTGAGGGCTGGAACATTATGGAGCCTGGATGCAGGCATAGTTTCAATGTTATTGCCCTCACCCTGTGGTGTAATTGTCTCTGCCCACACAGAGGTATTAAGGTAACATCTCCTTAAACATATTATCATAGGCGCACCCCCTTTTCTAAGTATGCTCAGCCTGAATCAGAACTTCGACTGGTCAGAACTTCCTTTTCAGTCCAGGCCCTGGGCAGAGCTGGACATGCCTCCACAGGTAAATGGAGACAAAGCGACTCTCTTTTTAAGGGCGAATTCTAAACATTTTAAAAGTAAGAAAATAATTTTAACTGTTTTTTGTTTAAAATTCCACACTGTTTTTCTTATTAGGCGCCCAACAAGCAAACATATGAGCTTTACTTCTAAATGCATCACAGTTGTCGTTATAGGGTTCCGGTACTTTTCATTTAAACAGGAATAAGCATACTAGAACAACTGTGTAGACTTCTATTGAATTTGTAGTGTTTTTACAGTCACATCCTCTGAAAATCTGTGTGTATTGGGAAATAAGTGTCTGTGAGGGAAGAAATAAACTGCAGAGTCTTTATCTTATATGCACTCCTTACATATTATACCCATTCTCTAATTGTTTTATACAATAAACTAAATTAAAAATAAATACATAGCAAATCACCACTCAGGCTGAATGCACAGTTTCTTTTAGGTAATTATTTACTTTTAAGTCATAGTTAAAAAGAGAATATTGTAGATATCCTACTTCACTAAATATACCCACATTATTGCAAGATACAACCCCTTTAGGTTTGATATTTTAAACTGGAGTTTCATATTGAACCTTCTTGAACTGAAAAAAATGTCCCTCCAATTTGTATGTCACTCCAACAATGGACTGAAAAACATTACGGTATGCGGTGATATTCCTGTTTGTTATTGCTTAGGATAATGATTAGCAAGATTTCAATCTATTCTGTATTAAATGATGTGTTACATTGTTCTACTGTAGGAAAAAAAGTGGTTAAAAGTGTATTACTTACTCTGATATTTTCATTGTAATATATACCATTTTTGGGAGGGTTGTAGTTCTCACTGACACAATATGTAGCTTTAAAACAAATTAAGGTGAGATATTTTACATTTAATGCATTTCATAAATCTGGATAATGTTAGTAGAAATTCATGCTACATGCCATTCTCATTAGGAGACTGTTCTTGGAATGCTAGATTTGGGAATCAAGGTATGCATTGTGCTGGCACATAATGAAGCCGAGCCATTAGCTCACTCAACACTTAAATAGATATTTCTGCTGTGATGGCTCCTGTGAGTTCGGTGTGCTTGAAACAATTTGTTTACACTGATTTGTAAGCAATGCAATTAAAACATGATTTTCATATCCTAAATATGGTGTTTGAATACTAGAAAAAATAATGTATGGTTTAAATAATAGGAGTAAACATCTAAAACAATGAAAGAAACTTTTGGAGCAGCTTCAGTCATGGAGTTTTTTTTGTTAAAGTAGAATGATTTGGGGCAATTCAAAATCCAGTTTGGGTTTGTGTGACTGTTCTATTTTTTTAAACATTACTAGAACAGCCACACAGAATAAAAATCTAGTATTCAAGCTTGCAAATGCAAGTAATTGTTGATGTTTCTCTAAATGGAGGAAAAGCTCCCATCTTAGATACATTTTTTTTTCTTTTCTTCCAATATGTGAGTAGATTCACTATTAGTAGCAAAATTACTGTCTATTTCCTATAGGTTTTTTAAAAAGTTAGATAGTGTATACATATATTTTTTACATACAAGAAACTGAGTGAACCAAGCTTTTGACTAAATCTTATTCACTTGTATTGTGTGACTTTTTTTTTGTTGGGGGGGGATATGGTAAGGTCTGTGGATCCAAATGCACAAAAATAATGCCAAGCACTGTTGCCATAGATATAATAGACCGTGTGTCTGCTGCTAGTTTTCATTACTTTGGGGCGTCGTGTCTTGTAAACTCCATCACCCTCTAAATCTTGCTTTGCAAGGATGAATACTAGGATTTCTGTCTTAAACCGCAATATAAAGTTTATCTTAATCTATGGACATGCTTATTGCTGCACAGGAAATTTAAGTTATATTTTACTCCACACATTTTGAAATGCTGAGAAATATTTGCTCCTGTAGCTTTGCTAGTCCTTTGATTTTCAGTGTACCTTCAACCCTCATTTTTATAGATTTTGCTCTATCCACTTTTCATTAACTGACTGCACCTCCTTATTTTACATTTTTGATTTTTAATATATCTATAACCTAACTAGAAATTCAATTTAAATAAAAAAAATTTAAAGGAAAAAACAGAAGGAAAAGAAAGAAGAACAAACTAGTAAGCTAAACAATATTACAGCTAACCTTGAGTAGAGGGAACAATAAATTTAAAGTGACCATCGCTAAGCAAATGCAAGATATACCTCAATAAGCATTACACAAGTTTCCTAAGATTATAATTACCTCTATTTCAAAGATGAAGCTTGAGAGAGTGATCCAGAATTGATCTTCAAGTCTCCTCCGCCTCGGGCTCCTCCCCAGTATCAGTATAACAGAATGTTGGCATCCTATTAAAGGGATGCTAAATGGTGACTCCAACCAGTGTTCCCAGAACTTCTGCAATTGGGGGATCTATCTAGGATGGTGTGGGTTAATCTCTCATTAATGAGTAAATAGTTAATCTTTCGAATTATCTCCTGGAAATTTAAAGCCAATGTTTTCCATCTACTGGCTATGCGTGTTTTGGTAGCCAGAGCCAGTATTTAGAATAATTTATTTTGGTGCTGAGATAGATTTTCTGTTAAAAATATAGGACTCGCAAAGGCCTTTTCAAAAACTTATTATAGCTGTAACAGCTGTTAAACACATAATACTGTACTTTAAAAGCATGGGAAGGCATGGAAAGACATTAGAATATGCAAATATTATTTTATATATATTATTTATTTTATACACAAATATTATTATTTTATTTATATTATTTTTAAATGTTATTTCTGAGTAATATCAATCCCGGGACTCAAGGGGTTAATACCGTATTGGTCCGAATATAAGCCGCACCCGCATATAAGCCGCAACTCTAAAATTCAAGGGGAAAAAAAATAGAAAAAAGGTAGAACTCAAATATAAGCTGCACCCTTAAAATTGGAGAGAAAAAGACTCTCCAAGTGATCAGCCATTGCAAGAAACAGGCTTTCTAATAAGTACTGTAACTTTTTTGAAAGTTACAGGTCTTACAGGATGTTAGAATCACTAAAACCGTAAAACGCTATTCAATTGCTACAAATCGGCATTCTTAATTTGCAATCGCAGTAATTTTCCTTTTGCGAATAGAAGCTGCATACGTAACTTGCAAGCTCACACATAGGCAGTAATTTTTTTTTTTACGATTACGAGTATAAGCGCGATTACGAGTATAAGCCGCACCCGTAACTCGCAAGCTCAAAAATCGGAAAAAAGGTGCGGCTTATATTCGGACCAATACGGTATATATCATGAAACCCACATGGACTAAAACTGATGATCTAGTTCATTTTATACAGTGCTTGATTGCGAACCCGATCATCAAATATTACTTATTGGCACTAATTAATTTGTAGCCTTCGATTGCAGATTACGGCCATGTTTTACTGACGCCATGGTGACAGTTCTTATTTACTATTGGCTATGTCTAAGAAGTAAATTATGGTCTTGCTTAAATATTGCCAGATCATATGATCATGCCCCCCTTAATTCCTACTTCAAAAAGGAGATTAATTGTGAGCTTGTGTCAATACAATACATTTAAACATTTAGAGAAAAAAACACCTGCAGCCAAATTTACGGGTTAGAAGCATTTGCGGGCTTCTACTAGAATAGGGCCCTGGTCTTTCAGAATTCTCTTTCATAGTTATCTTGATTGGTTATGCCATTTTCTACTCCTATTCAGCAGGCTGCTCATACTCATCAGATGGCTGAAACAATGTTGTCTAGTCCTGTCAAAAAATCTTATTGCCTCTGTAGAACTCAAAGTGAGCATTCATTTATGCGTCCTCTAATATTTTTCTTTTAATTGGTGAAGGGAGCTAAAATACCAGGGCCCATTAAAGGTGCATCTAAAGTACTATATACTGATAATATCTGATGCTGCACATCCATGTTCATTGCATACCTAATAAAACTATAGAAGCCAATTCAGTCATAACCTTGGATTCTAAATGACAGTGAATTTGTAATTAATTCATTATTATATTATATATTACAACTAAGCTTCCATATCGCTATCCATTTGGTATGTTTTCTGTGATGTGTTTTGCATATAATAATCTTTAAACCAAAGGATCTTTTTTTGCAGGAAACCTCATAGTTGGACTGTTTAAGGACTATAGTTTTCTGCAGTGTCTCTGTTTAACTATTCACTCTTGGCAGATGATTTTTAAAGGGCATTTTCAAGTGTGCAGGAGCATTTATAAGAAATGTCTTTCAGCCAAGGTGGTGTCACTTGCATCATTAACCAGCCTGCCCATCACAGGCCATAGTGTGGCTGACATATGCCATAAAAGTTTGAATTCTACCTTACAACATATTATCATGTGTATCGGACCTTATGGGATCTACTACATTTAGACAGGAGAAAGCATATGCTCAATTCAAATATGTTTTTATTGTTTAGATACATGTTTAACTTTTTGATTTACATTTTTCTTTATTATTATGGAAGCATATGTGTTTTAATGTTAAGCTAGCCTTTTTTTTTATTTTTTTTATTTTACAAATCAAAACATCAAAAAAATACATACAAAATACATACACCCTTACAGTCCCCATTTACATTGGTTTCCAGAGAGGGAAAAGAGAAGAAGCTAGCCTTTTTTTATTATGTATTATTTATTATTTTTTACTCTTAATAGAATATCATAAAATGAGTATCAGGACACATATGCTACATGGGTTTAATCAGTATAAATAAAAGTAACTTTTAAGTTAATACACATTAATGGACTATTGTAATGCTATAACACGAGGAGCTTTGCTCATTAATAACATTCTGATGTAATCATTTAGAATAGAAATATTCAATATTATATTCATTTTCAAAGATTAGAGTTTCTTAATTTAACTCAGTTTTTGTCTCCTCCAAGATGTGTGTGGGGTTTAGTTGATAGACAGATCTAAATGATTTTAAGAACAATCATATATGATAAGAAAAGAAACAATCATTGTAAGCTGCCCCAAGAGCAAAAACTCTTTGTCAAGGGGAACTTCTAACACAGCACGTCTCCAGCCAGTGGAGAGCATGGTCTTGGTAATAAACATTATGGTTGAAAATAAACTTTGCCAGTATGTTTAATAGTATTTTTTTAAAACCATTGAATGATCAAAGCCTAATTATAACAAATAGCTCATGTTGTTAGGCCACATCATTGTCCCTTTAATTCTAGGACATTTTTCAAGTTTATTAGCAGATTCAATACTAGAGAAGAAGTAGAACATTTAAAGTCGGAAACCTGGTGTCATCACAGTTTTTTTATTATTATTTTTTTATATTTAAAAGACCACAGTGGTCATTAGTTTCTACTTGAAAATAGGGAACTTGCTTTTAGAATGGAATAAAATAACACCCACCTTTTATATACAATTATTCTGCTGTCTAATTTACAATAATCTAAAGCGCTGTTCACTTTTACACCTGAATTTTAGATTATAAAAATGGCAACCATAAGCTCTAACAAGTACTGTATATTCATATGGTAGGTAAAAGGTCACTTTAATGGGACAGTATTCATGATTTTTAAAGGTATATTGAAGTTTTACAGATTATGAATGCATCTGAGGAGAATTAGATGCCTATGCAAAAAATCCCCAAATAAACATTAATAAACTTACCTTAAATTCTGCAAAATGTCTTCAGTTTTCAGGCCGCTGATTTTGAGAAGGGTCTCCCTGAAAATCCAAGATAAATTAGCATGAAATTCATAATTCATTGTGGCCAATCAGAGGCAGCTACAACAATGTAGCAGTTTATATGGATTCAGTCTCTGTTGCAAAGCATCACAGGGTTTTAAGTTATTTGTTCCCACATCCCAATAAAAAAAGCAGCAATTCCTCTGCTAGAGCAGCATAGCTACTCACACAGACCGCTCTCCCCCTGGGATGCAGGGGTTCGTCTGCTGGTTCGGCAATGCTGCTCTGGATCTCTGGAAGGTTAGTATAGGGTTAAAACTGTACTTGGATGCAGTGTTTCGTTTGATTAGTACGAGATGCCTATGTAGGAAACTCTGGGGGTGTGGAAACCATTTTTTAAATAAAATAAATCTGTATGTGTATAGAATTAATCAATGTAATGTGTCTGTCCGATATAAACAGCAAGTAGTAGATTAGAAAAAGTTTTAAGAATAGGGAAACTTCAATATACCTTTAAGTTAGTATTAGAAACTTTCTAATGAATTGTGAGTCAAAGTATGCCCTGCAACAGTTGGCAGGAAGACTAGCAATTGCCAGTGTATGCTTCTGACAACTTTGTAGAGTTGTCAGGTTTTTATATAAAAAAATGTAATCACAATATATTGAAACGTTGTTTATATAAGATCGTTACAATGGCCTTTGAACTATGTGCTAATCCAGCCCATTGCCCTCTGGAGGTTACAGCATGATGCAGAGCTTGTGATTGGTCTAAAGACATTATGCAACCTGCTCTCACTTATTATACCTTTATTTGCTCACTGTACTTACCACCTTTGTGAGTGATGCCATGAGAACCTAAAATAGATATGAAAATAACAATTTATTTTACACTCTGAAGCATTTAACATATCAAACAATATACAAAAATGAATTGAATTCTTCCAAATAATTTTAATTCTGGATTTTCAGGAATCCTGCATATGTCATGCTTAATGTCTGCAGTAGATGTAGCATGTATTTCTAAAATTTGGAATATAGAAAGCATAGAATAGAAACAATTAGGACTGCACTGGCCAGTAAAGGCCAAAGTGTGTGCACAGGAAGAGCTCCAATATGCAGAAAGTTATGTAAAGGTATACATGCAGAAGAGAAAATAATTTACCTAGACATTTCTTTTTGGATATTAATTTTAAAAATGGAAAGAAAAATAGTTTTTCTGCTATTAGCAATGTTGTTATCCAGCAACTTGCAAAAGTACAACAAATAAATCACAACTACCGTATCCAGGTCTGAGTTAGCTAAAGTATTTCTCTGACCACAGTAACAAAACAATGCAAACTTCCCACAATTTTGTATAGGGCATCCCGCAGAGCTGAAAATCTAGAAAGTAAAGAGATGAGAAATGGAATAGTCTCCCACTGTGTTGACATTTTTATACAAAATCAGATGAACTTTAGACCATCTGCTCAGGCCCAAAAAGCTCTTTGTTCAAAAAAAACATTTGTGTTTTCCTCACAACAGACAGCATTTTATTTTTGCAATTGTTTTTTTAGGGAGAAACTTGCTTTTTTATAAATGGCTAAGATTTTATTTTAACATTGATATAGAGAACTTTTAAAGTTTTACGATTTCTTGTCTTTAGCATGATTCGTTAAGCTACACTGGTGGAAAGCAGGCCTTGAAAATGTGTTTTTAATTGGTACTATCAGTACTCAGAGGGACAGATTAAGGATCTATATTTAATTGCTTAAATACTAAAGATCCATATAGACATTTCATTTTGTTATTAAAAAAAGTGTATCCTTTGTAATGAAACTTAGGCTTAAAACAGCTTGTCTTCCCACCACCTTGGGCCTCTCTCTTTCCTTTTTTTAATTTATTCTTTCTTTCTTTGCAACTGTGACACAGAACTACAGCACATGTCCCCAGGACCCACCTTTAAAGTAGTAGAGCGCCATGTTTTTAAAAAGATGGGAGGAGCTCCTGTTCAAATATAGCAGACAACAAGCACTTTTATTTCCTCACAGAAATCTACTTTTGTTTAGTCATAATACATTGAAAAGTTGTTTACTATTTGAAAATTATGAAAGATTGAATATTTCAGTGTTTTTGAGCAATAAACCTATGTCCCCACGTTGCATTGGTTGACTCTTGAATCTTGATTGGCCTGGGTTTCTTAAAAAAATACTTCTAATTTTTTGTTGTATTCATTTGGAACAATACTGCAACCATTTTTTCTGTTCACATGTAATCAATTTTGAACAGCATAGTTTAAAAAGTTCTGTATCTTTAAATTATGATAAAGAACAACTGCATTAATGCATTCCTTTTTTAATGTTAGTACTTTAGATATTTCTGTCTTTCTAATCATTATAAATCTTTGATTTTTGAGTTTATTCTCATGTTATTACATGTTCTATGTCCTTATAATTGTACTTATTTTTGTTTTATTTGTAGAGCATCAGCAGATTCTGTAGAGCTTTTCTAATATAAAATACTTTTTGGGTCTTTCAGCTGATTGTAATTTACAATGTGACTTAATCAAACGTGTATTATGCTCACTTTATCTTAACAATGCCACCATATTACATATTACCTATACGTTTAGCATTTGCAACTTCTGGAACATATTTACAAAATAGTTGCTATAGTAAATTGACATATTATGACCATATGGGTGTGTAATGCAATTGCACATTTGTATTATTAAATTAGAATTTCAGTGTGGCATTGCAATGAGCTAATCCATAAAACTTATTGATAAACTCAGTTCATTATATTGATCAAGCAATGTTTTAGCAACAACAACATAGACTATTGATCGTTAGAATGTGATATTTCTTTTTAAAAACGTTTTTATTTTATGATATAAATTAGCATATTAAATGTCACATTTGTGTTCTGCACCATTAGGTAAGTGTGGAACCGCATGCAAAAAAACATCATAGTAAATGAGGTTGAAAAAATACTTTTAGTCCATCAAGTCAAACCTTTTTAGATCTCACCTGACCTTTTTAATATGTAGATTAATTATTAATTAATTGTTTATTGATTTAGAGGAAGGCACCCAAAAAACCCCATTGAAACATTGCCAATTGCCCCAAAAGGGGGAAAAATGAAATTCCTTCCTGGCCCCAGATATTAGCAATCAGATTCCTTCCTGTATCAATGGATCAACCCTGAATGCCCTTTTTATTAAAACATATATCCATTGCCTTTTTAAAGTTATCTATCAAATCCGCTATCATCACCTCTTTTAGTAGAGAACTCTACAGTTTAACCAACCTTACTGTGAAGAACCCTTTTCTTTCTTTAAGGTGGAATCTTTTTACTTCTAATCTCAAAGGATGTGCTCTGGTCAGTTGAAAACCTTGGCGCAAAAAGTTAATTTGACAAAGCCTTGTATTGACCCTGGATGTAATTATATAAGGTAAACATATCCCCTCTTAGACACCTTTTTTCTAGAGAAAATAAGTTTCATTTGGTTACAAACACTTTTTCAATTGGGCTCTCCCAGAACCTAGCTCTGAACCACCCCGCAATATGTGATGGTTCTTATTATCCCTGCTAGCAGAGATAGAACCAGACCATTATTGTACCATTAGAACAATCACAAGAACACAGGAATTTTCAGGCAAATATTGAATTATTAACCCCTATGATCAGAGTCAACCTTTGCTTCAATAATGAGCACACACTTAATTTATGTATGATTACCTGAGCAGACTTTATTTATCATCCATTCAATATTTTGGTCACCTCTTATCGCCAATTTTCACCCCCTAGCAACAGTCCTCTTAACCAATCATCAACCCTTCTCCTCCTAACCATGTGACTCACCTGTCAATCAATGATGTCTGCCTTTCTCACTGCCCTATGTGGTTTTGGAGCCTAGCAGGCTTAATACTTAATGGGACCTTTTGTTCTGGGTCTGGGGATTCACACTTTACGTTTCCCCTGTCAGCTAGCTGTCCATGGGAACGTGATGGCTAATTATATCCTCCTCACCCTTCCCTGAATTAAATATCTTGGCTCCTCCACGTCTGACTTCTGAAGTCTTCCCAATCCCCCTCAGCCTGTTACCCCACAAGTCCATAAGCCCCTGAATATCATAAATCCTAAACATGATGACAATCCTATCACACATGACCCAAAACTACATGCCCTCAATGCCACAATCACTATGAACCCACATATGCCAACAGGGCAACCCTAACCCACACATCCAGGAGGAACCACAATTGTGACCACCCTGCACACAGGGAAATAACAGTTCAGATACAGTCCACATATCCATGCAATCCGTGCAATGTTTACCCTGGAAGGGGCTCCTCTTTCCACGCACCCCATGCCCTCCCAGGGCACAGGCTGATTGAATCACTACCCAGAGACCCCAGTGGCCCCTCAGTACCCTTGGATGTATTGTATCAGGACCTGGAACTTATTTAGCTCATCTACCTTTTCCTGGTCACTAATTATCGGACGGCCTGTTTCACATTGTAATGTTCCTATAGCTTTCTTGGCGATCTTCTCATCAATATATACCAAAAATATTATAAGGTTAGTCTTACACTCATTTGCAACTAACTTTTAATTTTCTATTTTATCCAGTCTGATAGCTCTTTTGCAAGCCTTTTTGATTTCCTCGTACTCAGATTTGGATAATCTAAATGCATTTTATTACTCTGTATCTTGATCTTTAAATCACTGTTAAGCCACATTGGATTTCTTTACTTCTTTACTTTTATTTCCACATAGTATATAGTGTGTGGTGTATAATATGTATATTTAGTAAGTATTTGACCGTTGTCCATTTATGTTCAGTATTTTTACCTTTCAGTTCTTTGTCCCAATTTATACGTTTTATTGCTGCCCATACACCATTAAAATCTACCCTTTAAAATTGAGAGTTTTTGTTTACTTACAGTTTTGTTTTTTTAATTCCCAAGGGTACCCCTATTTCAGCATTTGATATTATATCAATATTATTTGAGATGACTAAATCAAATATAGCTTCATTTCTACTAGGTTCTTGTATAACCTGGGCCAGATAATGATCTCTGAGTGTACTCAACAACCTGCTCCCCTTAGCTGAACTGCTGGTCTCATTCATCCAATTTATTTCAGGGTAGTTAAAATCTCTCATAAATAAAACTTTCCAATGCTTACTCCTCACTCTCACTTAAATTTTGGGGTTTTTAACATGTTTCTGTCAATATTTCATATGATCTGTTTGTTCACTTTTTATTTCTACCCACAAGTCTTCAACATTATCACTAGTTCCACCATAAATATCTTCTCTGACTATATGCTTAAAATCGGCTTTTGCGACAAATCCCAGTTGGACAACTACGATTGATCGCATCACCAGGCGCATGGTGTCAGGGTGCGCATTGTGTCGAAGTGCACATTGCATCGGGGTGCGCATGCGCATTGAGGCGGGGCGCCCATGCGCATTGCGTTGGAGGAGCGATCACGAGCGGGCGGTCATACAGGCCCCCGAATGAGCAACACGAGAGAAGGGAAGAAGAGAAGGGAGGAAGAGACACAGAGGAGGAGGGGAGAGACACACAGGGAAGGAGGGGGGAGAGACACAGGGGAGGGAAAGTGGGGGGTAGAAGACAGAGAAGGGGGAGAAAACAAGAGGGAGAGGGGGAGAGACACAGGAGTGAGAGGAGGGGGTAAGAGACACAGGGGAGTGAGAGGAGGGGGTAAGAGACACAGGGGAGTGAGAGGAGGGGGAGAAAAGAGACACACAGGAGGGGGAAAGACACAGGGGAGGGAGGAAAAGACATGGGAGGGAGAGTGGGGGTAGAAGACAGAGAAGGGGTGAAAACAGAAGAGGGAGAGGGGGAGAGACACAGGAGTGAGAGGAGGGGGTAAGAGACACAGGGGAGTGAGAGGAGGGGGTAAGAGACACAGTGGAGTTAGAGGAGTGGGTAAGAGACACAGGGGGGTGAGAGGAGGGGGTAAGAGACATAGGCGAGGGAGTGGAGGGGGAAAGAGACACACAGGAGGGGGAAAGAGACACAGGGGAGGGTGGGAAGACACTGGAGGGAAATGGGGGGAAGAGACACAGGGGAGGAAGGAACAGACACGGGAGGGAGAGACATGAGGGAGGGAGGGGGAAGAGACACAGGGGCAGCAGGGGGGAAAGAGACACAGGGAAGGGGGGAAGAGACACAGGAGGAGAGGAGGGGGGAAATGAGACACAAGGGAGGAAGTAGACAGTAGATGGCACTCATCGCGAGGCCTGTAAAGTAGAGGGGAGAGGCTTGCAATGAGAGCCTCCCATCAAGTAGAGGGGGGAAAGAGACACAGGGGAAGTGGAAAGAGACCCCGGGAGAGGGAGAAAGAGGGGCAGGGGGGGGGGGAAGAGACACAGGGGAGGTGGAAAGAGACCCCGGGAGAGGGAGAAAGAGACGCAGGGGGGCAGGGGGAGAGACACAGGGGAGAGGGGGGGAAGAGACACAGGGGAGAGGGGGGAAAGAGACACAGGGGAGGGGGAAAGAGACACAGGACTGGGGGGAAGACAGTGGCGGAGGAAGAGACACAGGGGAGGGAAAGGGGGAAAGACACAGTGGAGGGGGAAGAGACACAGGGGAGGGAAAGGGGGGAAGAGACAAATTAGATGGGTAAAGAGACACAGGGGAGTGGGGAAGAGACACATGGGAGGGGGGGGAAAGACAAAGGAAGGGGGGAAGAGACACAGAGGAGGGAAAGGGGGAAGAGACACAGAGGAGGGAGGAACAGACACAGGGGAGGGACAAACAGACACAGCAGAGGGAGGGGGAAGAGACGCAGGAGAGGGAGGAACAGACACGGGAGGGAGGGGGAAGAGACACGGGAGGGAGGTGGAAGAGACACAGAGGGAGCAGGGTGGAAAGAGACACAGGGGAGGGGGAAGAGACACAGGGGAGGGAGAACGGGATAAAACACGAGGAGGGGGTTAATGAGACACAAGGGAGGAAGTAGACAGGGGGAGAGACTCACAATGAGCGCCAAAGGCGAGGCCCGTAAAGTAGAGGGGGAGAGGCTCGCAATGAGCGCCTCAAGTCAAGGGTGGGAGAGGTAGCGGGGGTGAGGCTCGCAATGAGCGCCGAGATGGGGCACGTGATCAGCGCCTTAGGCGCTTTTAGTGAGGCCAGTAAAGTAGAGAAGGGATAGGCTTCCATTGTGTGGCATTGTATTGCCTTTAGAACCCTCCAATCATATTTTCTGTTCATTTTTCTCTATGGGTTTTACTTTCCATGGCAAGAGATACCAAGGTCACAATTGTAGGTAGTAGATTTTATTAATTACAAAAGTTTTTCTTCCATGTAAACTTTCCTGTAGAAACCACTTTTAGAGCAAAGACATAACTTCCTTCTTACTGCCTCTAATTAGGGGTGTCAGTGAACTTTGTTTTTGTGGAGTTGGGTGTATAATTAGCCAATAAAGGATGCATTGTGAAACAAAATCATGCAAATCAACCAATTATAATTTAATATTCTGCAGGGGTGACTTATTTGAAAGTGGTAAAATTATTATAATTGTTAAATTATTTTGCTTCCTCTGTTAGCTCATC
The DNA here is from genome assembly GCA_027410445.1 of Discoglossus pictus. NCBI lineage: Eukaryota > Metazoa > Chordata > Amphibia > Anura > Alytidae > Discoglossus > Discoglossus pictus. The sequence goes on along the minus strand of CM050166.1, from coordinate 78,260,193 downwards.
TCCATTGCATCAAGAAATATAACATACACTGCAGTTAATTCTTCATTGTAATACATTAATTGTTTTTTTATCATGGTGAGTTCTTGCCCGACTGTGACAAAACTATCAAGGGCCACTGAAAACAAATTCAGGCACATGTCCAATTTGGGATCCCCCATGCTTAAAGGTTTTAATTCATCTGCTTTAACTGAATGGGAAAAATCTATCTGGTGTTAGAACAAACATCATTTAGTTCCCATTTTGAGAGTTGCCCATATCCAAAGGAACAATCAGACAATTGTGTTAATTTGTGAATTTGTTGAAGACAGGAGAAATCGGAAACATCCACAGCAAAGCAGGATCTGGGCAGCATTCCCAATAAACCTCCACCAATACTCAAGAGCTGTGTTGTTCCCATTCATAACAAACTGTAACATAGCTTAATGATGACAATCATTCTTTTTTATGGGGGTGTCTCATATAAAATGAAATATCTCTGTAAGAAAGCCTTGTGCAAATATGTATGTATTTATGTGTGTGCGTCTCTGTAAAGGTATATGTGTGGCTAGATATTGCAAAATATTTATAAAAAAACATATTTTTAGCACTTTAAGTATCATTTAATGCTTCACATATTGCACAAACATCAAATTAATATTGGACTTGTATTGTTAAAAGGATATTTTATTTATAAAGTCATATTTATTCCAATATCAAGAATTTGGAATTCAGTTTGCAGTGGTTTGCTAAACCAAAGAAGGCACGTTGGACATGGTAGTTCACACTGAACAGGGATTATGGATGCCCAGTCCATTCCCCAACTCTGTGCATGTCCACTCTATCTCATTCTTCTCTCTCTCCAGTGTTAGGGACATTAAGTGCTAATAGAAAGGATGAGGGTTTTAAAGACTAAACAATTCTGAGTGTTAACTCTTAAAATGTTGTGCATGTTGTTCGTTTGGCTAATATAGTGTGTTTCTCTTATTTGGACCAAAACAATTTACAATAATTCTCAAGATGTTGCATTACTCAATGGGTAAACAGATAAGTCTTAAACTTCATTTTAAGAATGTCCAATCATAGGGACTCTTGAACTGTGGAAAATCTATTTATACAGTTTAAAATATTTACAACATTTCATGTTTAACTATTGTACTCAGCTTTGCTTTAACAATAAGGGACAATTTGTCTTTGTTCCTAAAAGGATTAGAAAACTTGAAAGGAATAGGAAGAACCATGGATCTAGATCTGTATTCACATCTGTTGAAAACATCCACTCCAAATACAACAAATGCCAATAGTATCAGTGATAGAGTAAGGCCACATAGGATAACCCTCCTCATCTAGTTATGGCCACACCAGCAATTCCCCATAACACAATCAGATTTCTAAAATGATTTTTGCTTTTTTGCATACCAGATAATGTTGTTCGTTACAAACTTCACTAGTATGTGACCAAACTGCAGTGGTCCTTTGAGAAATCATATGACAAGTTAATGAAAATATGGGAATTTTCTGAAGAGTACCCATTTTTTATTGATAATACAATAGTAGCCAAGTGTACTTAGCTACAGTATTTACTTTGATTTTTGTAAAATAGTTTTCACTGGATGCTCAATACTATTCTTTGTGTTGTATGAGAAAATATATTTTTTATTTAAAAAAATATAATGTCCATTAAGCCCAGGTGATAGATTTCCATGAGCTAGGACATCAGTACTCTAACAGCCATATACCTTCCATAAAATGATGCAGTGCACAGCAGTACTTTAGAAAAGGAAGTCTTGCTCTGAAACAACAGTAATTTTGTTAAAGTACCTCTTTCCTGTGTTCTCACTTGCTAGAGTGCCAACAAAAAGGAAATAATTCACAGCCTAGAAGCTGAAATATTGATTCTTCAACATCAATATAAGGAAAAGAGCGACCAGGTAGAAACCTTTGAAGACCTGATTGACCAGTTAACTGAACAGTTGCATTCCTCTAAGGATGATGTTAAATTGAACAAAGAACAATGCCAGCAATATGAGCAGCTATTGGAAACAATGAAAACAAAGGTGGACAATGTTCAAACACAGGTAGTGTATGTTGTTTGTTTGTTTTATGTATATTCTTTTTTTTCTTTTGAAGGCTCAAAAATGTTTCTTTTTAAATGCTGCTACAATTCATGAGCCACAACAAAAAGATAAAAACCTCACATACCATGATTCTGTATTGTGACAATTAGGGGAAATTCACTAAGCTATCACAGCCCCTGAAATGGTATTCCCTAAGTTATATTACCTAATAGCTTCTTATCTTATCTCAAGCCATCATGATCAGAACATTTATATTTATTTTTATTTTTATTTCTCAGAGAATGGTATTTAGAGCACACATGAACATTACTACTTTTTTTCCTTCTCATTACTGCTTGTGTGCAATTGCAATCACTACTTAAGCAAAAGTGTATGGGCTTTTAGTGAGCCTGCACCACATTTCAATACATTATTTTTAGTGAATACAGTAAAAGGAACTGAAAGATTGAACAGTGCTTTGACCATGGTAATGCTGGAAGAATTTGCAATTTATGTATATAATGTATGTGCCTCTTTTGTGCAATACACCAATTACTTGATCTTCACACTTCACCCATATCTTTTATTTTTCAGCTGTCAGAGAGTGAAGACGCAATAGAGCAACTTCGTTCTGAAATGAAACAATATATGTCCTGCCATGCCCACTCTGATGAGGAATATAATACTCAGGCCTCACAACTACTAAAATATCAAGAAGTAAGCAAATGTTGACGTTTAATGAACACATTAAGTAAGACATTTTGTGATTTGCAGCTGAACTTTGTAATTGTATAGACTTATATATAATTTATGGTAACATAAATGTAACCAGTAAAAATATTTGTGATGCAGGAAAGTATTGTACATTTTGGGAGAGAAAATAAATAAATAAAACATTAAGCTCTTGTTAAAGATTTGGGCAATAAATCAAATAGTATCCAACACTAGACTAGCAGTTCTATACACTTAGATGTTGCCATTGAGCAGTCAGAGGATGATAGATCTTTCTGTATGCAGAGGATTTGTTTGCAGATTGTATTAATATTTTAAGCTTTTTAAAAAGATGTTCAGAAGCTTAGAAGAGGTTAGGAAGCCATCTTGGGTGTGCTCAATAAGAGTTGATAAGCTTTAAGAGAAGCTTAAAACTTCCGTATTTACTCAAGTCCTTTGGGTAACACGATATCTAGGAAGAATTGTAAAGTTCTATGAATACAACTAGCCAAAAAGCAGCATATGTTATCATAATAGACATACTCTGTTTTATATATGGTCATTACCTTTCCTGCAAGTTTGTTGTAGAAATGGATACATGTTGATGGACTAATAGAAACATCACCATAGATTAGATACAGATCATAAAAAATTATAAGTTTCTTTATAAGTATTTCTAGTCTATGAAGATGATCAACACCCACTCGCTTTTTGCTATGGAAACCATTTCAACCAGCAATCATCCTATATTGCAAAATCTACCTAAAAGATGTTTTGTATTATGGACACTGTGTAATGCATACATTTTTCTATATATTAAATCAGGAGATTACAATGTTAAGAAATCGACTGAATGAAAAATCCTTAGAGATTCGGGATTGTCAGCTGGCCGTAGAACAAAAAAATGCAGATGCTGCTAATGTTCTTACCCTACAGAAGAAATATTCTATGGAAATTGAAGAGCTAGAACAGACCCTGCAGTCCTTAAAACTGGAAATCATAGGCTCCCAGCAGAAACATCACATGGAACTTGCTCAGCGAGAGCAACATATAGCTCAGCTTGAAAAGCACCTTGTGGAGTCCAGCAAAGTCAGTTCTCAAAAACACCAGGTAAGTCTGTTACACTGAAGGCAAAAAATATTCATATATTTTTTCTTTTACATTTATAACAAAGTTAAATATACAGTAAATCGTGGAGTTAATGTGAAAAATAAATATTCCTATGCCATCAAGTGATTTTATTAAATAATAGTAACTTGCCTGACATAAATCAATGTATCATATAATTTTATCCTCAATTGTCTGTGCTGTCTCTCTTTCTCTGTGTGCTGTCTCTCTGTGCAATCTCTCTCTCTGTGCTGTCTGTTTCTATGCAGTCTCTCTCTGCGCTCTCTCTCTCTGCGATCTCTCTGGGCGTGGCGGAGCGCACATTCAAGCATCCGTTGATTAATAACAATGTTTTGACGCTGATAGCTAAATATTATAGTGGATCACATGGAGTTTGTGTAGGCTGAAACGTGTTATTTTAATGCTTGAAGGTGGTCATCACAATTTCAACATATAAAGCATTTATAGCTCACTTTTACATTTAAAATTGACTTTAAATTGCAATTTTGGCTGCGGGTGTTTTTTCTCTAAGTGCTTAGATGTTTTGTATTGACTGAAGCCCACAATATTCTTCTTTCAGCCTCCACACGTAAACCCTGCCTTAAGTAGTATTTCAGGGGGCAGCATCATATGATCTGGCAATATTTACGCAAGCCGGTAATTTACTTCATAGACACAGCCAATAGTAAATGAGACTGTCATCATGACGTCAGTAAAGCATGGAAGTTAGATGTAACTGCAATCCAAGGCTACAAATTAATGAGATCCAATAAGTAATATTTGCTGTTTGGGCTCACAACAACGTACTCTATATAATGCATTAGAGCATGTGTTCTAGTCCATGTGGGTTTCATCATATGCATTAACCGGGATCAATATTACTCAGAAATAACAGTTAAAAATAATATATTTTACTTGCATATTTGTGTGTTTGAGATTGTTTTGCAATCAATTCTAATGTATTTCTTATCCCTTCCCATGCTTTTAAAGTACTGTATTGTGTGTTTAATTAATGCTACACGCAAGTCCTATTTAGTCCTTGTAATATTTTTGACATACATTTTGATACTTTTTCTAGTTGCGGGTTAGACCTTATTTCCGAGTTAGCGCTACTGGTCTAATTTAATATAAATTTTGTGTAACTTCAATTATTTAGCTCTCGTAATATTCAAGCTGTGCTAAAACCAATGGAGTTCTAAGTCTTTGGCTGGCCCGTAGTGATTGTGGGCGGGGAACTCGTAATCAGATTTTGAGTTGCTAATAGAATATGTGGTAATTTTAAGATTGACTTTAAGTGTGTAGAAATGTATGAATTTGCCATTAGAATAGGGCCCTTTATGATTTTCTTTTTTTAATATTGGGTCCATTCATAATAGTGGAAAGTTTGATGCTGCTTGATTATTGGTCACACCTTCACGGATAGTTAAAAAAGTATGCACATTTGCAAATTACATTTGCGCTTATAGCCAAGCCGCCCATTGCGAGATTTGCAATTAGCGGCTAAGCCATCCATTGCGAGCCTTGAAATGCGCAGCACGCATGCGCAACTCTCAATTTGCAAACGTTACACGCAAACTCGCAGTACAACAACTATATTAGTGATTGTAAAAAAAAATCTTTACAGGCGTTCTTGTAAAATCATCAACCTGGTATTCCCCAAATGTTACGTCTCTCAATTGAGACAAACATTTTTTGAACACTAGACATGAGTTATTAGTTAAAATGGTATGTTTAAACAGTGAAAATATGATAATTTAATAATATTCTACAAATTAAGTATTTTTTTTGTGTACCATAACATTGCAAACAACTGCACTGCTGAAAAAAAAACTGCAGAAGAATTTAAGCAAATTACTCATTTAATTGGAGTGTAATTTTAAATTCTAATTTAGTAGCATCTTCAGTGTTTTATGCATGGTTAGATTTTTATTTTCCACCAATAATCATTAAAGTGAAACATTTAACAATAGTAAAATGTTTAATGTGTCATTTAATGTGTCACACCTAAGAAAGCACTGCAATAAAGACGATGAATGTCATGATAACACCACAACTAAACATCTTTTTTTTTTCATGTTATTTGTTGTCTGTAACAATTTTACATTCTTAATCAAGAATGTTTAACATTTGAACCAAAAATGAATTACACAAATAATTAAAGGCTTACGTTAAATACATAGACAGTCATTTAAATTTAGATTTGCAATAACATTTACTATTATTCTCCAAGGCTTTGACTGCTTGACAGAAACAAAGTACTCTGGGATTAATTTCAAGAAATGGTGCCAACTGTGTGCAATTTGCTGTAATTAAGACATGAAAGAGTACTAAATATTCAGATTAAAAGAGCCATGATTGAATGTGATAGAGAATCAAGGTGTGGCAACAAGCCAATAAATACCAGTCAGTCATGATGAGTACAAAATATTAATTGATTTGAAACCTACGCCAATAAAAAATTACAATAAAGCAAACTAGATTAAACTAATTACAGCCGGGAGACAAGAAGAAAACACATTTTGGATCGGTTCTAAAATGAAATTTCACTTGTTCAGTCTGTGGTATTCAAGATGGTAATGAAAAAATGCATTTAAATAATTACTCATACTTTCCAAATTGTAATTGCTTGGTTACACTGGATGTAATCTCTCTACTTATGAATTTTTTAGGGCAGACGATGCACCTGTGCAATCTTTGCTTGTTAACGAGAGCTTTGCACTGTGCTGTGTGTCACAGTGGAATTAATGAATGTATACATAAATACATAGAATTTCTTTGCAATCCCTGAGATACAATTCTTCTACAGGGAAGGGATTAAAGTTATAACACTAGCTAAAAAATTAAAAGGACTTTTTCACTAAGTGGTGCAAGTAAAAGTGCAGTATGACTTGGTTTAGTACTCTGCTTACTAGAATGTATAGATTATCATTATTATTATTATTTCCTTTTTGTGTAATGCGCCAACATGTTCCGTAGCGACATACAGGGGTAAGTTCAAGTCAAAGCAATATAAGCACAATGAAGAAAATAATAGAATAGATGTAACCATGGATCATTTTGTACTGCAATATGCTTTCCAATTTTTTTCAAATTTAGTTTTTTGTTCCTTTTCGCTTTTTCTGTTGAATTGCTTCACTGATACAAATACGATTATTTTATTTTTATTATTTTTATTGTAATATATAATCTCATAAATGCATACTTTCACAGTTTGAACATACAGAATTAGGATTTACAAAATGTTCTATTTTATTTTGTGCTTGCATCAAATGTAAAATATCCCCCCCCCTCCCCTTTTTTTTGTTTTTTTTTTTTTCTTGGTTGTTGTGGTTTTGATGTTTTAGACAATACTAACCTTTGCTGATTAATTTAGAAACATCTTATGGAAACTTATAAAACAAGAAATTACAGGATTGAAAATAGAGAAATAACCTACATAATACTAATTTCTTCTATATTGTGTCAATCTTTCAATGTATATTTGGACTTGGCGCAATCTTCTTTTCTTTCAATAAAAATTATTTAAGCTGAAATGCCATATTTAGTTTTTTTTTATCTCTGTATCTTTTCGTATATATCATTGCATGTATTCTAATAATATTTATTTTATGTATTCTAATATTCTAAGCTACAGGGCACATGTGAAAGTGGTCAAGGGATTGGCTTGTATTATAGTTACGTTATGATATGGAGAATGAGTAAGACATACTTAAGTTGTGCAGGTTTGGGGAGATAACCTGACTTGGAAGAGGGGGCAGCAAGTGAATATGTAGATATCAATGGGGCTCAGTGGTCAGACTCTGTAATGTAATCTTAGCTAGTGCAAATACAATGTTAGAACAGCTTGTCATTTTTTTCCAATAAGATCTAAAAATCATAATAAAGTTACTTATATAAACTCTGCTCATGCTTCCACTTTGGTAGACATACAAGTCATTTTAAAAATAAACTTATTTGCAAGAAGAATTGTATCATTAAAATTCAGCAGCTTAATGTAGAAAAGTAAAACTCACTGTCTTTGTAAGTGTGTATATATATATATATATATATATATATATATATATATATATTAAACAGTGCTGTATTGTGCATATTGTTTGCCAGCAGCATTGGTTAGTAGTGACATAATCTATGTGGGCCCTGATCTAGGGGTAAATAGAGTACAGGTGGACATAAAAAGAAAGCAACGTACGTTAGAGATTCAGATTAAACCTGGGCAAAGGTGAGTTATACCAGTTTAATAAATACATAAATACACACACTTACTTTATGTCTATGTATATTTGCATTTGGTTCATTGTATACCTTTCCTTAATTAATTTGTCCATTATCTTCAAATAGGCACTATATTGAAATGTATATGTGATAAAAGAAAAAAATAATAATGCTATAACATAAGGAAACCAGTTAAAAAAATTATGTGTAGATATTATTAATATTAATAAAGCTTTATAAGATGACAACCTGAGAAAATAAGTGAAATATATTTTTCTGTCATATCTATTTTGACCAAAACCATCTCTTCCTTGCCTTACTAACAAGTATATGTGGCTATTGTGTACCTTGCAGGCGTATTGTGAATCGTGTTTTAAAACCAAGTCTGCTGGATAGAGGAGGAGGATTTAAAACATATCTTGTCTCAGCCTACTGTCAGTCACCTACATCTGATTAACAAGGCTGGGTGTCCTTTT
>CM050166.1:78024151-78246651 GCA_027410445.1 Discoglossus pictus | reverse complement strand
TGTTGCCTCATCTAAAACATTCAAGACTTGACACTTACAAAGCCAAAAACATTGCTTTGGAGAGAAAAAAAAAAGCTGATTTACTGTGTGATTACATTTTCTTTATTGGGTAATGGCAGCACGCTCCCCCCTCTCCCTTTTCCCCCTTAGTGAGATTTTGTTTTACAGCCTGGAGGGTTTATCTTAGATTTTGAAAGGAGTCTCACTTGAAGTTGTTCATTAGATTGCGTCCGTATTTCAACACGTGTTGAAATTATTAAACGTTCCACTCATTTGCTCAAAGAGATGCAGATGTATTTGGAACTTAACCCTCTGTTATATTCTGGAGCATGCCAACCAAATATGGCCGTGCAAAGCAGACCATGAACTAGTTAATAAAGGTAGCATGCATGTTAAATAATAATGTTTTAAGATATTTGACTCTACTGTGCATTCCTTTAGTCCTTTAGTTTGATTTAAAAATGTGTTTGTGCCTGCTGTAAAATGTTTATTTATTCCAGATACTGCACTTGTTTTAAATGTGTAATGCATATGTTTGTGTTGCATACAATACCAATATATATATACAGACATTAGTTTGTGTTTTTATATACACATCTGTTTCTACCTTATGCTTTTTGAACATATATATTTTGTAATAGGTTGTGCTATACAAATGTGTTTGTTATAATGTAATGCACAGTGTCTGTGATATGTAAAAACACAATACAAAGAGAGCTTTATATATGTTGGTATGATCAATAACAATTATTAACAAATAGTTTACACATTAAATGGATCCGATGAGATCTAAAAAGGTTGGACTAACATTCTTTATTCAACCTCAAATACTATGGGCCTCATTCAATTGCGATTTGGCCAATTGAATAGGGCTCTAAATAAGCACATAACATATATTTTTTAAAGAAGTTTTTAGTTAGTAAACATCTATCCAAAAGCAAGGTTTTCACTAACTAAAAAATTATTTAACAAATATATGCTATGTGCTTATTTAGAGCCCTATTCAATTGACCAAATTGCAATTGAATGAGGCCCTATGTAACTATGTAATAAAGTTGAAAGTGACATGTTAAAATTAAATAAATATAAGTTATCAGGGCATTATTTACTGTCTCTTAGGTAGGTGAACCTCATTGGTTATGTTGAGACATTTACAAACATGGGTAGACATCCTTGTGGATTCACACATATTGTTTGTGGCTTTACACACACTTTGGCTTCTATACACTTTCAGATATGCATAAAAAATTAGTTAATTATAGAATTATATCATAAAAATGTTTACATTTTCATTAAAAATATTTTCGTCTAAGTTTTATTGAAGTATCTGAGATGAAAGGGCCTAATGATATATCCTAAAGATACACAAAATGTGCCCCTGTTCCTTAGCAGATGTTTAAGATATCAAGCTATATGATATCCACCTTTGCAAGACAGATGATGATAATTCACTGAGTTAAGATGCTTGTCTTACGCCTTCGGGCAAGTTCAGTAAAAAGCATAGGGCCTTCAAATCAATATCAAAGTCTTTAGCACATTCTTACTGATGTTAAATCAGATTTACAGCTAAATGTATTTATTTACTGCAATTATTTTGAAATTACAAAACTAAGCAAAATTGTGTGCAATTGTTATTTTAAAAAGCAGAATGAAATATTAGGCACGTCACTAATAAAAATTACTTTTAGCCGGATTAATATTGCATTTTGCAAAATAATGGTTATATAGTTTATATTTCTGTTAATTTTGTTGCATTTATTAAGCAGTGAAGCAAAGTATTTTTTTCTGTAATTATACTTATTTATTTTATTATGTTTTCAGTGAACAGACTATATAATTTTGTTAGCAAACATTTTATTTAAATTATCTTCTTATATCATTTTGGACTGCGGTCAACAAAGAACAAAGGGAATTTCTTTGTCTTAAAATCACTTATTTTTGTAGGGGAAAAAAGACCTTTCAGAGTTTGCAGTATTCTGTCTTGGTCTGATAACTGAGCGCCATCTATTGGTTGACCTTGAGTACACTACATTTGTTTGCAGCACCATAGAATGAGCCTTAATTAGTATGACTGCATATTCACAAAAAACACTATTATTTGCTATTTATTAAAATAATAACAACAGCTTAAATTAACTAATTTTTACATTTTTCTTACATTTTAATTTAGGTGGTATTATAATACTTATATTGATATACAGTTGTTCAGCTTACTTAAACCTTGTCTTTTTAAGGGTTAAATGTGCATGTTTACACTGAAATAAGTAATAACTGCATTTTATTTTAAATTATACCTAGATTTTCTTTAATTAGTCTGGTTTTGATTTTTCTATACCATTATATATTTCAGCTCAGGAACTTGCCAGTCAAGAAGAAAAACTTCTTCTGTTGGAATCCAGCTTGAAAGCAACTCAAGAGCAGCTAAGCGAGCAAATAGCTGAAACAGTTCGCCAAGAACAGAACAGCAGAAAATGCCAGACAGACTTGAAGACCCTAAAAGAACGTGTCACAGCTTCTGAAGAAGAAAATAGTGAATACAAGTGAGTGGTCGTCAATTTATTTAAAGCCCCTTCAAATGTGAGCTTTTCTCAAGTAGGTTTGCATTGCTATTGGAAACTACTTATTCTAATATATAAGTCTAAAAATAAATATAATTGTGTAGAGAATGGATTAAGTACCTTCATAAATCCTCATTCTCTCTTAATTTGTATATTACATCAATGCAATATATTTAATTTTTTTATATTTATAAAATGTATTTATGTACATATTTTCTTTGTGTAAAATAGTATTTTGTCTAGTATTACTTTATCTCGGACTTGCTGGCAAGCATGCCATAATGAACAAGGTGTCGGCATTCTTTTTAGAAGTTTTCTGTGGTAAGGCAGTTGGGCGAAAGCCTTAATTTTCCAACACTGGAGAGTACAAAGGTTACATATGGCTCTTGTTGTCTCTCGTTCTTCATCAAAGTAGTTGCCTCAGTGTAAGATAGTCCCAAATGATTGCAAATGCTGTGTTTAAATTCCTTTCCTGTTGCCCGTTTGGATGCTAATAATATCAAACCTTTATTTAATCTTTGTTAGCCATGTTGCCCCTGATAGGTAAAGGCCTGCCTTCAGAGTTCTGCATGTATTTAGCTTAAAGAAATCATTTGGATACAGTATAGAAACCAGAGACAATGTTACAGCGATTAAATTATTTAGAAATATATGAAAAAAGAAATACAAAAGTTGTATATGTATAATTTAAAATATTTAAACACTGTGTTGGTATTTATTTACCTACCAAAGAGCTTGATGTACAATTTGTAGAAAAAAATGATTAATTACTATTTTATTTAAAAAAGCAATGCAGTTGGGCTTATTTAATTAAAATACATAGGTCTTAATAAGTGTATAGTGTGTATTTATAGGGAAAATACATTGTGTGCGATCATTAAGATTCCAAAGCCATTCTGCCACCACCTTAATGGAAACATTTTTGTATAAGTCTACACCCTTGTTTTTATTCATTTTGTGTTCGGACTAGAAACATATACCGCTCCAAAACACAGCAAATGTTTTAAATTGCTTTATTAAGCCTCATGGTGACTATATGGGTGCAACCACTTGAAAGTTATCTGAGGGAGCAATGCAAGGATATTAGATTTACTTAATTGAATTCAAAATAACGAGTGATGACTTCTGTAGTCATAACATGTGTTGGGGTCTGTTGTGCAACAGGCAATTTGGGTCCAGTGAATTAAATATAGGTCATGCATTTTACAAAGCACTTAAAAGAACCACTTCTTGAAGTACACAAAAACTATTTGAAACAAGCCTCCTGCTGTGTTAATGGTGATATTCCCTTTTTTGGGACTCTTTGGGGGTCATTGCTGAAACAGAATGTTAATAACTTAAACAAAGCCACATTTAATGGTGTTTTTCATGTTTATCATGTTAATTTGTTTTTATGCATTAATACATTTTCCCACAATGTTGTGTCGTTAATAGTAGATATAAATAAGTCAAAACTATGATTAGGATGTCCAACTTTTTTTTTTTTTTCAGAATTAATTGTTTATACAGAATACTGGAAAAGTGTAAAATTGACTAAATTAACTGTATGTACAATCATTTTTAATTTTTTATTATTATTTATTATTTAAAATCACTAATTTGTTTTATTACTGTTCTATAAAAACATTTATATAATAAGGAGGCTTTGCAAAGACTGAACACAGTTTATGTTTCTATACAGCAGATAAATATATTCATATATGTATGCTGCAATCATTGATATATCATGGGAGCTTGAATTTATTTTCTACAAACAAATGTGTACATATTTTCAGAATTCATTAAACTAAACAATGAATAATGTTATATAAATAATATAACAAAATTTAGATATTTTTTAAATAACATTATATATGTGGTTTTCCTTATATTAAGCTTTGTTTTAATGAGGACTACATTGTATAGACAGTAAAACAAGACACACCGCACAAGCCTTTTCCATCTGAAATACTTGTCCAGAGCTTCTAGTGGGTGCCTGGAAATCGTAATAATTTGTTGCATTGATTTTCGTACGGCTGTGCAGCTGAGGTCCCCAGTGAATAGATATGAATAGACATTTTATTGATTTGCTTTTCATAGTTATATTTGCAAGGCTCCATTGCAAAATAATCTAGACTTTTAAACTCTGAACTAAGGCATTATGAAAATGTGATTCTTTAATCATTTAACTGTTTAAACAGAAAACTTTGGACTTGTTCTGGGGTTTGAATATTGATTTTTATTCCATCTACATGAAAATCACACATTTTTGCATTAAATTAAGAATGTCTTTCAGAATCATAATACCACTATATGTGTTCACAAATATCATTGTTTTTAAAGGTAAAACTTTTAAAATAATTCAAATATATTTAATAGTTATTTTTGAGGATATAATTTCCCAGCACATTTTTTACACATGTATATATATATATATATATATATATATATATATATATATATATATATATATATATATGTGTGTGTGTGTGTGCGTTACATTATAAATAAGTCAGTTATCATTATGTCTTAATCCTTCTAAATTCTTACATTATCATAAACCTACACAATTTAGATATATTTTCCAAGCAGAACTATTTGCCCTTGCATGAATGTTTCTAATCTTGCTTGTTGGAAATTTCACATATGTTGTGTGTTTTTTGTATTCACCTTAACATAATACAATACAAGTGATTTACATAAAAAAAAAATTTAATTACTATAGTGACAGTACTAAAAAGGGGAATGCAAATAAGGTTGAACATATTTCCTCAATTCTTAGAAATCATTCAATTGGTGTGCTATGTTTTAGGTATCATATTTGAATGATTACCATAACAGGGGAACTAAATAAGTTGCATTCTAATAACACGAGTCAAATGCATGTGTATATGGAACATCTATGTTATAGTTTCCTCTGATCATTTTTGTCACCATATTAATATGGTCTTCAATACAAAATGACAAGGAGCTGATCTATCTATCTATCTATCTATCTATCTATCTATCTATCTATCTATCTATCTATATGTGTATCCATCTGTCTGTCTGTCTGTCTGTCTATCTGTCTATCTATCTATCTATCTATCTATCTATCTATCTATCTATCTATCTATCTATCTATCTATCTATCTATCTATATGTGTATCCATCTGTCTGTCTGTCTGTCTATCTGTATATCTGTGTATCTATCTATCTATCTATCTATCTATCTATCTATCTATCTATCTGTGTATCTATCTATCTATCTATCTATCTATCTATCTATCTATCTATCTATCTATGTATCTATATGTGTATCCATCTGTCTGTTTATCTGTCTATCTATCTATCTATCTATCTATCTATCTATCTATCTATCTATCTATCTGTGTATCTATCTATCTATCTATCTATCTATCTATCTATCTATCTATCTATCTATCTATCTATCTATATGTGTATCCATCTGTCTGTTTATCTATCTATCTATATATCTATCTACGTACACAGATACACATATGTTTGTGTGGTTTATATATATATATATATATATATATATATATATATCATATTTTTTATCTATCTCTATATATATACGTATTTATATACACGTATATCTGTGTGTGTATATATATATGATCTACATATCTATCTATGTCTCTCTTACAGACATGTAATAAAAAAAATGGAATTCATTCATTTCTCACTATGCAGAATCAAATTATACATACAAACTATATTTTGGCTACTGGTTACCCTGAGATTTGGGATTTCACTATGATACAATATGTAATGTCTTTTCTTTATTACCACAGAAATATGATTGGAAAATTGAAAACACAATTAACAGCAACCAAAGCAGAGAATCAGCAGAAGGTTCAAGAGAATCTCCAGATTCAACAAGCCCATCATAAGCTTGAGACCGAGATGGGCTCCAGCAGAGAGCATGCTAGACATCTACAGCAGCAGGTACATTTGATTGGCTGTTAGCAAAGATCTCAGGGATATTTTATTTATGTTCATTATATGATTCTTTTTCATTTCAGACATTTATTGCCTTGTGTTTACTGTAAATGAATGCAACATGTTCCACAAAATTATAGGTAGTTAGCTGTTCAAGTTAATAATTAATCTACACTGCACAGATATATTAATAGATACACATATTGTATAGTGTGTCATTATTGTTTATGAGCATAGTTCACCAAAAAGAACAATACATATTCCTTGGATATTATTTACATGGAGTTAACATTACATTTAATGGCAGGTTTTGTTATTATTAATATTTCACATAAACAAATGTGTTTCAGCTATTAGCAATTATTTTATGTCACTGCAGTGTCTTTCTTCCTTTTTTTAAATATATATTTTATGACATGTATACTATTTTAACACAGTATACTATATCCAGAGGCTCAAGGAACAGTAATAATATGAGAACTGCAAGCAGGAATGATGAATATTTATCATGCCATAGCCATATAGTGAGTGAACAAAAAAGGTTATTACCCAGTTCCAGTTTGCACTCCAATAGAATACAAATTGAGGACAACTTTGCAGGAGGATTTAAGTTAATTTTACCGTTACCTTGAAAAAATCTGAAATGATTGGAGTTGCAAAACTGCATGCATTATTCTGTAACCAGGAAGGCTTTATTAAAAAAATGCAGAAACAATTAGGAGAGAAAAGAGATTGAACCATGCAAGGAAAGTATAAATAAGTCTGAATTGAGATTGATTTCAACATAATGCTGTGTAGGAATTCCCGTCTATCGATTACTTTTAAAGCCTGTGCACAGAACCTAAAAAGATAAAGTAAGCAAGGTCAGATAATCAAACCGTTTTTTAATAGTAAAAACAGCAACTGCCACTGTACACTATTAAAATAAATCCATAATACAAATTGCTTTCTAGAAAAAGTGGATGAGGAGCTGATCTTCCTATTGAACCTTTATACTGTTCAGTGACCACACTGGGTAAAGGATAGGTAGGGATGCCTGTAAGATCAATACTAAGTAAGATGTTACAAGGAATCATTCAGAACATGAAAGGCTTACAAGGATGTGAGTGGAGATCTCTTCAGGCTACGTCACGAACAGAAGGTTGTTAACCCCTCTTTTTTTCCCAAGTTATGTTCACTGCTCTTGCTATCATGTATATATGTACATGCATCAATAGGAAATCCTGAAGGAGATATACAGCATTTATTAAAAAGGCTCCGAGTATTGCTCCTCAGTAACAGCAAAGCATACACATCTCAGTACAAGTAAGACAGTAGATCTGCAGATTGCCTCTCTTCAGCCAAGTGAGTTTTAAATTTGCTGTTAGGCCTATATTTTAAAAGCCAGTACAATTGTAAAGTGCCAAGAAACATATTAAAGACAGAGTGAACAGAGGAGTTAAGAGGACATGTGGTTTAGATAGTAGACTATAAAGTGCAAATTTCCAGTTTATGCATTCGATAAATGAACTGCGATATTCTTATTTGTTGCATAAATAATAAATCTAACAATGCAAGAGGAGTGATACATTTTAATAAATATATTAATTTTTCATGACGATCTTTTTTTGCTTTTGGTGTGATCATATTTACCCTTGCAAATATTGTGCTTTGCAAAAATTACCTTTTATTATATTTTATTCAAATCCAGCTGTCTGTTGTTTATTTGGTGTGTTTATCAGATTTTAAATATATTTATTTTTAACTGTTTTACCCTTTTTTTCTATTCAGAATTTTAAAACAATCAATGAATCATTGACCAGCATGTGGTTGGCTAAAACAGTAATATGAAGTCATGTGCAAAGTACCAAAATCATCCTGCTAAGTGTCTATTTCTCTATTTCATTCATCTCAGTGCTTCTTCTATCTCCCTATTCTTTCCTCTTATATCCCATCTTCTTAGTATCACATGCACTCTTATTATTATTCCCTTCATTTGTAACGCACCAACATATTCCGTAGAGATATACAGGGGTGAGTTGAAGTCAAAACAATATGAACAAAATGAAGAGAAGCAAATGGAGGGCCCTGTCTTTGAGCTTAAAATCATATGTACACATAGCTTTCACCAAAGCACATAGGTAGATTGAAAACTCGCACACTTACAATCTCTCCTCTCCTCCCTCCTTTTTTCAGTTTCCCCTCTCCATATTCTCTTCAACTTCCTCTCTTCCAACCCTACCTTTTCCTCTCACTCTTATTTCAAACCAAAATGTTTAGCTTGTGCCCAAATGTTTTAATCTGTACGTTCTTGTGAATAAGTAAACATACCGCTTTGTGGTGTTGTCTTAGGACAACCAAAGACTCCTCCCATCTCAGGAAGCAGATCTCTGAAACCAAAAATTATAGATTCTACTGCAGTATAATTATATATAAAAGATAAAGTTAGTATTATCATCTTTATTTATAAAAAACTGTACATTATCAAGTGTAGTTCTTCAAAAGCTCATATTTTAAATAAAGGTCTACACCCTCCCTTTAGTGACAAGCTTATAAAAGTGAATAGTGTAACGTATCCATTTGGTATAACACAACAACAACTATAAAGTATTTGATTTACAAATATCTGAAGGGATACATAAGTCATACATTTGCAATGATGCTTTTTAAATCTCTATACAAACTGATTTTGCAAGACCTCAGAAATAGTTTAGGCTGTTTCAGGTGTAGCCAGTAGATGGAGTAACTTTATTTCATGCAAATAAAATATTTTGTAATTTTTACAACCTATTTAAAAACAGGATAGCATTTGTGACTGCAATATTCCTCTAATTTGGTACATTTAGTCCATGTAAGCTTTTTATATTAGGCCACTTTCAAATTCTTTTAAAGAAAAAAGAAAAAAAAATCTGCAACCCTCCATCCAAAGACAAGCTTGATGATCACAACAGAAGAGGAAAAGGAGATTTGGAAGTTATTACTATGGAGGGTTTGAAAGTAGGCAAACACTAGTAAATTTGCAAAAGTAGTAGAAGAAAGCTTGCCTTTTAGTTAGCAGTAAGAGATTATTACAAATACCACAATTAGGCCCCTATTCAAATGCAAGTTCACAGTTGCCTCCTGGCTGTGGGTCACATTTTTCTAAACATTTAGATGTATGCAATTGTCTCTAACTCGCAACTGCCCTCTCTCAGCCTCCACATGCAAACCATGAACTCGTAAGTAGGATTTCAGGCGGCATTATCATATAATGTGATGATATTTAAGCAAGACCATAGTTTATGTCTTAGACACAGCCAATAGTAAATTAGGTAATCATGATGTCAGTAAAACATGGTGGTTCATTTTAACCTGCAATCACAGGCTACACTACAAAATTCAAATAAGTAATGTTCGTCGATCGGGCTTCACTCAAGCAATCTTGAAATGCATTACAGCTTCTGTTTAATTCAATGTGAATGGCATGATATGTATGAACCCCTTGATTCCCAGAATCAATATAAGGAAATAAAAGTTATAAATAATTATTTTTTTATTGAAGATTTGCGAGCTAGAGACTGTTGTGCAATTAATTTGAATGCCTTTCCATGCTTCCCCAGTAATTTAAACTACAGTAATGTGTGTTTATTTGCTGCTGCAGATGTTAGAACTGGTGTTTAACCCTCTTGCGAGTCCTATCTAGTACTTGTATAATTTTTTGATATATGTTCGGGTCAGATTTCATTTGCAACCTAATTGAACTTTTGTAATTGAATATCAATTTTTTAGCACTGTTAACTTTTGCGTTCATCGTTAATAAAGATTATAAGTAAAGTATCCTTCAGAAAAAGAGGACTGCAATGAGAAGATGTAATTAAGTTAAATTACAATGGGGACGGTTAAGAAGTAGGATGGAGTAAGTCTTTACAACCACAGTAAAGTAATTAATGTATGCCATCCATAAGATCAACCTGAGGGTATATAAAGTAGAGTGAGCAGACCAGATTGGTATATTAAATCTTCAAGTAACAAAGGAGATATATCCTAAGTTTTTCCATGTCAGGGGTAAGTGGGAAGGGAGAATATATATATAGTGTTTGGGATTTACAATGTCCAGGTTAATTGAGGAATAATATGTAGGCCCTGTAATCTCAGCAGTGGTGGGGAATAAGGTGTCACTCCTGGGAATTCCTATAGAGAGATTGGGGAAAGGAGTGTTGTTCCAAACGATGGCCCCTATGCTAAACCCATAAAAACCAATTACTAATGCATAGCGGCACAGTAAATCCTAAATAGCTATGTTTATCACCCATCCCTAAAACATTGCGAGAAAACTGCACTAGTGAACTTCATGACAAAGCCAAACAGCAAGGCATAAATCTCCATTGAGTTTTGCACTGACAATAAATGATGCGTTACTCTGTTAGACTTTGACACCCAAACCCTATGCTAATATGATTTTACGGATCACTCACAAATAAGGGCACTGCTGTAACTGCAAAAAGCAGAAGAAAAATTTACCAGTACCAAAGACCACTTACAACTGGTTTTCAAACCATTGCTAAACCCTCAGAAGCATTTAAAGTGACACTATAGCACAAAAAGCAATACAAAATAATGAAATTTCAACATTATTTGATACTTAACAGATATCAAGATATGTGTAATTAAAATATATGATATGTTAGTATTAAACCTGTTTTATGATATAAATTCCAGGGTAACACACAACCCAGTACTCATGGAGTTAATACATGTCACAAAACCAAGTTGCTTAGGAACAAATGCTCTGATAAATTGTCTTTAACTTTATCATATTTTAACACAAAATAAACACATTTTACTGATTGAAGCTATAAATACAACTGTCACATATTTTTTATATCAAAATAGATTTTTTATTAAAACAGAATTGCTTTCTATATATATCTAATGATTCTTGAAGCTGCAGTTACAAGCAATTGTTACAGCATTTCTCACTCTTTCTGAGATTTGACGTTCTCATTGCCTATTGGCTCCTAGAGCCGTGTCTGAGCCGTAAAGTTTGTTTTTGCTGCTCCCTGCACAGAAATCTGTTGCGTGTAAGGCAGGATTTTGGGCTGTTTACCGAGTGCCCTAATCTGGGAGAGTGAAAGATTTACATTAGTGTAGAAGTTAGGGAAAAAAGCTCCTGCAGCCAATTTACGGCAGTGCCCTAACTTAGAGCACCTGATTTACATAGGGCTCTGTGAGGAAGGGGCATAAGAATTATAAGGATCAGCATCCAGCCCCTGCAGTTCTGATGTCACTACAGGACTTAAAACTGTTTATTTTCCGGCCGCAGCGTGGCCGGGTCTGAGGTGCTCCAAGCACTCTGGACTTTTTACATGGATATTTGACATATATAAAAAAAATGTTTTTTACGGATTTGAGTGTAGGGGAATGTTGTGCTATTTTTGCTAACACCTACAATCTCTTTATAGTCTCCTCAGAGTGCAGGATGGCTTTATTTCTGCTTTATAATGTGCTTAATTGGTGCTAGCGGGACCTTTTTCCTGCAAGTAAGCTGCGGCTCGCTTTTAGCCTTGCAGAGAGGGTTCCCGGAGCAATAGAATAGCAACCGGGCTTTTCTTGCGGCCGAAACTCTTGCGGCCGTTTTAGATCAAAGGCTTTCCTCCGGCGCGTGCGGCCGCAAGGGATAGCAAGGCGCCGGCCGCAAGCCTGCCGGAATCCCCGGCCGGAGGGGAATAGAATAGCCGTAAAGCTTGCGGCCGGTCCTTGCGGCCCCGCATCTCCTACGGCCGATAATAGAATGAGGCCCTGAGTGTTTTATTGTTAAGAACAATTGCAGTGTTTGGATAAGCAATCCTCTCTAAATATATGAGATTCAGGGTCTGAATAAATGTATCAGCAGGTTCTCTGCCTTTTGGGTAAACCTGTTGATTATTTTTTCCAGACCAATATGATATAACCCTCAGTTAAAAGAATTTGAGAACGTGCTATCACGGCAGTTTCTTTGCAGACTATTACATGTAAGACATTGACATTGTGTGCCCCCTGATAAAAATGTTGATTAACACATGAAACAATTGAAACTAATTAATATTTGGTAAAGAAGATAATCTTTCAACAGCAGATTAGGCAGTAAAGATAGCAATGTATTCCTCTGGATGTAGTATACAGTCTTGAAAGAAATGATCAGACTCTTCTAGAATATAGTATTTATTTTACTGTGAATGTTAGCAAGTTAACTTATAACAGAAATACATCAAAGTATTTATCTGTTGCAACTATGGACACTTGTATCCTAATTTATTACCTACAAATCTTCATATATCACCAGGTCCTGTTAGAGAAAGAAGTAAGTGTGCAAGAAAAAAAAAAAAAGTTCAATGCAGCCTAAAGAGATATGTTCTCTGCGATGTAATTTTCATTACTGCGGCCAAATTAAGTAAAAATAAATTATGCAGTGTATCTAATTCAAAAATGCTGTTTAGGAGCTACCTTTATTAAATTTCCCCTGAAACATTTGACATTGCATGGACCATACTATTAGAACCACTGCACTGCTTTAAGTGCAATATCTATAGCACAGACATATATGCATTTAAAAATAGTTGCATAGTAGACAAAGTATTTTTGTTGTAAACCACCCTTGCACAGAAGAGGCTAAACTAGTGGTTAATTGTCCATGTCCATAGAACAAAAAAAAGTTTTACTTGCATCATCAGCCTATTTATCCTTTAACAGCAATGCTCAGCATTATCAGCAAAAGGGTTAAGAAAAGCCTTACTTCAATTAACCTTTGTTTTTAACGAACACTGCTCTTGAGAGAAATGTCTGTGAGTTTCGGTGCAAACCAATTACCAAAGTGTTTTTCTAATATTTATATAAAAATTATGCAGAACGGCATCTACATGATGATTTGAGAGCCTCTTCAGACACAGAGCTCTGTGAATAAAAGAAATTCATTATGCAACCAGGATGCTCATCATCTAAATATATGCTTTCAAATGCAGAAAGTTTAGGCACTTGTTTTGTATAATTTTGATTCTCACTTGCCATTGTCAAGATTTTTTTTTAAAGCATTTTTTGCCGGTTTGTTATGTGAATTGCTGATAACAGCAACTTTAATGGTAAAAGTATGAAACAATATTCAGGGTTGTCAAGTAAAGGTCAAACTATTTGCATTCATTAGAAACCTGGAGAACCGTGCAGTCTGTGTTTCTTTGGAAAGCTTATGGTTATTGATTTTCATACAGCTGTAGGAAAAATATAATTAGACATATACTTCACTTATAGGCGGTTCAATTAGGCATAATTTGCGTATGACTACACACTCATAGCTGTGATGCATCTATGTATCTGTTCTAGACAGCTTCTCTGTTAATGCTCAGTTTGTATAATGTGCTTTACCATATAAATAGAAGTATAGGAGTACATTTTCCATATATAGCAGGGAAAATCAAGAGTGTGTTTAGTAAATGTAACATAGCTCAAATTAATAAGTAAATCAGTTCCTTTCATGAAGCTGTACTAGGCTACTATTTCAGATACAATTTGCAATTGCTGCTTATTTTTGTCATCAGCATAGAGCCCAATACCACAGAACGTAAGAGAGGTAAAGATTTAGGGATAACACTGTGTTGATACAGGATAATTAGAGATGCTAAAACCTGATGAATAATAATTTATTTACAATTATCACGGTGAATACAAGTGAATAAATTATTATCCCTATATAATGGCCTTCTGGTTTCCCTTTAAAGTTTGGAGAACCACTAGCAGAGTGAGTACCATGTGCTGTTGAAAGTTCCACAATAAAGGACCAATATAACAAAAACGAAAAATATCTCCTGAATCCTCCTTTTTTTTTCTAGTTTATCATGTACTTTCTTCCCAGAGTCCAGGAAAACGAGAAAAATTTATGGTTTTGCCTGCTGTTCACTATAACCCTACATACAGATTATGAGCCTCATTCAAATGCAATCCCGTAATTACCTGCAACATTTAGATATATTCAATTGTCTCCAACCCGTAATTACAGGCACACAGCCAGCACACGCAAACCATGAACTCGTAAGTAAGATATCAGGGGGCATGATCATGTGGCAACAATTAAGCAAGTCCGTAAGTTACTTTTTTAGATGTAAGTAAAACATGGAGGTTACAATTAACCTGCAATTGTAGGCTAAGCATTAATACCCAAATATGTAATGATTGACGATCTGGTTGCAGCCTGATACGAATTAACTCTTTGATTTTCGGGGACGATATAACACAGAAATAAATGTTAAAAATAGTTATTTTTTATTGCAGATTTATGAGCTTGAGACTGTTGTGTAATTACTTCTAATAATTAGAACTTTAGGAAGCTCATTGTTCGCTTGAATGTTTACCATTCTATTTAGTCATAATGTATTACAAGGTGGTAATATGTACAAATTGGCCAACACATTTTATTATTTCAGAATAACAACAGCGAATTAAAAAATATAAAAATAGTATAAAAACATTGGAAATTAATCTCCTCTGGCAGAGTGTAATTTAGTTAACTTTTCTTATAGTGTACAGAGGTATTAACTGCCTCTTATTACTTTAAAATCATGGGAGTTGTAGTGCAATTAAGATACCTGTTAAACACAGATTCTTAAACAAATGTTGCTGTATCCTAAAGGTTTTTTAGAAAAAGTATATATCACTCTGTAATCATAGAATCAAGGAGAAAGAATTCTCTATCACATATTTACAAGTGAGTAGGGATTCTAAAATGTACAACCTTATGGACTTTTCTTATATAGGGTACTGTTTGCAGTCTGGGTGACAGTGGAAGTTACCCTAATCTAAGGCAGAAAAATTGAGATTTTTTTATCTCATATCTCAATTAGAGACTTACACTGTTTTTCTTATCTCCTATCCTTTACTGGTCTTGCCTGTATATATAGAGTTTATAGTTGCTATTCTGATCCTGCAGTCAGAGTCTCACTATATATATTGCACATTAATAGCATTTACCCTATTTTCTTGAGTGAAATATTCTTAAGGGAAATATTCTAGGAACTGTAAGGGAAAAGATCAAACTCTTATGGTTCAGAAATTACTTTTTTAAGGTAGTAGCCAAAAGCAATCTATTTTGAACCATACTGCCTTCTGCCAAATGCTATCTACTTAGCACCATAATGGCTAACCAGAACGCTATACCTGCATGTCAGCACTTCCTGGTTTACATGGACTACGTTGTGCGCAATGACGCACGTATGCTTGTAAACGCCTACGCCTGACGCGTTTCAACGTACTGTGACGTCTTTGTCAAAGGGGGGGAAGGGCACAGACGCCGTTATATTAAATGAGTTGCCATGGAAACCCATATTGGAATAGTAATGTTAACCAGTATTGTGTAAAAAGAAGACCTATGGCTAACAGGTAACTATATACAAAAGAAACATATTTTAATAAGTGTAACTGGATTCAAGAACTTGACTTAAATATATAGAATATCCAGTATGTGTGGTGAACTGATGGATACATAACCCCTCCATTAGTCTGATCCATAAAATTAGTAGTATTACTTGTACTAATTCAAATATAGATCAAAGCTTCTCTATTTCCATGATAACCACACAGTTTTCCATAATTCCAATCAGGGACACATCCCATAAGTCTCCACAGTGGTTCAGCACTCCCATAAATTATTAGAAAGTCACAAAACAAAACTTTATGAACATTCTTTGATCTTATTCTTGAAGCAGGTAAGTATAATTAATTATTTAAATGTTTAGTTTTTTAGGAAGAAAGGAGGGGGCTTTCCAAAATGTATAGATGTGGATTTTTCCAGTCATGTCAACAGATTGATAAGTGGATTGATGTCTGAAATGTATCTGAAATGTATCTATCAGAAACTACAGGCTAGAGTATTTTTATACTGTTTTATATCACTTCAAGAAAATGTGTTGCTAAATGTAAATAAATAAGATTCAATAGTGCAATAAAATTACCTGAGTGAAATATAAGTGAGTGTGACTTCATTTATATATTACATATAAAAACAGATTGTCATGCAATTAATGGCTTCATAGAAGTGAAAAATATATTTAGGATATACTAAAAAGTAATATTTAAAAGTTTTCTATTCAGAGTGAATATTAATTATAATGTAAGTTGTATATTAGGATATTTTCACATGGTGAGTGTGTAATAGTGTACTGAAATAACTTAGACACTCGTGAAAAAGTATAATGTATTGTACAATAGTAATTACATGAGATATATCCTTGAGTTTTTATTCAAGTTTCATTAATTCATTCATGAATAATTCCAAGTATATTTATAGCATTTTTAATTTTAGATCATACCATATGTCTCATTTCATGAATACTCTTGGGGCAATAGTATTCATGAAATGAGGCATATGGTATGATCTAAAATTGATAATGGTATAAATATACTTGAATATATGATTCTATGATTATAGAGATATATATAATTTTTTCTAAAACACCTGTTGGACACAGCAGCATTTGTTTAAGAATCTGTGTTTGACAGTTATCTTAATTGGACTCCCATGATTCTAAAGTAATAAGAGACAGTTAATACCTCTGAACTAAATGACACTTTGCCAGAGGAGATTCATTTCCAATGTTTTTATGCTGTTTTTATATTTTTTAATTTGTCGTTATTCTGAAATAATAAAATGTGTTGGCAAATTGTAAATATTCCCACCTTGTAATACATTACAATAACTTATAATGCATTTTCATGCTTTACCAGTATTTTAAAGTACAATAGTGTGTGTTTATTTGCTGCTGCAGTTATACGAACAGGTTTTTAACCCACTTGCGAGTCCTATCTAGTACACGTATAATTTTTTTATACATTTGCTATTTACGGGTTTGAAGGCAATTGCTGGCTTGTTGAATTTTTGTAATTGATAATGGATTTTGCGTCTTAAGCACTGGTAACATTTACAGGCATGAAAAAAATCAATGGAGGAGATAATACAGAGTTACGTTTTTGACAACCAGCAGTGCTTTTGAGCCTGTAACTCGCAAATCGAATGTGAGTAGCAAAATGTAGCCAATTGAATATCAGTAACATTTACGGGCTTCATTACGCGTTCAAGTAATTGCGATTTGGCCAATTGAATGAGGCTCTATGTGTGTATCGTATATGGGACAGTATTCATATGAAGTCTGTATATCTCTAGAGCACTATGCTATCCGTTTTCTGTTTTTAAGAACACAATGCTTTGTTTGCTCATTTCAAATGATAGGGGAGGAGTACTCTTGACAGGTGCTTAGTCAGTATGTATTCCCAATTAAAGGACACCACACAATAAAGATACACGCAAATGGGGGGTGGTGGGTGAAAAGCTAAAGCTCACTTTCAAAAGATGGTTAAACTTGGGCTTATTTAAAACCTCATTAAATTTGGTCTTTGTTGTAACACGTAGCCTGTAGCTCCAGATTTACGGCTATTAAATTAGTCCTGTAACGGCAGAGAATAAGCTACGTGCAACGTTGAATTTTGCGCACGTAAATCCTTTGATCTGTCATGCCCGTAACCGCTACTTGTTCAACATGGTCACTCGCAAGCACGTAACACGCAAATGGAGCCCAAACGCCAGGTGTGCTCGAGAGCACCCCCAAGGGGGGTAAAGTCCAATACGTAGCACTTCGTAATCAAATAAAAACACACTACTGTACATTTAGTATAAGGGAAAGTGATGTTAGGTCTTAGAATTAATAGCACAACAATCTCAAGCCGTAAATCGGCTCAGAAAAATACTTTATTTCATGTTTATATTTTGTGTTATATCGATCCCTGCAATCAATGTGTTACGACATGTACTGTAACTCGCATGTAATAGAATATCATATTTACTGCTTTATTAATATTGCATTATATCTGGCCTGTGGGTCCGATCGCAAACTGTAATTGAGGCATGTAGGACTTTGAAAAAACGGGATGGTAGATTTTGGTGACGTAACGCTAACGATCTCTTTTTCCATTGGCTCCATCTGAACCCGTAACTACATGATTGCTTAATTGTTTGCGTTCGAGCACGCACCCCCGACGGCCGAGAACTGGTTTAAGAAAAAGCATCTCTCGCTCATAGCTCAGAGCCCTTTCTAATTTGATAGCAACGTAAAACAGCCAAATTTGAAGCACGCAGCCCTTACTTGCTACACGTTGGACTTACAAGGCTGGAATTTCATATGGCTATTAACTTCGAACTGTTATAGAATAACCTTTCCTATCCTATTCCTAGCTCGTTCAAACCCCTGCTAACCTCAACTACGTACAGCCAAGGAGTTACTATCTAGGCTTCAACTTCCTTTTATCATGAAATCATATAAAGTATTTCTACTTCCCTTTTCTGTTCCTTTGCTACATGGATGTTCACTATTAGAATATGTGCCCTAGTAACACAGTGTTGCATATTCTTTGTAATATTTTTTATTTCCATGAAATAAATGTAAAATATGCATGTAGATTTTAAATAATTTTAGATTTTTGGTCCTTAAAATGCAAGCTTCAGGACACAGAGAGTATATCTTGGGTTGATATGCAGTAAGTTACATACCGTGTAGACACCAGTACAGGACCAGGTATTGTCACTGCTGTTGTTTGATGAAAATAAAATAAAAGTTTACTAAAATATATCAAACTTAAGAGACAGTAAACATTTTTAAATGCAAGCAAGATGTTTATAGGAACCATGGAAGTACAATTGTAGAATATATATATATAAAAAAAAACTAGATTGTAGTGGCAATGTACATTTTGAGCAACTGTATTATTTACCTA
This sequence comes from Discoglossus pictus, assembly GCA_027410445.1. NCBI lineage: Eukaryota > Metazoa > Chordata > Amphibia > Anura > Alytidae > Discoglossus > Discoglossus pictus. The sequence continues at coordinate 78,227,425 of CM050166.1, read as the reverse complement.
CTAGGTAGGAGCCAGTAGTAAAAAAAAACATGACTCTGGCTCCTGGGATTTTTTTCAACACTGGCAATGACACTTGAGATTTAAATATACAGAGGCTATTTTGCTAAATCTTTCTGAGAATCGTTATTGATGTACACTCATGGAGAAGAACTATGTGGAGTTGTAAGCAATATTGTCTTTTGGCTTGAAAATGTTTTTATGAGTTCAGTTAAAATAAACTCCTACAGAAGCTGCTGCCTCCATGCTTCTCTGATGAAAATCTTTTTATCTAAATAGAAATAGAAATATTTTTCATTTTTGCACTAGAAAAAGGTATATTTAAATGTATCAGTGCATTTTCTTTTTTCTTCAAATGATGCTCTCTGAGCATAGTAAATTGATTGATTGCCCATTATTTTCAAGGGAGTTTAAACAGGCTTTACATAATATTTTTCTATTCAAAAAGTAGATTTTATTTTGTTTAAAAAATGTTCTTTGACGTTCATGAAATAAACCATGTTCCTTTATGGCTATACATTTCAATAATCATGTCATCAAGAAAGAGGAATCAGTAAATTTGAGTTTGATAAACGGTACCACAAGGTTTGATTTGTTATGGAGCGATATTCCAAATACTGAGTATTACAAGAATTATTATTTTCCCCTCATTTTATTCCAAGAGGAGAGTGTACCAGCAAATTGTAGTACAAAAATAGAAATAAATATGAATATTCTTACTTATTGTAAATCAAGTGCTGTTGTAATACCATTGCTTTATATAAGCTAATTGATAAGATTCTGTTTTACATTTAATTTATGCTTAATTTAATTTATTTGGATAGGCCAAAAAGAATGAAGAAGAAGTGAGATGTTTGCGTGAGGAACTGAATCAGGGGCAACTTCTTCATCAGGATCAACAGAAGCATATAGACAAGTTAAAGCAACAAATTTCAAATATGGAGAATGAAATGGAAAACCTGAGAAGTAAAATGAAGAGTGATGCGCAGATGGTAAACATTTTGATCAATGAAATTAAGCAGTGACTGCTGTTTGTTGGACTTCATGTATATTTTTATTTATTTCCAGCAGATTGAGGCACAGATACCTCTTGGGAAACTGTACTGAGAAATGTTTTATATTTAACGGAAGTTGGAATTATTTTGTGCAAATGTTTTTCTCTTAAACTGATGTCAAGGCGGCCAGTTTGGGGGAACTGATATTGTTTCTGAGTTATTCAGTGCATTGCAGTGCTTAAGAAGAGAAATTACCTTATGCTGAATTTTTATGTGATTAGTAAACACATTTTGCTACAGTGCATATGCATAAATGATGTGTTTGTGAAGAAATGGTTTATAATCTTGTACAAATGAGTTAGATGATTAAATCATAGCTGAAGATGAAATACACAAGACATATTTCATATATTTTGTTATTACATTTCAATAGTTTTTATTCACATAGCACCTTGGGGACGGTAATAATCTTCTTTTGACAGATTACTTGTATACAATTGGTACCTTGGTTCTCAACCTTAATCCGTTCCAGAAGGCAGGTTGACTACCAAATTATCATAAGGAGTAATATAAATTTGTTTTATCAAACGTGATGAGTACCAAGGTAGCGTGATGAGTACCAAGCTTTTTTTTGCACATCCAGACAGGTTGAGTATCGAAAATGTTGAGTTCCGAGGAGGTTGAGAACCAAGGTACCACTGTATATTAAAGTTAACATGGCGGATCAGTTTGGATACAAGATATTTATCTCTTGCACAGACCAGATAATGTTGGCTCATGTATATTAACAAACACAAACGCCTTTTAGCTGACCAACAAAACACTGAATTTAAATGACCACTACAGTTTAAGAAAAAAGACACTTGTTTGTCAAGTTTGTACCAAGATAACAAAATTAGCAGCTGTGTTAAACATCAGCATCATTTTGTGTTTTAGGAAATCTGAATTATTGAAGGGTCCGTTTATGAGACTAGGAATCAAGTTTGTGTTTATTACATTACATCCTGAGAACAGGATGATGGGGGGGGGAAGGGGCGTGTTTGTAGTCCAGACCCATTGTTTAACCACTGGATAAGATTGAAATTGACACCCCACCCCACCCTCTCACTGCCCCAGAAGCAGACTCCTTGCATCAAAGATAAAACACCTTTCTCACCCACACAAATTTTACCAGTGTATCATGGATGCCTTCTGCAGAGGTGTCACATTACTTTTTTTCTATTTAAAAACTAGCTTTATGGCTTATTTTACTGATTAATTATGCTCTTTTCTAACACATATTTCTTTTTTCATTGTGCCGAGTTCCTTTAAGTAAATAAAAATCACTTATTCACAAACTTTATCATAACAATCCCAGCTATTTTTCCAGTAGCTGCCTTTTCAAATTTAGATTGTCAACGTTATTTAAAATATACAGAACTACCAGTAAAAAAAATATACTTGAGGCATACTCTAATTTAAAGGCATATCTAAGTTTCCTGGATTATGAATGCATCTGATAGAGGAGGATCGTTTGTGTATGACATTTGTTTGTGCATGAAAAGATATAAAAGCAAACATTTACAAACTTAACTTGTTTGCTAAATCTCTTGAGTTTGCAAGCAGTAGCTTTTGTTGAGTGGACTCTGCTAAAACTAGCATAAAATGGTGCTAAAATTATCCTAAAATTCATAGTTTGTTTTGGCCAATCACAAGCAGCTATACATTTTAATACAATGTAACAATCAATGATGACAGTTTGTCCAGGAAGGAATTATGGGATGTGTAGTCCCCTTGTAGAAGGAAGTAGAAGTAGTCAGACATTGATCTGTATATCTTTATATTGAGCTGCTGCTGGCTTGAGGGTTAGTATTGGTTAAAACCTGTACCCAAACACAGTGTTTCCATTGGTAGGTATCAGGGGCCCTATGTGAGCAGCTCTGGGCTTGTGGGAAACAAGTTTTATGTTTAAAATCTGTATGTGCATAGAATGACTGCATGTAATGTGTGTTTCTGATATAAGCAGAAAAAGGGAAAAACAGGTTAACATAGATATGCCTTTAATGTATTGATCTCCATGTGCACTATTATTCATTATTTTTAGTAATTTTGCCAAATCCACTGCAATATTTCAGAAAAAGATGTAAATATGACCATAAATAAAAAGTAATAAACAGGCGATTTATTGAATATGTGGAAACACCTGTAAAACCAAGTCCATCTCACCTGCTTATAAAAAAACCATATTGATTCCGGACCTTATATTTTACTTACCGTAATTTTAGTACAAAGTACTTGCTGAATGGTTAAAAAGGAACTTTAAATAACTTTGAATAATGTGATTCATCAGGCATCCTTGAATATACCGTGAAAGGCTCTGCTTCCTTTGCTGTAAATCAAAATCCGTGTTTATAGGACATTTTTAATCCAGACTTAATACACAATTATTTTTTAATAATCCCAGCCTTGGAACTGCAGCTGTGAGCTCACTAGTTTAAACAGCTGATATAATATGACTGGAGTAAGTCTTTTTATGTAGCTAATATTACTGGGCATGTCAGAAGCAGAGACTTATTTTCCTCAGGTGTGCTTGAGTAAGTCTCCTAATTTCATTAATTTTAAAGGCAGTGTGGAAATAAAACATGTCATCTCCCTTGATATTGCAGACTTTGGCAAAATTGAAACATTCTGCGATTACTTCCTACATTCCTTACCAATTTATAATGGTATGTAGTTTATCACACACCAATAATCCTTTGTTTTATTCATTGAGTGGTCCGAAAGTTAATCCTGACCCTAATGGCAGCCAAGGCATTAAGAACAATAATATGAACCTGCTTCTAAAATGAGCACATTGTAACTTTACATCAGACTTTTTCATTGCGCGGTAATTAAGCCAACAAACTGTCATCAAAGTATTTGTGTTTGATAATGCTGATTAAACCATATATTATATTTTTACTGCTAATGACTGCTTTTATGTCTCGGTGGAATAAGACTTTTGCAGCAGTTTTTGTAAAAGAACGGTGTATATGTTCTGCAAATGTAATTATGAGTTAGGGATTCTTTTTAAATGCTTAGTTTGAGATATGTACTGTAGGTAAAGTATTTATATAGGTGGAATATATTTTTATAAAGGTGTCTTGTGGGTTTGAATGCATATTGCATAGTTTTATGATGTAGTTCAAAGGGAATCCATCTTAAAGAGACACAACAGATATTCCAAATGTGTACAAATGAAAACCATAGGTCAGGGGTCACCAAACTCTGTCTTGGCGGGCCGCACCCAGGCCTGGATTTGAGGATTTATTTTCTGTGCACAGGTGAGTCAATCAGGATGACTGAAGAAGCAATAGTCTCACCTGTTTGTAGCAAGGATATCCACAAATCCAGGCCTGGGTGCGGCCCTCCAGGACCGAGTTTGGTGACCCCTGCCATAGGTAATAGTATTTACTTTATCTGCTGAATATTACTTTAACTAACATTGCATTTTCTTACAGTAAACTTATATTTGAGTTTACTATATCTGCCCTTCAAGTACCTTTTCCGATCCGCCAAGTATATTATGTCATCTCATTCTGATGAGTGATTATTGCTAAATACTCCCTGGGTTATTGTTTTCAGTTAATAGCCATATGATGGGGAGAGAATAATGAGTAAACTTAATTAGCCTTGTTACACAACAGGATCTGCACACCAACATTGTTCTCCACATCATATGGCATTGATAATACTGAGAGCTGACTGAAGAGAGGCACTCCTGTCATTTTGTAAATGGAGCCTTCCCAGCTGTGTGTATGGCTGCTCCCCCAGCAGTGATGACCACTGTGCAAACTCTGTTCCAAAGTCAAACTAAACAATGTGGAGGAAGGTAACAGTGATGGAGAATGTAAGAGACAAAATGGCAGCCCATGTATTGAACAATATGAATGGCTACAAAAACAAGAAAGACTAAATATGTCACATATTTTACTATTATTCCATATTTCCATAGTTCTAAAATGTGTTCAAACTTTTTCATATGTTTACTGTATCTTGCCTGGCTTTACTCCCCCTTCCCCCTTTTATGGCCTGTATAATTTGCCTAGATCTCCTCCTTTCCACATGTCTTTGCATTTCCTCTCTGCTAACTGCTCTCTCTCTCTCTATCTCTCTCCCTCTCTCTCTCTCCCTCTCTCTCTCTCCCTGTTCTATTGGTCCCTTATACCATATTTTATTGTTTTCTTTTAGCCCCACATTTTACCTGCATCTGGTTTCAGAAGGCCTCACTGGTTACTCTGAATTCTGGGAGTTCTGATCTCCCTCCCTCCCGGCCTGCCCCTTACCCTCCCGCCCTCCCTCCCTGCCTGCCCCTTGCCCTCCCGCCCTCCCTCCCTGCCTGCCCCTTGCCCTCCCGCCCTCCCTCCCTGCCTGCCCCTTGCCCTCCCGCCCTCCCTCCCTGCCTGCCCCTTGCCCTCCCTCCCTGCCTGCCCCTTACCCTCTCACCCCATTTTTGATTAAATATATAGTGAAATGGGAATCACCTGACTTTCCTACTTGCATATATTATCTCACCACTAGGGGCAGACAACATTTTAAATGCTAGAGCCCTCACCTCTGTTCCTTCTCTCTCTTTCTAAATGAAAACCCTTTCTAACTTTCACTTCTCTTCTGACCCTTTTTATTACTTATCTGTTTAACCTTTCCCTGATTTCTGCCCCTTCCATTCCCTTTAGATTGTAAGTGGCGAGTTTTCAGTCTTCTAGGATGCTTTGGGAAAAAGCACTTTCTGCAAAGATTCTAAGCTCAAAACAGGGTCCTCCATTTTTGGAATTTTGTTAATGCTGTATTTCCCTTGTTTTTATCCTCTGTATTGCACTACGGAATATGTTGGCGCGTTACAAATAAAAGTTAATAATATTTGGGACCTGCTCTGTGTCACTTTAATGCTAGCAGAATGTACTAATGCATAGGAGCTAAGATGACAGTAATAATTCCTGTTAAATGCCTAAAAGGGCTAGTATACAGAATTTGTTTGGTGGGAGAGGAAGGCATTTTGTACTAATGAAGTAAGACCACACATTTTGCACATGTATCCCCTCTCTACCTCTGAATTGATAATATTAGTAGAGTATACCCTCTTGGGCTCCAAGCCAATTGGAAGTATTAAGGGAGACAAACAAGGATGTCTTCAGGCACATGCAGGGTCTTTACAATAAGTTACTAAATAGTTACGATTAGTGGCGTACACCATCTCACATTCCAAGCTAAAGTGAAGGGTTAATGACAGCCAACATGGATAATACCTCAAGTACAAGTCTGCTAAAATTAAGTATGTTGCATCCCTCATGCACAAGGTATGAGTTTGCTAAAATTAAGATTTTCCATAAAAATGCTTTTATACATAGTTGCTAGTGTTGTAAGTCTGTTACATACTGCACAAAACAAATCCCAATGTTTACTATTCTCACTAAACTTCAATTTATTTTATATTAAAGAGCACTCTTAGGGAAGACTAACTTTCTGTGCAATTATTGAGAAACTTGCCTAATTTCCCAGTTACTATTTGGGTGGAGTGGAAGCTGCCACTTTAATTTTAATTTTTGTAACTGACACTTAGAATGCTGAGCTGATTAGGTCAAAGGTCAGAAGCCAACCACATTGCATGACATTTACATTAATTTTTCTGTGTTCTTCATCAGCTCATATCACCTAACATACAGAGTACTTGTAGCAATTACGCTCCAACATATTCCGTAGCGCTGTACATAAGATAAGTTCCAGGCAAAGGTAAATACAAATCAACATAACAAAGCAAGGAGGGCCCTGTTTTTGAGCCTCGAATCCAGTGTCCATAGTGCTTTCCCCAAAGCATCCTGCAGGATTAAAACTTGCAGACTTACAATCTAAAGTTATTGTGTTTGGTAAATGAGGGAGAGAGAGGTGATGAGTGTGTTAGGTTGGAAGGTGATACGCTTCTTTGAAGAGATGCGTTTTAGTGAGGTTTTGAATGTTTTGAGGAAGGAGGACAATCTAGTAGAGTGAGGCAAGGAGTTCCAGAGAACAGTGGCAGCACGAGAAAAGTGCTGAAGGCAAGAATGAGAGGAGGTGACAAGAGTTGTAGAAAGAAAAAGGGCATTAGTAGAACGAAGAGGGCGGTTGGGGGAATATTTGGAGATGAGAGCAGAAATGTAAGGGGGTGGGCAATTGTTGAGGGCTTTGTACGTTAGCAATATAAGGTAAATGCTTAAACCTTTACACATATATATTAAAATCTTTTTAAGTCGACTCATTCATATAAGAGATTCTTGTGTTTAGGTGAAACTTCCCATTTAAACATTGTATCTCAATAGGATATTTTCGATTTCTAAGCAAATATATTTTATATTGTTACAAAACAATATTTCATATGAAATGGTGCATAACTATGTATAGTAGTAGATATGTAATAAATGCTATTTCTGTTTTTTAGTTTAAGGAACAGCAGAACTGCTTGTTAAAATTGGAGGCAGAAAATCACCAAACACAACAAAGATGGAGCCGTGCTCAAGATGAGCTTTTAGAAACTAAAGAACAGTGGAAAATGCTCCAAGTGAATCTTATGACGACAGAGGACCAGATGAAGCATCATACGACACAGGTAATGAAGAAAGTGATCGCTTTGGCATATTCCCTATGTATATCCTTTTTATATGCTACAGGAATCTCGCTATTTAATTCCAAGAAATGTATTCCCATAAATACCTGTCCTGGGCTCATTTTTATATGTTCATTGGTTCTTAATACATATTAGACTTATGCACATTGTAGCTTCTCATGAAAGTGGTAACTCCTCATGAACTTTATTTTTGAGACTATATTGAGTGTTGCCTCATATTTTAGGTTGTGGTTCCAGTACACTGCTATATTGAGCAGAGAGATGATAAGGTCACAGGTTTTTACATTTAGATAGAGGTATTCAGGTAAGATACTATGTCAAGCCTTAGGATATGTAAACAAAAACAAGTATTTATTTGTATACTTTTGAATTTAGCCTGCAGAAGTCATGGTGGACCTGTTAACATGCCCATTCCCATATACAAGGCAGAGCAGATGTATGGGTGAGGTAACTGAACACAGCTGCTTTGAATATTAACCTTACACAAATTGTAGGTGGGGCTGGTCATGTAATGCAGGATGAAGGCCAGGATTCCCTACAATAGACAGGTTAGGCAATTATTGCCTCAGACAGTTTTATATACACAACTGTGTATAGCAGGTCATTATAAAATTGTGGCGCTGTGTTTGAAACTCCAGAGATAATTATGCTTACATATACCAGAGTGGGATTCCAGTTCCTTCTCCATTGGGCCGCGATTTGACTGTCCTTTATGCTATGACTTGCCCATCTTGGGTAACCATACATAATATAGCTCTCAGCTTCATTAAGTTACTCAAGCACCTTCACCATGACAAGGTAGCAAACCAGTAGGGGGAAACTAATATTAGTAGTATATTAATTAATTTTTCAGCCTAGTGCCACTTTAGAAGTTTCATTCCTTTATAAACAATCTTCTAAGCATGGTCTCCAGTTTGAGAATATTTCATGCTAATCCAAATAGTCAATAAGTACATTTATGGACAGGCTGACCTTGTTTATTAATTAGGCTCATTATAACCTTTGGTTGTACAATATATCACACAGGGACAGAACATTACTTCTGTTTGCCCCTGTGGGGAGGTTAGATAACTTGTGCTTTTTAATATATGTACATGTCCCATTCCCTTTCTAAAAGGAAATAAAAAAAATAGCATTCACCCATTAGATGAGGAATCCCTTACAAATGTATATTCACATGTGGGTCAGACATTGTGTGCCTCTATCAAGAGAATTGTTTAAAGATCATGATCACAGCAAAAACCAGCTCTGGGCTGTAAAAATGGTCTCAAAGTAGCTAGTAGTTGCTTTTGCTTTCTACTGCAATCACATAGTGATCTTTCAGTAATCCCCTCAATGAAAAAAAAAATATTCTTGAAAGGTCTGTATCATGTTATACTTTTTTATGTTCAAGGCTGATTTTTACGAGAAAACGTTAGCAAAACTGCTAGAAGATTTGGAGCATTCAAAGGAGCAGTGCAGAAAATGTACAGAAAATCTGGAATCTGCTGAGCAGAACATTTGTGATTTAAAACTTGAAATAACTTCATTACAAGAAAATCACAAAGAGACTGTTGAAAAGGTAACTCCTCTTTGTGTCTTACTATGAATATTTGTGTTATAAGTAGTATATCATGTTGATGGTTTTCCCTTATCATTATTAAATATTGTTTGAATTGTTTCTTAATGTCATGATTTACACATTTACAACATTCAAATCTATTAAATACATGTATTTTTCCTGATAAAATACGCCCACCACAAATGTACAAACAGTAGCTAGTTCTAATTAAATAAAGTACTGAAATTAGTAAATAGTATAGAAAGCTATGCTATAAAGGGGAATCAGTGTTGTGTTGCATCCTGGACAATATATTGTATTACATACATTAACAAGCAATGAGTGATAGTCTGGGCAACTGTGGTGGTAACAATAAAATAGTAAGATCAACATAAGCAAATCTCAGTTTTTATTACAAAAAATAAGTTTAGGCTATAACTGCTCCCATTAATTACATTATGGCAGAGTGTGGAGAGCCGTTCCTTCCTTCCCTTCCCTACATTATTATTGAATACTTTTGGTGGCAGAGTTTGTGGAAATGATTTAATTAGGACAAGTGAATGCTCTGTTTGACTTGGTCTGAAACTATGAAGTTGTGTCAAGTTACTCTAGGACAGTTGCATTGACTCTGGTTGGGGTCTTTTCATATATCACAGCTCTATCATATGTACCGCTTGGGTAACACTAATGTTCCATTTTTAACATATTTTGGCACAGTCTTCAAATGGAAAGTTCTTAATTGCATCCACCCAAAGAGGCAAAGGTTTGTGGCAATATAGCAAAATTGCTCTAAAATATCTTTATTTTCCCCTTTTACAGTTATACATTTTTAGCAGATTAAAAATCTTGTGTTCCCTTTAAGAATATAAGTAAAGAAATTAATGGTGGATTTTATAATTATAGTTTTACTGGCAATACTGCAAGTTTTACAAATGAAGCCAATGACCCAAAGTTGGATGATCTCCTTATATTTAAATACATGAAAGACAAATATTAAGTGGTAAAAAGTGTTAAAGTAACTAACTATTAATAAATAAGTATAAAAAAAACTGTATGTCCTTACTTTGGGTACATTTTGTAATTGCTGATGCTGCTTCCTCAGATTTGTATCTTTTCTACAGTAAGTGGTATAAATTAGGAGAAGTCTATGGATTATGAAATCAAAACCAATATACAGTTTAGTGATTAGATCAAATATAAATATTAAAATCATAATCAAATAAATAATATATTTGATGAACTGGCTTCTGAATTGGCAAACTGTCATGTGGCTTTTCAAATAAATATTTATTTTTCTGTGAGGCGATACAATGACTAGTCTAAACAGATATTACCTTTCACCTTTTATTATTTGATATTGATTTTAATTATTCATATATAACAAACATCCTTCTATCAAGGGTATCTAAGTTGGAAGGGGTTAAATCTTCAGCTTTTTAATTACTATTTCTTCTCTAAGCCAAAAAAACTATTCTTGTTTTACTATGTTTCTTGGCTACAGCCAGCTCTATTTCTGATACAAAATTAACAGAAGCACTTCCTGTATTTCCTAATTCTAAATACCAATGGAGTCAGTGGTTCCCCTTCAAATAGACTTAACATCCCAACCTACCCACATACATTATATGGATCTGATTTGATGTGATGAGAGCTGCAGAGCTGGAGCAACGTCCAGATGTCATTCACAGATAGCTGTCATCTTATTAAAACATTCTAATTTCCCAGGCTACATCACATGTTACCAGTCTTATTGCTTAAACAAGACCTTATGAACTTTAATAAACAAGGTTCTGATGGCGGAGAATAGTCCCAGATTTGTTTTTACTAAGCCTAAATGTTCCCAATATACATGAATACAACATTGCAGTCCTTTACATATGTATTTTAGATTGGTCAGAAATTCATATATTTATGCAGTGACATAGTTGGATTAGTAGCTCAGCCCAGATATCAAATTAATAGCGTTATTCCATCTAAAAAAATATTGTATACCACTACACAGGAAAGACAATTTACTGTTGTGGCTGATTTATAGAATTTGATTTATTACTAGAAAACAACTCAAGTTACATTTGCAAATATAGACATAGTTCCATCAAAGGTTAAAGATTTCATATGTATGTGGTCTAAAGCACTGAAATGTTTTCCATGGATTTTGGAGGAATACTCCTTGATGACATTGCACCTCTTGGATATTAACATTTAAAACGACTCACAGACAGATATCTTCACAATCCAGGTGATGCATTATCATATTTGGCCCTAGCAAATATTTACAGAAGTATATATACATGATATCAATACTTTTCTCACGTCTAGCGCTACTATTTAATACTGATTGGACCAATGCATTCATTGATAGACAAAGAGTGACCCTAGCTGGTGGAGTCTTGGCTTGTTCATGTGAGAGAATGGGAATCTGTGCATTACTGATGGTGGGAATTGCATATTGGTATGTTGCCCCAGATTTCTATATTACAGAAAAGACTTGACACACTATTAAAACCAGATTAATGTTTGTTAAGTTTTAACCATATCAATATTGTACATTTTCTTTTCTTTTTCATAGCACAAATGTTATAGGCTTTGTTTTAAAATTGCTTTTTTATTGTATATTAATATCCTTCTGTACAAGCTCAATATAATCTTTGATATATAAAAAAATAATATCAAAACATCATATAAAGTTAAAATAAGTATCCCGGTCATAGCAGGAGTACATTTTAAACCTAATTCCATTATTGCAGTCTTTGGGAATTGTCCATAGTCTCAGCTCTCTTGCATTCATTATACACTTGTAGCATAACTTATGGCTTCGATGACCAGTATGGCCACCAACAGGGGAACTATGGCATATTAAAGCAGGACAGCTGCACACAAGGTGAGACTTTGATTTTCAGGACACCGCTAGGATTTGAATGATAGACTGTGATAAGACACGTACGCTTCTTCTTCACATAATGTTCTTTTATCTCTTCTTTCTGTATGAATAAAGGTGTTATTATCTGATTACATTTCTGAACCATGGGCTGTAATAAGTGATGTGTTTAAGAACCCTTATAGAACTTTCCATTCCTGTTCTTCTGTGGTTGTATATACAAAATGATCTGAAATGATGCAATGTCCAGTACAAATGCCCCATGATGTTGTTTTTTTGTGTTTGTAATTATACTTCATAAAAGTTTCTTGGAATTATTGCATTCAGGTTAGGAAAAAGCCATGATAAGCAACAATCTTAATCCCTGACAATTGTTTCAGAAATAAAAACTAAAGTATAATAGAAAACATGTCAAAAACATAGTCAATATTAAAAAGTTGGGAATAATGAAATAAGAGAGATACCTGAAATAGTGTTTGTTCATTAGAACTATTCAGTACAGTATAGTCATAATATATATATTTTTTGTTGGATTTTAGTTAAAAAAAAAAAAACTTTAAAGTTAATAATAGTTGTCCTTTTTAAATTTTTAATAAATTAATCAATGTCATTTTTTTTATATACTGTTCTTGTAATCACTATGCAGTGGTTAAATGTGAAATAATATTGTGCTGGGTACAATGATATTGGTTATTTACATCTTGTTAGGTCCAATTAGACGTTACCAACCGATTTGTAACCACAGCAATGCATTGTATGCTAAAGTAAACATTTATCTGTTTGTTACATTACATTTTGTTTGGTTTGTGTTCACAGGACACAACATTAGCTTTCTTTTCGAAACAGTTAGTTGTTTTAGTGCTAGGAACAAGAGATAATTTACCAAAATAAGAGGGGTGATAACCATAGCTAAGAAAGGACATTATAGTCTTGATCTATTACTAGAATTTGTTCATATTTGTGTCACATTATTTGTCTCTAACTCAATAGTTTGCCATATGTGATATCTCTGAACGATATTTGTTGTAAATAATTGATGCAGTGTACACAAAACATTTTTTATTTTAATTATAGCAATTTGTAGTTTTGTGATTTAAACTTTAATTTTCATTTTAAAAGTTCCATTATATTACGGGAGTGCAGTGATTTTTCTTTTGTCTCTGTTTTTGTCAGTCTGTTACAACTGTTTATTTGAGAGCTAGTGATGTATCTATATTCGTTATTACTGTAACTTGATTTATAAGTTGTTTTGTTTTGTTTTTAGCTAAATGAAAAAACAAAGGAAGCTTCCATTTTCAGTGCAGAACTTGAGAGTTTACAGAGTGATAATAAAACATTAAAAGAAGAGATTGCTGAGCTTAATGAGAAGATAAGAAAAGTTAATGCTGAAAAATTGAAGTTTCAAGACATTAACAAAAATGCAGAAGAGGAGGTAACATTCATCTCTTAACATATGTTTACAATCCCCAATAGTATAACGGAAACAATTTATTATGTTTTCTGTTCAAAAGATTATGTTCTCTTTGCAGTTTACTGTGACTTTTCCCTTTTTTTGGCTTGTTAGTAGATAACAAAAAAAAATCTAAATGTATTTCAGCAGGGTCTGCTGAAAGAGGCACTTAATATTGAATTATTTTTTTAAATTAATATTTGTAATTTCTTTTAAGGTGTAAAACATACTTGCCATGTTATATTTTGCTGTTGATTTTTTTTACAGTGAATAGGATAAATTGCATGAAACGTTACTTAGACAGGTGCATAGCATTTCATACCTACCTCTCTAAGTAAGATAACCTCATCTGGTTTATTCTATAGAATCAACACCACCACATAAATAGTATATTCAGGATTCATAAAATCATAATAAGATATAGCAACTTAAAAAAAAAAAAATAGAAGGTATTTGCTGTAATTTCTTGACATATACACTCTGCATTTCTCATGTGTAACCAGCAAGTATGGTAGTAATTAGTATATAGAGCCATAGGATTCACCCACCCTAAAGTCAATACTTTGTAGAGCCACCTTTTGCAGCAATCACAGCTCCAAGTCTCTTTAAATAAGTCTCTATGAGCTTGACACATCTTACCACTGGGATTTTTGCCCATTCCTCCTTGCAACACTGCTCCAGCTCCTTCAAGTTGGATGGTTTGTGCTGTGAACAGCAATCTTTAAGTCTGACCACAGATCTTCTATTGGATTAAGGTCTGGGCTTTGACTAGACCATTCCAACACATTTACATGTTTCCCCTTAAACTACTCAAGTGTTGCTTTAGCAGTGTGTTTGGGGTCATTGTCCTGCTGGATGGTGAACCTCCGTCCTAGCCTCAAATCACACACAGAGTGGTACAGGTTTTGCTCAAGAATATCCTTGTATTTAGCACTAGTTTCCCAGTCCTGGCTGCTGATGGTGTTCTTTGGGTGATGTGATGTGTTGGGTTTGCGCCAGACATATCGTTTTCTTTGATGGACGAAAAGTTACATTGTAGTCTCATCAGACCAGAGCACCTTCCTCCATACATTTTGTGAGTCTCCCACATGCCTTTTCGGAAACTTGAAACGTGACATTTTGTTTTTTTCGCTGAAAGTAATGGCTTTCTTCTGGCCACTCTGCCATAAAGCCCAACTCTATGGAGTGTACGCCTTTTTGTCATCCTATATACTTTCCTTGGTCTTCATGGCAGTGTTTTGTTAGTGTTGCCTCTTGCTTAGGTGTTGCAGCCTTTGGGGCTTTTAAAAAAAGGGGTGTATATGTAATGACAGATCATGTGACACTTAGATTGTACACAGATGGACATCATTTCACTAATTATGTAACTTCTGAAAGTAATTGGTTGCACCAGAGCATTTTATGGGCTTCATAACAAAGGGGGTGAATACATACGCACATACCAATTTTCTGTTTTCTATTACTAAAAAATAGTTTTATGTATATATTTTTCTCATTTTTCTTCACCAATTTAGACTATTGTTCTGATCCATCACATAAAATTCAGATTAACAAAACATTGAACTTAAGGCTGTAATGTAACAAAATAGGTAAAAAGTCAAGGGAGGTGAATACTTTTGCAAGGCACTGTATTACTGCTGGGGGACTTCATCAGGTCTTGTATTCCACAACAATAACATTAACTCTGCCTATTATTACTTGATACTGGCAAATGGGATTAACAGAACACATTGACATGATAAAAAGATGATTCAATTAAAATTTGCTTTGATCAGAGATCAACAATTTTGAGATGCTCTATGGGGTAATACAGGTAATTATATCAGTTAATAGATTTCTTGTATAAATGAACATAGATATAGATAAATCATTCATACTCCATACCCAACATCATATGCACAGACATTACACTTTACCTTTTTGCACAGCTCAGAGACCACTGGCAAATATAATAGGATAAGCTGGATGTTTAAAGAGCAAAATATTTGACAGGTTGGAATAAAGTCAGTAATGTAAAAGATAATATAGGAGTATTATTCATTTAGATGTACCCATTATAAAAAATATATATATTTTCTCTTGCTTATCAACATTGCATATTTCTTCCCTTATTCTACTGAAACATAGAACGTTCAGTGGCTTTTTAAAAATTAAGGTTCTTCTATCGTCTTCTCGCCTACACGTTTCCCAATATTATGCCTTCCTTCACTATTTATTCTCTTTTTCTGAAAATGAATGGTCTATACTGGTTCACTCCTTTCCATTTACCATTTAGTCTCTCTATCTTATTCTCTCTCACCTACTCAACATGTACCTTTTGGCTTCCCATTAAACATGCATTTCTCCTCAGCTCTTCCAATTTTTTTTACTCTTCTTTTCATGTCTCCTATCCCATGTTATTACAGGCATTCATTACATTCAACTTAGGCATTTATCCTTTTACTAAAAATATTTTTATTAAGTCTAGATTCATCTCAAAAGATAGTTTATTTAAATGGCCACTTCATTCAGCACAATTTGGACCACATCAGTAAAGATCTTATAAAAGCTTGTTGAAATACTTTTTTCATTTTTGAAATATGTGCCTTTTACACTGATAATTCAATAAAGGCTGTGTCATTGGCATGCCCCCAGCCAGACACCCGCTACAGCTCTGTGTAGTGCTCAAAAGAAAAACACAGGTATGGCGATCTTCTTTCTTCAGTTGGGCTTGATAAGGCTGTTATGTATAAACCTACCCAGCGGATCCACCAGGTTCTTTTGATTCCTTCACCAAGACATCTGATGTCTCTAAAATGTCCTTACTCTTTATGCAGCATTTAAAAAATTTGCAGGGTCAGTATTATAAAAATCAGGAATTGCTTTTATTGCTGTGTATGTATATTTAAACTTGAACTGATAGCATTCTGCAATAGTCTGTGGGGTTTCTATTCATTGCTTATACTGTCTTTGACTATGTTTCATGTTCACAGCATCATAACATCTTTACATCCATTTCAGTAGTTGTACCGGACCAGGGCAGCTTTACTCTCTGGCACTCTGATACATATATGCGTATCTTCCAGATATCTTATTCCATATATATTAATCCAGTCAGACAGTGATAATTCTTATCATCTTCTACAGGGATTCTGATACACATATATATCTTCCAGATATCTTATTTCATATATATATTAATCTTCTCAGAGGCACTGAAAGCTGTTACCTTCCTTTCCTCCTGTCAGAGACATCACAGACAGCATTCGACACAGACTTTTTCTCAGAGACACACAATACATAACTGACTGATTTTATAACTCTCTCAGCTGTTAGTTATTGGCTACCTCATAACATTCTAACTGCCATTTAACTCCTTATCACCTGGACACAGTTAAACATACAATAATTAACATAACATACAGTAATGAACCTAATATAACATTAAAATAACTATAAAGCCCAGTCCCACAACCACATATTCTCAGGATTCCCAGTCCTGATAGGAGTCTTTAAGCAGCCAGGGTAATGGCCTGATTGTCATGAATGTAAAGGTAATCCATATTTGAATTGTGACTTCTGCTCTACAAATTCAAATATATAGAACAGTACTAAAAATTAGCAATTGCAAGTACAGTATTTGATAGAAATACATATTAACGAACTTTTATATTGTGGTTATGGTTGTTGATTGATTGTATAACACATTAATTGGGAGGGATTTTTTTTTTTTTTTACAAATTTTTAAAATATAACAATCATTGTTCATTTTGTATACACATTATATCAAAATACATAATAGATATTGTCAAGATTATCAAAGATTGTACAATTTAGTACTTCCTTAAACACAATTTACGACATCATTGAATTACTGTATTATTAAATTGTTCATCTGTATTAATCGTCTAAGTACTTGACACTTATACGTAGTGCAAATTACATATTTATACTTTAAGTTTGATAAATGCTAAACAAGAGAAAAAACAAACAAAAAAAAAAAACGTACAATAAGACAAACATACAACTCATGGACGCAGAGCGAGACTACAAGTAGTGCCTGATGCAAGGTCTAATTTTCCTGTGCTCAGACTGAGTCCCTTCAGATTCTTTATTCAGTTTTTATATTTATTTATATTACCTATTATGTGTCCTTTTCAATAGCGTTTCCCTCAATTGGGAGGGAATTTGACACCTTAATTAGCAATTATTCAAATAATATATGTACTTTTTGAGTAAATGCTATTTTGAATGGTTGCAATAGAAAATTCTTACTTTCACTATTATACCTGATGTGCAATAGGATATGCCAGCAAAAAGTCACTGAAACCCCTGTTCACATAGGAGAAAATATGCAAATGTAAGCACTCAAAATTAGATTTTTGAGAATCATAAAATAAATTGTGTGCATATAATTCCTACAGTTAAATTTGACATTTTATAAAAAGGGGTAAATAATATTTTCCTCGTACAGTGTTACATTGTATCAGTACCACTGAGATTAGTAGGTTCCATGGACACAGAAATGGACTCCTATATAGCTATATATTTATATTATGATTTCCTGATAAAGCATATATCCTCCTTTATGTAGTGATACAGAATACATAGGTTATGTTGGGATTAAAGGATATTAAGCCCCTGTACAGTTTACAGCATTAACAGCTCTTTTAAATTCAGGCTACGTTTTAAAACCTAGCCCGTAACTCCAAATTTACGGGTTTCGGCTATTAAATTAGCCCCATAACGTAGCATGCAGCAGACTTGCAGGCTAAGACGCAGGAGGGCCGAGAATAAGCTAAGTGTTGAGCAACGTTTAACTTCGTGGACGTAAATCCTTTGATCCGTCAAGCATGTAACTGCTATGTTTCCAATAGTGCTATTAAATTGCAACAAAGTCACTTGCAAGCAATCCCGTAACACGCAAATGGAGCCCAAAGGCCAACGTGTGCACATTAGGACCCGCAAGGGGGGTAAAGTCCAATATGTAGCACTTGTAATGCAAATAAAAACACACTTCTGTACATTTAGTAAAGAAAAGTGATGTTAGGTTTTACAATTAATAGCACAACATTTTCAAGCCCGCAAATCGACCCACAAAAATACTTTATTTTATATTTTGTGTTATATTGACCCCTGCAATCAAAGTGTTAATGCATATACTGTAACTCACATGTAATAGAATATAAAAATGTACGGCTTTATCAATATTGCATTATATCTTGACTGTGGGTCCAATCGCAAACTGTAATTGAAGCATGTAGGACTTTTAAAAAATAACCACCCTTTTTCAGTGACTTAACGCTGACGATCTCTTGCTCCATCGGCATCTCCCCTAGTTGATCGTCCGCACGGCCGAAAATCGAACGAGCCATGATTTGGGTCTCCAGCGCATAGCTCCCATTCTTTTCTAATTTGATAGCAACGTAACCCGGCCAAATTTCAAGCACGCAGCCCTTATGTGCTACAAGTTGGACTTAAGAGGCTGGAATTTAATAGGGCTGTGAGACAGAGGGCATTTGGATTGACATGGGATGAACCCCTCGATTGCAACATGCATTTCTTCTTAAATCTACTACCTTACTCTCCCAGACCTCCCCGCAAAGTATTCATTTAACTCTAGATGTTCAAAAACAGCCCACAATTCCATTGTAATTTTTTGCTTGTAACACTTTAACTGAAGCTTCATGTCACTCAATCCCAATCCTCTTCACACTTGCCTACTGTCCCCTTAAGGTATAGTAGCAATTTTCTTCTTTCAATCCGTGCTATGTTCTGTTGCTGTGTTATATGGACAGTCAGATGGAATAAGGATGAACAGGTTGATTGACATTATAGTAGAATTACAGAATGGATCCTGAAATTGCAACCTACACAACAGTGCCTCAATTTTGATGAAAACATGATGGAAGGGAAAAGAGGCCAACTAATTAAAACCAGATTCGCCTTGCAATTGTCCCAAGTAACTCTGTCAAGTTCAAAGTAGAGTTTTATGAGGTGTTCACTGAAAGCAATAATAAGCATTTACTTAAAAAAAGACAAACTTTTGCTTTACCCATGAGCTATATTGGTGCGAACTTTAATCTTTTGCTGCCTTATTCACACTGTGTTTTGATTTATGTCTGTTGTCCAAATATCTTAACAACATATTTAGTCAGGACGATAGTTTTTAAAACCGTTGACATCCGAGTACTAACATTATAGCAAAATACTGCTGAGTGCTGCAGCTCGCTATAAACTTGTTAATTCATTTTTATTTATGCAACTATGGACTTCATTTTATTTTTGTTAGTAGATCTATAGGAATTTATTCAAACTAAATAAAATGGAGACAAATCTATCTATCTATCTATCTATCTATCTATCTATCTATCTATCTATCTATATATATATATATATATATATATATATATATATATTTTGTCCACAGGCATGTGGAATGAATCGCTCAACAGTAAGGACATCTTGCAATGGGTCAACATGTATTGAATCCACTTCTCAGATCTCCGCATTTTTATTTCTTCGTAGACTCAATTTATTTATTTATTCTACTTAAAAGATCACTGTTATTTAGGAATAATCTCACATATTTGGGAACGGTGTAACAGACTTACAGCATTAGAAGCATAAAAGCAATTAGTTAACATCTTAGCTTTTAACCTTCCTGGTGGTCTGACCGTGTCAGTGCCCCCAAGTTTTAAAGCGCGGCACTCGGGGGTGCTGACACGGCCAGACCCCCTTGTTCCGTCCCCCTACGACGCCTACGCCCGCAGGGAAGGTAAGACGGATGTCGGACGGAGGCAAGTGTGTGATCCCGAGCGTGGGTCGGGGTTGCCGATTTAGGTACTGAAATTTAACCCCCAGCCACGTTCGGGATTACCGCTAAGGTGGTTAAAGATTAGTTTGTTTAATGCAAATTTCGGACTTGTCTAACAACCATTTCCTGAAATCTTGAGGACCACAGTTATCTACAGACCAGTGAAGGGAGGGGTGGTGTCCTGTTAAATAGCTGGAGTTTGCTTCCCTTGCACATGCTCTGAAGCAGGCAGCTTGTATCAATAGATGCATGCCTAGCTCTCCAAAAATATAAACGCCTCATTCACACAAGCAGCCCTCACCAAAGGATAATGGATGCCTGCAGCAACCAGCGGCAACATCAAATTCCATTAATTAGAAAATGTAATGTTTTATTAAGATACCTTCTTGTTAATTTGTTAACTTGCTGTTGATTAGCATATCTGACAAGGAACACTTTAGTGCCCTAACAAGAGGTACTTTTACAAGCTAATACTTTTAATTGCACATTAATCATTTATACAATTCCTATATATTCATTTATAATAATAATAATACTCAATATTAAATTAATTCAAATAAATTAGAGTATCATCTCTCAGCTGAGTGTTTTTCACCACCTTAATAAGGTCATGTCGAGAAAGATGGGGGTGGTTAACTAACAGAAAAAAGAACAACTAGAGGGTTTTAAGAACAACTGGATTTGGTGAGAGAATAAATAATCATTGCCCCAACAGCAAAAGCGCTCTGCCAAAGGATACTGTTTGTATTACCAGCCAATGGAGATCATTGTTTGGTGTGCCTTGTGTCTGAACATTTAGCAACTGCTTGTAAGACAGCCACCTATCCCCATTCATCTTAAAGTTGGTAGAAAAGTCTGACATTTTGAAGGTCAGCTTAATAATTCATGTTTCTTTTTTAATTATTTAATTGAAATTTAAATGTATTAATGATTAATCTAGTGAATGTTGCTAGGGCATTATAGTAGTCATTTAAGCCCAGTGACCTAATA
Organism: Discoglossus pictus; assembly: GCA_027410445.1. Lineage (NCBI taxonomy): Eukaryota > Metazoa > Chordata > Amphibia > Anura > Alytidae > Discoglossus > Discoglossus pictus. The sequence goes on along the minus strand of CM050166.1, from coordinate 78,206,163 downwards.
TGGCTAAGTACCTGTTCAGTTGCACTACTGACACTCTTCTTCCCCATAAGGATCGAGGAGTGACTTTCATATGTTTTACTGCAATGGAGACACACTCTTAAGAAGAAGAACCTCGAAAAAAACTCACCGCCAGTAAACACAAAAAATGTATTCTTTTGTTTTAGTATTATTCCAAGATCCAAAATAAACAACGTTCCCAAAATTATTAGATTTAGAACCATCTCAACCTGTAATAATTTCAGTATAGTTTTTTTTCCATTTTTCCAACAAGAATTCCGATATATAAAACATAGCTGAATGTGGCAATGTTCACATCGGTTGTCCTATATTGTCTTTTGTGACAAAGCACATAGCAATACATATACATGATAATTCCCAGTGAATTGAGTTTCAAAATTCATAGTTAATGAAAGTTTTATTACCTTATGAAAAATTAAATTAAAATGTGTTGGTTATCAGATAAACTCTAATGCTGATAAGAAATTCTCTCATTTTGACTGATTAGATTAGGGAGAGCCTGGGTTCCTGTGGAACCTGGAAGAGCAGTGTAATGAAATTGCTGTTGCGTTTATGGCAGAGACGTATCTCGGATTCCTCTCATGAACTGATCTTCTCGTTTTCTAAGATAACACTCTTATTTGAGTCTCAATATTACATAATCATATTTTAATGAATACTTGTTAATATTAAAATTTTGAAAGCAGACTAATCCACGGTGTGCAAATGTAAAGTAAACACTGCAAGGGTTACTTAATAATTAAACATATCCTATCAATCTATCTGGGTTCCCTGGAGGTCCAGTGGTTAGCATTCAGTGCTTTCACCACGACCTTGGTTCAATTCCATTCAGGGAACCAAGAGGTCACACCACCCTGCAACCATGTCGGTTTGGGTCTGTTCAGTACTTGGGTAGGAGACCGCCGAGGAATACCAGGCGATGTATGCGGTGGCCCACTGGAGAAGGAGTTGGCAACCCACTTCAGTATATCTGCCATGAACACCAAGTGGATCAGCATGGTTTGTTGCTGGCCATGAAGGTTACAGAGAATTAGACATGACTGAATGACACAAATATATTTATCTATCTATATGTGTATATATTCATTCAGTATAAATATATATAAATGTATATATTGTGTGTGTATGTATGTATATATGTATACTGTATATATATATATATATGTATATATATATATATATATATATATATATGTATATATATATATCTATATACACTAGCGACTTGCCTGTCAAAAATGACGGCAATAAAATGTGAAGACTGGCAATGCTGTTTGCCACACAATGCAATGTTCTGCCCCCTCTGAGCATCTTCATCGCCAGCCCGTGATGAGCGCCTTCGGCCTTCGAGCCTCTCCTCCCATCTACTTAACCGCTCATTACAGGCCTCGGCAACTTGCCATGTGTCTCTTTCCACCATCTCCTCCTGTCCCTTCCCTGTTTCTTTCTCCTCTGTGTCTCTGCTGAATCTTTGATCAGCGCGTGCTGACTGCCGTTAGTTTTATTTTCAAAGTCCTGCGTGCCTGGCGTCGTTGGTGTAAATGTTACTGTCTTTTCCATTGTGTATTTTCTAAGTCACGCATGCCTGGTGTTGTTCGTCTGTCCCCCGCGTGCCTGGCGTTATTCATCTGTCCCCCACATGCCTGGCGTCGTTGGTGTAAGTGTTACTGTCTTTTCCATTGTGTATTTTCTAAGTCACGCATGCCGGGTGTTGTTCGTCTGTCCCCTGCGTGCCTGGCGTTGTTCATCTGTCTCCCTGGCGTTGTTGGTGTGTTACTGTCTTTCCCATTGTGTATTTTCTAAGTCACGCATGCCTGGTGTTGTTCGTCTGTCCCCCGCGTGCCTGGCGTTATTCATCTGTCCCCCACATGCCTGGCGTTGTTGGTGTAAGTGTTACTGTCTTTTGTGTCGTGTATTTTCTGAGTTCTGCGTGCGTGGCCTGTCACAGCCTCATTTTCATCTTGTTTCAGAATTTTTATGTTTTTTCGGCCGCCATTTTTCCCCCGCTTCTGCGATTTTCAATCGTTCAAAAAGACAAAATATGCATCAAATTAACTTGCAACCTCACTCACCGGGTCCCTGGCTCTCCCCCTGTGCTGTGTGTGAGTGAATTTGAGGCATATTTGTGTGTTTTCGTCGTCTTTTCCAGTTTGGCTGTTAGTCGTATTTTTTGCGAGCTCAAGGCTCGCAAGCGTGACGACAACTTGCAGTTTAATAACTATTACATGTGACTAGCGACTTTCCCGTCAAAAATGACGGCAATAAAATTTGAAGCCTGGAAATGCTGTTTGCCACACAATTTAAGTCTTTTGGGCCTTTGAGCACCTTCGGAGCTCATCGTGAGCCCGGTTCCAGCATCTCCCTGCTGAATCTTTCCATTGATTTTACTTTCAAAGTCCCTCCTTGGCGTTGTTCGTGCAAATGTTAGTGTCTTTGCCGTTGTGTATTTTCTTAGTCCCGCATATTTTTCATAGTTCGGTATTTTTCTGCGTTCGGAATGTGCTTAGCCTCGTTTTCATTCTGTTTTCAGATTAGTTTACGTTTTTCCATTTACCATTTATTTTTTCTCGCTTAGCCGATTTTCGAGTGAGGAACCACAGTAAATTCGGCTTAAATTCGCTTGCAACCTCACTTCTAGGCGTCCTGGCTCTCTCCCTGTGCTGTGTGTGAGTGCGGTTTAATTTTTCTTTTTTGTTATTGTTTTTCGTGTTTTTTGATTTCCGCAGTTCGGCTGTTACATTCGTATTTTTCAGAGTTCAGATTTTTTTTGCTCCCGAGATTCCAAAGTGCTTGCAGGTCAATGAGGCTCGCAAGCGTGCCGACAGATCGCAGTTTGACAACTTTAATATGTGATATATAACATCTATATATATATATCACATATATAGTTCTCAGCAATGCAAATTGTTGCTAACGCTTGCGGGCTCGCGTAGCAAAGCGAGGGCCGCAGTTGCTGCCTAAGGCACTCCTTGCACTTGTGGAGATGAGCGCCATAGGCGCTCATTCCTACGACCCCCTACGACTTTTGGACCGCACACAAACCCGCGCACATTAAAAAACACAAAAATACACACAAAAATAAAATAAAAACCTTACCCACACCAAGGGGGGACACCCAGGACCTCTGCAACACTGCTTACACCTCAATTTCAAATTTACAAAGTTTAGACACTCGAAAATCCCCTAAGTGAGAGAAAAAATGGCAGACGAAAAAAACGAAAACGAGGCTACACGACCCCTAAAGACGCAAAATACCGCAAAGCAAATATGGCTTTTCCAAAAACCTGTACGACCTACAACATACACATTAGCAAAGAGGCTTCATCATACAAACCCGCCTACCACATACACATTCGCCGCCATTTTACAACACTAACTTACAGAATGCGGAAATACACAGCTACACTAACGGCTTCCCCTCGCTCACGCAGCCTATTTACACTACACACTGCACACATTGCTGACACTTACACCTCAGCTCAACAACACTGCAAATCTACATTGTATGCTGCAGGAACATCAAAACAGATTGTCAGCTCTTCAGCACAATGCTTCCTGCATATATAACTTACAAATAGGTAAAGTATATTAATTTATTAAATATTTAATTAGCATACAAAAATACATATACACAAAAAAAAAAACACTATCGCAATAAACACAAAAACCATTCACTGCGCGCTTCACAACAAGCACCAACGCTGCTCATAGCACACAAACTACATCAGGGGACAGTCTTGCAAAAAGCAGATCAGCGCCGACCTAACAATGACAGCAAAAGCGCCTTGAAGCTTGCAATGAGCGCCGAAGGATCTCAGACCACCAAAAAAACAAAAAAACAAAAACAAAAAAACAGCATTATCTGCCTTACAATTTTATTGCCCTGTCATTTTTGACGGGCAAGTCGCTATATATATATATATATATATATATATATATATATATATATATATATATATATAATATCTGCACCTGTTTTTGCATACCTTTGCTGATTCTGTGGACAGACAGAGCCCCCTTACCACTGGACTTTCATTCTTATTATTTTATTTATTTATATAAACAATATAATATTTTATACTGGAAATATATAATATTGTCATACTCTATCACATGTGCTGCATGCATGGGTAATGTAGGTATATTGCATTGACTCATCAAATATAACTCATGTTGCTGCAATTGCCAAATGTCTTGCTATATCTTTCCAGGAAACAAACTGAATTTACGTTTATTTAGACTTAGGGTGTGCCTTTTTTATGTAGATTGTTTCCAGAGCTTTCACGTAGTTCTGCTTCCATATTTAGATTAAATCCTGTGTTTAAATTCTATTACTGTGTGCACTGTGCAGAGCTGTGTGCATGTATGTATAGATAAATGTACATAGTGGGCAGTTTATCAAAAGATATGTTACAGCATTGCTCCAGGGAGAATTACAGAGAATACAGTTGTCACAAAAAGAAAATCTGAAATATTGCTTTGTTTAAATTGAAATTAGAATGCATCTCTTATTCACACAATGGCATTTTTTGGTGTTCCTTAGAATTGCAATGTGGGCTTGCAGTGCTCTCTGCGTGATGTTGTAATTGAACCATTGTTGTCGATTTCAAAATTCAGCGTTTGATCTCCTCTTCATAATAGTCCGTCTTTAATCATTTTCTCTCTGTTGCCTCATTTTGCCTTCTCAGTATATTACGCATGCTGAATACCATTATTGCCTTCAGTTATTAACTAGGGATGGATTTGGAAAAAGCAATTTTGTGCTGGCTTGATATTGCAGAATAAGCTGTCAAACATCATACCAGGTGACAGTGTGATGTCCTTCTATGGAGCTGTAGCACAGTGTGTATTACAGCTGGAAGCTTATAGGTAATCAGAGAGGATTAGCAATGGCAGCTTTATTAAATATCTGTACAGGTCTACTGTGACTGTGACCAGATAATGTGAGCTTCCAATATAGAAACAGGAAATTATTAATGAAACTGGATTGGCTGTTCAAAATGCCCTTGCAAAAGTTTATCTAATATTATTTTCCAGGGAGATGAATGTCAAGTATTAGATTCATTATTACTTAAAGTGCAAGCCTTTTATTCCTCGAAGTGATATGCATTTAATTTCTTGTAATTCCCAGGGTTGCTGATGATATTAACATTGTTTTAGTATATTGTTGCCGGGCTCATTTTCTTGTTAAGTCATTTTTTATAATGTTGAACACTGTTCAAATATAATGATCAATTGGTATAGGGATTAAAATATATAATTTGTGTCACTCTGTATGTAATGTTAATGGGGAAACAATGTGCACACAGCACCGTGGTTATCAAGGAAGTCCATGTAAGTGTATTTTCTCAGTAAATTTGCTTTGTGATCCAAAGAAAGTCTTCCATGTCAGTCGCAGAGGGAATAGATAGTGAGCTCTGTAAATGAATCCGGAAGAAATCAGGATGTGCTAAACACTCCAAGAGAGGCCGACTGAAGACTGAAAGATTTTTTTTTAATCTATTTGGATACACCTCCACTTTCTTTTTCTGGCAGCTGCAAAAAGCACCCAAAGGTTTAGCTCTGTGAAACTTGACAGGCATTGAAACAAAAAAGGAAGTGTAAATTTTACTAATCAAAACATCTGTAGCGTGTGGCCATTTACATTTTCCTATCAAGACATGAGAGAAATGTTAATTTCAGACGACTCTTTTTATGACCTATAATTACTGTCATTAAGAAAGCTCTGGAGACTTACAAGGAGCTTTGACTGAAATACAGTTTGACATGTTCTATAATTAATGTTGAATTAACATGCGACAGTATGTTCCATAGGAAAAAAGTTTTTTTCCTCTTAAATACAAAAAACATGCTTCTTTCAGGAGTCTTGAAGAGAAAAAACTGTTGGCATAAAATGCCATATTTGACTTTCTTTAGTGTGTTTAATCACATATATAGTTGTAAGCATGCGGGCTGTTGCTAAAGCTACGGGCTCGTGTAGCAAGCATGCGGTCCTCGCAAAGCAACTGCGGACCTCGCAGTTACGAAACAAAAATACGAGACGCGTTACGACCCATTACGACCTCGCAAAAAACACCTGAAAACCTGCGCACATGAAAACATGAAAAACACAATAAATACACACAACAAATACATAAAAAGCTTACCTACAGCAAGGGGGGGCACCCAGGACCTCGAAAACACCACCAAATACCTACGGATTTTTCCGAAAAAGTCGGACGACACCAGAAAACAAGGACGCTAAATCAGCCACAGCCGCATACCACACATTAGGCGCCATTTTAGAACATTAACTTACACAATCTGGAAGTACACAGCTACCCTAACGGATTTGCCTAGCACACGCACACTATTACACTGCACATATTCATGACGCTTACACAGCAACTCCACACCACTAATGCTGCAGCAACATGATACTTCCTGCATATATTACTCCACAATAGGTAAAGTATATTAATTTCTTATTTTATTAATTATTCATTGCCATACCAAAAAAAACCACCAACGCTGCTCATAGCACACAAACAACCAAGAGCCTCGCAATGAGCGTCAAAGGCGCTCAGTGCAAGGCTCGCAATGAGCGCCGAAGGATCTTAAAACACCAACAAACATTACCTGCCTTACCATCTTATTGCCGTCATCTTTTGACGGGCAAGTCGCTAGTATGTTATAGTCTGTTAAAACAATGCATTTTTGTGAAGAATAGAATGCATCACTGATATGGTAAATATGAACTATTCAATAACCCTGAACACATGCTAGAGTTTGGTAGCCATTAACTACTGAAGGCTAATCTGTTGCATTTGGTTGCACGGCCTTTAACCTTCCTATATCACAGTACTGAAATCTGCTTATACTATAAAGTTGTAGTCTTACAAGGTACTGTGTTTTACGTAAAAAAAAAAAAAAAAAGTGGGTAGGATGTCAATGTGGTGATAATATGGAAAACTTTGTTTGTTTGTTTATTATTTTTAATAAAGCAAACCTAAAGTGATATGGGTTTGTTATCAACACTGGCTGATCTCTAGTGCTATAGGTACAGTAGTTTACAGCGAACGCCTCTCTTTCTATATTAATCAGTAAAGTGAAGCTCCTAGACTCCGTTGTCAGTGTTTGTAACGTTTGCAATGTTGGTAACGCAGTTGCGTCCCTCCCAAGGAGAGCCATTGGCGCCATCACACATGCGAAGCAGCCGCACATGCAAAGCGAAGCAGCCGCACAGCACTTAGGCTGCAATGAGCGCCGTGGGCGCCAATTGCAGCCTGTGGCGCCGTTACACATGCGAGCCTTGCGAAGCAGCAGCGCAATACTTAGGCTACAATGAGCGCCAAAGTGGCTCATTGCAGTCAGCGGCGCAGCATTGGTCAATCGCTTAACTCTAAAAACCCACCAAAAAGAAATAAATCTTGTACAAACAAATATAACACACACAGCACAGGAGGAGACACAAGAAGCCTGGGCGCGAGGTTGCAAGCAAATTTCACCCCTATTTGGTATTTTTCATCACTCGAAAATCGCCAAAGCAATTTAAAAAAATGGCGGACGAAAAACTAAAAATTTCGGAAACGGCATGAAAACGAGGCTCAGCAAACGCTGAAGACAGTAACACTTACACGAACAACGCTAGGCACACAGGACTTTAAAAATACACCACACCGGACACACTAACACTTACAACAACAACGCCAGCCACAGGGGACTTTGAAAATAAAACCAACGGAAGTTACCGCACGCCACGCAAACATTCAGCACACAAACAGAGGAGAAGACACAGGTAAGGGACAGGGGGAGATGCTGGAAAGAGACACATTGCATTCCCAAGTACTCAACTTGCAGGTTAACAAACTCTGCAATGAGCGGTCCGTACAGTAGGCGAGAGGAAAGGCTCGCAATGAGCGCCAAAGGCGCTCATCGCGGAGCTCGCGATGAGCACCACGAGCGGGAGAGGCTTGCAATGAGCGTAGAAGCCTCAACTGTTCTGACACTGCAACCTCACTCTACTCTCTCTTCCACCCTTGACACTCTGGCCCCCATAACCACACGCAGACGCCCTCACTCTCATCCACAGCCATGGCACACTACACAAACACAATACATCCATAGGTGCTCCCCCACTGCTAAACGACTATGGAAGAAATCACGCACTTCAGCATATTTCCTCCACTCCGCCCTCAACCTTGCCAAACAACACTACTTCACATCGCTAATATTAACTCTGTCCTCTAACCCCAAGCGTCTGTTCACCACTTTCAATACTCTCCTCCGCCCACCACCTCCTCCCATCCCTTCCCCTCTCACAACTGAAGACTTTGCCAACCATTTTATACATAAAATTCAAAACATTCACAATGAACTCTCCTCTCATAGTGATTTACACACTACACCCTCTCAACTAACCAACAACACCCAGTCTTCTCCCTTCCCCAATCCCACAGCCACCATGAACTGCTTTTGACCCGGCTACAGAGGACAAAGTCTCCAGGCTGATATCATTCACTCGCCTCACTAACTGTACTCTAGATCCTATTCAATCTCAGCTTATCCCTCCCCTCTCAACCACACTAATCCCAGCTCTCACACACCTCTTTAACCTTCCCCTAAATACTGGCACGTTTCCATCTTCTCTAAAACATGCCACAATTACACCCATCCTTGTGGCTTCCGGCCCCAATAGTAAAGTCACTAATGACTTGCTCTCCGCCAAGTCAAAAGGTCACTTTTCAATTCCACTTCTAGATCTCTCTACTGCTTTGGAAACAGTCGACCATCCACTTCATATCCTCTCCTCCCTCTGTATTCCAGGCACTGCTCTCTCGTGGTTTTCATCATACCTACAAAATCGATCATTCAGTGTCTCCTTCTCTGACACCTATTCTTCTACCTACCCGCTGTCTGTTGGCGTACCCCAAGGTTCAGTCCTAGGCCCCTCCTCTTCTCCATCTACACACCCTCACTTGGTACCCTAATAAACGCCTTTGGGCTTCAGTATCATCTCTATGCAGATGCCACTCAAATCTACCTCTCATCACATATCTATCCCCTTCTCTTTTAACACACATGTCCAAGTGCCTTTCTGGTATATCCTCTTGGATGTCCACAAACCATCTCAAACTCAACGTGTCTAAAACTGAACTCTTAATCTTCCCTCCCTCTACCATAGCATCAATTCCTCACATTTCTCTCACTGTCAGCAACGACATCATCACTCCCAACCCCGTCGCCCTGGGGTTCTACTGGACCCTCCCTTGTCTTTCATCCCTCACATACAGTCACTAACACAATCTTGCCTTCTCTATCTAAAAAAACATGTCCAGAATTCACCACTATATTACACAAGACACAACTAAAATCCTAATACACTCTCTCATCATCACTCGACTTTACTACTGTAACTCGCTTCTTGCTGGCCTCCCCACCACCCGACTATCTCCACTTCAATCCATTATGAATGCCTCTGCTAGACTCGTCTTCGTACACAACGTTCAGTGTCGGAATCACCTCTCTGTCGATCACTGCACTGGCTTCCCTTAGCATCCAGAATAAAATTGAAAATCATGACCTTAACTTACAAAGCCCTTAACGATAGCGCACCCCCGTACATCTCTGCTCTCATCTCCAAATATTCCCCAAACCGCCCTCTTCTTTCTGCCAATGAATTTTTTTTTCTACAACTCCTTTCACATCCTCTTACTATCACCTTCAAGACTTTTCTCTTGCTGCCCCTATTCTCTGGAACTCCTTGCCTCGCACCACCAGATTGTCCTCCTGCCTCAAAACATTCAAAACCTCACTAAAAATGCATCTCTTTAAAGAAGTGTATCACCTTCCACCCTAACACACTCATCACCTCTCTCTCCCTCCTTTACCACACACAATACCTTTAGGTTGTAAGTCTGCAAGTTTCAACCCCACAAGGGAAAGCACCATGGACACTGGATTTGAGGTTCAAAGACAGGGCCCTCCTTGCTTTGCTATGTTTGATTTTTTACCTTTGCCTGGAACGTATCTTATGTACAGCTCTACGGAATTTGTTGGCACGTTATAAATAAACAATAATAATAATAATTGCAAGCCCCGCGATAGGAGCCGAGGGTGATCAGTGCAAAGCAGGAAACTTGAAGTACATGGGAGAGAGGCTCGCAATGAGCGCTGAAGTTGCTCAGAGGACCAAAAGCCTCACATTGTGTGCCAAACAGCATTGTCAGCCTTACAGTTTTAATCCCGTCATTTTTGACGGGCAAGTTCCTAGTATATAATAATACACTATAATGCTTGCTGTGTTTTATCATTTAAACTACAGTAAAACATTTGTAGATGCTATAAGTAGGCAGCGCATACTTAACTTAGAAGCGCACTTAACTTTATAAGTAGCAGCTTTGATTTTCATAATTTTCTCACTTAATGATTTTTACCATGTTTTATAAGATTCTGGTGTTATTATATGTTAACAACCTGTTAATCAACGCTAGCAAATGTAATTGATCTCATCATAATGAGTAATTCGTTAGTAAATTTGCTTGCCACCACTTATAGTATATCTAGGCCGAGCGTGATCTTTGACAATAGAGTCAGTTCTGCAGTATTATGGTGTTGAAAAGCTTCACATTTTCTTCATTTGTTTTTTGAAAAGCAACAATTTCAAAAAAATTATGTCCACCATTTTTTTATTTAAAATTATTTGGTAACATAAAATAAACCCATCCTATGTGAGCAGACACAAGTACATAAAGGTTGCATGTCAGACTAGGATATATATTTACTAATGTGAGAGTTTTTACGCTAGTGCGATTATTGATGGTCTTTCATTTATATAATGGTTTTGCTTTTACAAAACATTATATGTGAGTAAAGCAGTACAGTTAAAAAAAAAAAAAAAAGAAGGAAAAGGGCAGGACATAGAATGGCAGGTTGAGGTTAATGTTGAAATCTGTTGGTAGGGTTGGGAGGTCTACATATTGGAATGAGAGATAGGGAGCATGGCGTTATAGGAAGATGTGGAATGTATATTGGTTCTGGCATACGATCATCAAACTTTTGCTATGACTTATAGTAAACTGCTTTATTAACTGATACTGATTAATAATATTGTCATTATGACTGATAAATCATACTTCCTTATATATTGTCCTGGCTGCTCTAGTTAAGATAATAAGGTGTATGCAGAGGCAATGCCCATACCAGCTCAAGCTCAGACGAAATTTGTAAATGTGTATACAATTCGATTTTGGGTGTCTATACCCAAATATATTGTATAACAGTTTAGAGGTGGAGAGATTGGTTAGAATTTACCGGATAGTTCAAGCAATAACATGTTTTAATACAAATGTTTTTTTTGTTTGTCCCATTATAGCTACATAGAAAAAGATTTTAATGAATCATTTGTACATGCATAAAAAATACTGTTAAAAAGTTGTACACATGCTAAGCCAAAATATGGCAAGAGCCGCATAGAATTAACCAAAGGGCCACATTTTCCCTCTGCAGTTTTATGTGTTTAAAGGGACCCAATCACGAGCATAACAACTTTACAGAAATCAGTATACCATGCCCCACTTTATATACTCACCCTATTAGACTATTTTCCAAATACCTTCTGTTCTGAAGATATAAGCGATTGAAAGCACCGATCGATGACACCATCCTGCGGCTCAATATGCAAATGTGCGGCTCAGCTCCCCAGCACTTGCCTGAGTGATATATCTGGGGAAGGCAATGGTTCTTTTGTGATGTAAATGGGCAGACTAGAGCTGAAAGGGGCGTTTTTATTATAATTTAATACTTTCTGGACGGCCCACGGGGGGAATATAGGATGTCAGCACAGTATATATTGTTGAGGCATACTCTATCCAGTTCGTTATGTTTTTGGACCTGTTTTTTCCCCATGATTGGGTCCCCTTAAGATTTGTTGGGCTTGTCATAACAGTGCCACAGTGTTGTGAACTGGACAAGATCAGCTAATTTTTTAATTTTAAAATGTTTAATTATTTTTTATATTAAATAGGTGGGAGGGCCGTTCATAGTTTATATTGAAATACAATATTTAAAAAAGAGTAATTAATTAAGTATCCCATGGTTATCTCAATATTCATTGACCTGTCCTCTCAGCTGCCATGTATCTGTCTGCTAAAAGCTTATACTTACTTGTTTTGTGTTAGTGGTCATAGAGAGGAAGACATGCTCAGTAACACTCAAATACATTCAGGAGACTCTCACCATAACAGAATAATTAGCCTTAATGTATTAGAATTAAGAAGCCATTAACTCAACAAAATATTAATGTTGCAGAATCTGTTTGTGTAAAAAGACCACATTAAATATTGGGTGTTGCAAAGCAATTCAATGCAAATGGTAACATCCCTACTGTAGTGGCTACTGATTACAGGCACTACTTGCCAGGTAATCCACTTACATATATATGCATCCTAATATACACATTTAGTATTTGTAAGTTTCAGAGGTAAATATATATTAATTATTTGTTTATATTGTTTTCTCACACATTAATAAGAAAATATGTTATAAATGTTGTCTATGTCATTTCATTATCCCAAAATAACACAATATTGTCTTTCTGCAGAAACATTAATACAACTAGTACTACATTTCTTCCAAAAGTCATGTAAGCTAAGAATCATTTTTCATAGATAGATGTTTAGTACAATAATATCATTCATCATAGTATATAATTATAAAACATGCGCTAGTTAACACTCTTTGTTTAGATGTTATCTACCAATAAAAGGAAAATATGCGTATATATAAATACATCAGTCATTTACAATGATAATTATTGTAGCAATCCGTACTGAATGCTTTCCCTTAGTGCAGGAGACACGTTTTAGTTATTCAATTGTAAAGTAAGAGATACGCTACGTAGTCCATTTGTATGTGACCTTCATTCCCTGTGCATCAGGTATATGTGTTTAAAACTACTCTATGCTGATATTGATTGTGTCTGCAGTCTAACACATACATCATTCATATTTATTATTGCTGAGCTTCTTTATATTTAATTTTTATCAATTCATGCGTGTTATGTGCCATGCTAGTAGTATGCGAATTGTATATTAAATTCTTAATTTTCATTTTTTTGTCATAATATATCAATTGCACATTAACCACTAAATTACTAAACCTTTTTCCTTGCCACTTATCTGCAAGAAGGCAGTGGTGTTAAAAGCACTGTTTTTTCCTACTTTATTTAGTCTCATATTTGCCACAAATGTCAAACCATCTGATCTTCTATATTTAAACATCTAAATCCAATTCAAGAAATGCTATCACTAAATTACAATTATGCTCAAAGTGGCGTCATGCAATTGATATGACATAAATATTACACTGTATAGATTAATATAGTTTCTTAAAATATTACAATGTATAGCTTAATTGAGTTCAATGATCATTTTATCGGCAAGTATACGCTGTATGCAGAAATAGCATTTATTGGTATAGCAGTAAATATCAAAGATAAACTATTATAAGTGTTTATACTTGTAAGCTTTGATAGTTAGTTAGATCACAATATACAATCTACCCAATGTCTATTACAATCTCTTTTGAATGATTGGATTACAAATAGTCTTAAAACACTTTATATTTGGTTAGATCAATAAGCAGTGTATACAAGATTATCAAATGTCTATTAACAACTTATTAATACAATCTATATTCGGCTAGTTCAATATAGGAGTATATAAACCGTGTACATAATCTAATAACGTTTCGTTAACAGTCTGTCTATATCTGGTTAGTGCAATACAGAAATGATATGCAGAGTGTATAAACAATCAGCTTACTATTTGTTACAGTATATATGATATTAATAATTAGCAATATAACTTGTTACTCTATGCAAAATATGGTATAACAATTTATATGGCAGTTAGAATATAGAAATATATGTTGACACAATATGTATGAAAATTTGGTTTATTGTGTCTGAGTTTGCAAGCTAATTGACCTTTGTATTTAGGTATTGGCAAGTTTTTATTTGGTTACTGGTCTTACATCAAAATTGATTACATTTAATTTATCAAATCGGTCAATTGAATCAATAATGATGTAAAACAATAAAATAATGATGTTTTGTTGATTGTGGGATACAAGTCTATTAGCCTTATTCAATTTGGGGCCGTAACTTGATCGCAAATAGATGATTTTCTGCGATCGAGTTGTGGGCTCCAGTAGGTCTACTTTTATTATGCTATTCAATTGGCCGGGCCCGAAACTTAGGCGCCAGTCGCAAGAATCGAAAATCATGCTCTCTGCAGTAGCATTTGCGGGCTTGAACATGATCGCGGACGCAAGCCCTAAACTCGTGGTTCAAACTCGTAAGATCGGAGCCCTTGAAATGTAAATATAAATTCAATACAGCACTGTAAATGATTGGAAACAAAATGGTTGACATTAGAATTAAAAGCACAATGTTCACAAGCTTGCACATCGCCAAAATATAATACTTTGTTTCATGTTTAATTTCTGTCCTAAGTCCTATGGGCTTGAATGACTTCCAAGCCCATAATTTGTTGTTCAAGCCCGTAGGAGGTTGAATTCCAAAGTCCTACGGGCTTGGGGGTTGAAGCCCTTAGTAGTTTGGACGGGAAATGAAAACATGAAATAAAGCATTTTATTTTGGCGATGTGCGAGCTTGAGAATGTTGTGCTTTTAATTCTAATGTCACCCATTGTGTTCTTCATCATTTACAGTGCTGTATTGAATTTTTATTTGCATTTTAAGTGCTCCGATTGGTAATAAAGCCCTTTTGCGAGACCTCCTTGGTCCCAGTAACCTATTGTTCGATTTTGGCAATTTCCGGGCTTGACGGAGTGATTCGCAAGGGAAAATCTCAGCAATTGAATAGTACAGCGCTACAGAATATGTTGGCGGGATACAAATAAAAGTTCATAATAATAATATTAAGATATCTTAGGGAAGATATGAACGGGGCATAGGTTCATGCCAAAGGATATCAGGTATGTCCACAGACAAGCCAGAAAATAGTACAGAAGAAAAGACTCCAGGAAGTGACAAAAGACCCCAAACCTTCTTTCTGCCATTAGATAACTATTTCTTCCTCATCATCACAAGGTTAGTTTCTATCAATCACAAATAGTTACTCCCCGTTTTCATGTATATGTATAAATTAGAATGTATTGATGAATATGCTGTGTATATCAGTTTCTAGCCGCTTGAGAGCTCTCTGGTACAAAATATTAAACTGGATTAATATTAATATGTGTGACCATTGTTCTAATTATGTCCGCCAACATTTTTGGTTAGACTAGACTCCATTGTACGTTTATCTTAACACCTGCTTGATAATATTTATTTGGGACAATAGAGTATTGAAGTGAGATGCGTATGTCTTCGAACACGCTATCATGGAGATCTTCACAATGTTTCATCTTGAGGAGTCTTTCTTACCCATGTGAAAATATCAAAACTTGGCATGGCAAGTCTTGATTTGATTTGTTTAATAGACTCAATACAAATGAAAAATGATTTAACCCCTCACATGTTAGAAGAGTATACCATAAATGTGTCCGTGTTTACAGTGGTAGTAGCAAGACCAATGGACAACCATATAATGTAAATAATAGATGGATGTGGTATTCTTTCAACTCTCAAAACCCACAACAGTGGGCATTATATTTTGTGGGTATAAATATCACTACATGCAATGTTTCTTATTTGTGATCTACACTAAGAAAAATGTGATAATTAATCCTGCTTTTCAACACGGTCATTCAAATAACTCTTTCACAAATAGTATTTCACAAATTATTATTATACTCTTCTCTCATTCAAACTGCAGCAATGTTTGGTCCTGAGAGAATCCATATTGTTCTATTCACACACATTTTATTTAAAAAAATCAACACCATGAATATGAAGTCTCTCACACCACCAGTTTTATAATGATTATTTTAACATTACCAATTAATATATATGCAGTTTACCTGCTACATATACATACTTGCAAATATATACTTTTATATGGAATTTAAGATATACTAATATGTATTCTTAGCTTTTCAAATTAAAATTGTAAATTAGTAGTTCATCTATAGTGTACTTTGACCTTCTACAACTAAATGTAAGTTAGAATCCCAGTTTTGTCTACAATTCCCTATGCCTCCCAAGAGCTGCAAAGTATTTTGCAGAAGTTGAGATGATAATTCTCCCATTGAAAATAAAGCTTAGTAAATTTTGACTTTAGCAAAGGTCATCCTGAATAGTCATTATCACAGGTATGCTTGAATCCCTTTACTGTATTTGTTTCTACCACTTTTGTTGGTAGACTATTTCCCTTATATCTACCCTTTCTGTAGAGCAATAATTTCCCAAGTTACCCCTTAATGTCTTTGCCATCCAACCTTATTGTGACTTCTTGTCTTGCATTGTTCTACTTTCTGGAAGATTCTTTCCTCAATTGTATTAACTCTATTGATATCCACTGATTTTATGTATTTCTGTTATTTTCTTTATTTTGTTTAATTTTTAAATTATCAGTTGTGACATGTTTTGTTCAGTCATGTCCGACTCTCCTCTGAGCTCATATTAATTTCTTCAATTACCTAATTTATACATTTCCACCTCTGCCGTCTCCTTCTTCTTGTGCCTTCAATTTTTCCCAGCATTATAGTCTTATTTATGGAATCCTGTCTTCTCATGATATGACCAACATATTTCAGCTTTAGCCTCATGATCAAACCTTCCAGTGAACAGTTTGGCTTGATTTCCTGAAGTATTTATTAATTTTATCTATGACCTTAATGGAACTCACTGCCACTGCTGGCCCATGGACCACAGTATGGAAACCTATTCTCTAAGCTGTACATAATAAGGCCATGGAATGTTTGCTTAGAAATTCCAATTGTTAAATGTAACCATTATTGAATTTCTTAAGTATACAATAAAGTTGTTATGTTATAATTTGAAACTACTATATATGTTTGAAACCATATATGTATAACAACAAAAAATATTTATAATATGGTTAGTAATACAGTGGATCTGTTGGCATATCTGTATGATTTCAACTATTCTTTTCCAACATAGATAAGAATGAATAAAGGTTAAACAATTTTAACTTTTGGATTTTTTCTGAACTAGTTTTCTTGAAACACAATGTAATGTTGACAAAAATTACCATACATTGAATTAAAATTAAGCTATTCGATAAATTTTTTAATATATTGTTTATATTAAATATTTTGGGGTTATTGCTTTTTTTAAACACTCATATTGCACAGTATAGGAGCAGCCATTTTGCATCTCAGTATCTGCCTTACTGAGATCCTCCTCCATCTTTGTAGCTGCAGATTGCAATAAAATGAATACCAAATAATTATACTTAAATAACTCAAATAAACAGAGGTGGATGCTTTCAATATATATATATATATATATATATATATATATATATATATATATATATATATATATATATAGTGATCAGGATGGCCGCGTATAGCGGTGGTTTCTTGAAGTGAGGGCTGATACGGCTTGGAAGTGCAGCAAATCGGTTTATTTACAGAACAGAAAATAACGGCTGTAGCAGTAGCTCTGCTTCAATAATTGGAAAACAAACAGTTATGTCTCCGTGAGGTGGGAGAATGCCACCTTGTGGCCAGGTATATACAGTCCTTTAAACTTGGGAGTAGTGCCACCTTGTGGTCAGGAAGTAAACAGTCTCTTTACTGGGGTAGTGCCACCTTGTGGCCAGGAAATAAACAGTCTCTTTACAGGTGAGGGTCCCAGCGAGATTAGGTCGCCCTCTTCAGCAACCTCTGGGACCCCGCTCCACTCTGGGTCACAGCTCCGCTCTGTGGGACACAGCTCTCCTCTCTAGCTCCTCACTCTGTGGGACACAGCTCTCCTCTCGGGAAACACAGCTCTCCTCTCTAGCTCCTCACTCTGTGGGACACAGCTCTCCTCTCGGGGACACAGCTCTCCTCTCGGGGACACAGCGCTCCTCTCTCGGACACAGCGCTCCTCTCTCGGACACAGCGCTCCTCTCTCGGACACAGCGCTCCTCTCTCGGACACAGCGCTCCTCTCTCGGACACAGCGCTCCTCTCTCGGACACAGCGCTCCTCTCTCGGACACAGCGCTCCTCTCTCGGACACAGCGCTCCTCTCTCGGACACAGCGCTCCTCTCTCGGACACAGCGCTCCTCTCTCGGACACAGCGCTCCTCTCTCGGACACAGCGCTCCTCTCTCGGACACAGCGCTCCTCTCTCGGACACAGCGCTCCTCTCTCGGACACAGCGCTCCTCTCTCGGACACAGCGCTCCTCTCTCGGACACAGCGCTCCTCTCTCGGACACAGCGCTCCTCTCTCGGACACAGCGCTCCTCTCTCGGACACAGCGCTCCTCTCTCGGACACAGCGCTCCTCTCTCGGACACAGCGCTCCTCTCTGGGACACAGCGCTCCTCTCTGGGACACAGCGCTCCTCTCTGGGACACGGTTGCTGGTGAAGCATAGGGCCCGCCCGTCTCTCCCGTATGCTTCACCCCAGGGACCCTTGCATACACAAACTCTCGTATATTATCTTCTCTTATACTTCACTTCTTCCCTGGGGCACAATACTTCAGCTACAGCCGTGCTTAGGCCTTTAAGGCAGACTCTGCCTGGATATCCTCACAAATCCCCTTCACTTACTTGGCTTCCTTGTGCCTTCACCTCCTGGGTCTGAAGTCACTCTTCCAGCTCATACAACTCGCTGTAGTCCCCGTTCTCCCAGTAACCGTCACTTAGGCAATCCTTTACAGGGTAGTTCACCAACTTCACTGTATTTCCACAGCAGATCACCTTCCACTCTGTGCTTGTTCCTCTCAGCAGCACAGCTGCCTGGGGCCTAGTCAGCCCCTCCTCCCCTTCCAGGCCTGCTTTCCAGTCTTTTAAAGGGGAGTTGCTCTAATTAGGAGTTCTTTCAGAAGTGTTAACTCCTTCACTTCTGACAAGAACTCACACTCCACTGGCTTGTCATCACTTCCAAGGAGCAAACGATCACAATATATATATATATACTCTTTCGTGCTCATTATCTGATATATTTTGTTTATAAAAAGTATAGAACAGATTCATTCTGATTCAATGTAAAAACAAGTTTCCAGAGTTCAGCTTCACTTTAAGTGTCAAAAACGTAGCAATTTATCTTAAAATGCTGACACTTTACTGCTTCACATGTAGAGTTTTTGGCCTTAAAACTCCACTGGTTTTTAGCACTGCTCGAATATTACGAGCGCTAACTAATTTAAAGTTACACAAAATTCCAGTATTCCATTAGACCCGTAGCTCTAGCTCGCAAATAAATCTAATCCTCAACTTAAAAAAGTATCATGTTTCTGTCAAAAATATTAAGAGTACTAAATAGGACTCACAAGGGCTTTTTCAAAAACGTATTAAAGCTGTAGCTGCAATTAAATACACAATATTGTACTTTGAAAGCATGGAAAGACATGATAGATAATTTCACAACATTCTCAACCCCCAAAATATGCAATTAAAAATATTATTTGTAAATGTTATTTCTGGGTAATATCGATCCCGGGACTCAAGGGGTTAATACACATCATGAAATCAACATGGACTAAAACAGATGATCTAATGCATTTTATAGAGTGCTTGATTGCGAGCCTGATCGGCAAATATTATTTATTGCCACTAATTAATTTGTAGCCTACGATTGCAGATTATGTGTAACTTCCATCTTTTACTGACATCACAATGATTATTTACTATTGGCTGTGTCTAAGAAGTAAATTACAGGCTTGCTTAAATATTGTCCGATCAGATGATCACGCCCCCTGAAATCCTACATAACAAGTTAGGGTTAACGTGTTTAGGCTGAAGGATGTAAATTGCAGGCTTGTGGCAATAGAATACATCTAAACATTTAGAGAATAAAACACCTGCAGCCAAAACTATGAGTTGAAGGCATTTGTAAGCTTCTAATAGAATCGGGCCCAGTGTTGGAAAGTTAATGTTCGTGGCTATTTCCATACAAGGATCAGGTGTTTTACATTTAGTTTGTAACAGTGAATATTGAAAGGATGAATATTTGTAGATATAGGAGACTGTTATGAAGCTAACTTTTCACAGTATGTTGTTCTAATTTAAATACTGGAAATAAGTTATAAATTACATTCCATATTGTCATGAAAACATAAGCTTTCTTTGAAACCATATCTTTTAATGAAGGCTGTGTTTCATATTTGATTGTTCCCTGCCTATAATGGGATCTGATCAGGGCCATTTGGAGTTGCTATAATTTTTATTTCCGTACCAAATCATTTCTTTCTTGTATCTGCCACACCTAAACAGCTCTGCTTGTGCCAACATCTGGTCCTTTATGCTGTGTCACATTTCTGTTCTTTTATATTGTTCTCACAAAAGTATAACATTTCATAAAGACCAATAAAAAAGTTGGTTTCAAGAGCCTACTATTCTTAACATAATGTCATAAAACTAGTAAGGATATTGTACATTAAGTAAGGTTATTTCATGCATGAGATATTTGGTTAGGTAATACTTTATAAGAACTCTTTCTCTGATAAATTTACATTCATGATACATTATATTTTCAATATAATTATATATATTTTTTAATAGATTGTTATATGCTACAGTCATTTTAAGCTGAAAAGCAATACATAAGGAAAGAAAATTAATGTGGCTAAATTAACATTTATACTGTTACTAGCAAACAATCTACTCTACTGAAAACTGTAAAAGTATTTTGTGTTGTTCGCCTCTGAGCCCTCTAATCTCCTGCACACTATCTCACTGTGTCAGTTTGTGCTCTTCCCCAATTCAGCATGGGCACCCTTCATCTTTTCCTTGCTGTCTTCTCATTTCTTTGATTTATTGTGGAAATAAATAAGAGATCTATTTACATGATGAAACCTACTTCTCTGTAGATACATGAAAATCAAGTCTTCCAATCTATCAATTTTCTTGCCACCTTCTAATACATCACCACATTTCTTTTCATTTTTATTTCATGTTCTTCCTTTCTTATCATTTCTTTTCCCTTTGCATACTATTGTTTGCCTTTTTCCTCTCCATCTCTCCCTGTCTTTCTTCTATTCTCTCTCTCTCTCTCTCTCTCTCTCTCTCTCTCTCTCTCTCTCTCTCTCTCTCTCTCTCTTGTTCGTTCATCTCTGTCTTTCTTGCTAGTTTTACACTTTCTCTACTTTTTACGGTCTCACACTCATCTCTCACTTCACTCTTTTATACTATTTCTGTAATGTAGTGGTTCCACTGTTGATACAGTTAGAAGTTGTTTCTCCCTTGTAACTGTAATTTTCTGTTTATGTCAGATTACTACTACTACTACTATTACAACCAACACTACTTCTAATAATAATAATTCAAACCACTTTGGCTTTCACTTTATTATATTTACTGCTCATATTTTTTTTTAGAACCTAATAGCTTAAATGGGGCAGTGTTCTTATTACTTAGAAGGAAGTTCTGACATTGTTCTAAAAGCAGTGTGTATAGGGGTTAACCAAACTGCTGAACATTTTTTCTTTCTTTCTAGAGTTTCTTATAAGGTATAAAAAGCCCCCTTTTAAATGTATGATCGTAAAATCTTCTAGTCTTTCTTTAAAAAATAAAATAAAGATTTTCTATTGTGTATTTTATATTATAACGATACAATGACAACTTATAATACATTGCACTATTCTACTATACAATACAATTTTTTTGCAATATACACAATTTATGTTTTTATTTTATGTTATGAACCAAGTTAAATATCGCAATATCATCTTACTATAAACAATTACCAATTACATTTGTTTGATTAACTCAACAAACACAAATCATGCCTGTGTTTTAAGGTAAAGATTTACTACACACATATACAATACCGTGTGTTTAGTGTGTGTTTTTTTGTTTTTGCTAAGCTAAGCTTTAAACAGCTAATGTTATCAAGCCCTATCTCATTGGTCTTACATTTATCTGCAGGTTTTATCTAAACTGAATGAGCATGGGCAACTATTGACTATACTTTAGCACATCCAGTACTATAAAAACTGTGTATGAGCTACAGTGGGGTACCTATGCATGGACTGTTTGGACTGTTCGAGTGAGTAAATACTGAGATTTTAAGCACAGGAGAGGGAGAGCAGGGCAAACAGACACAGAGGGAGAGGGGGGAAGGGACACAGGTTAGGGAGAGGGGGGAAGAGACACAGGGGAGGGACAGCGGGGCAAACAGACACAGAGGGATTAGAGGGGGAAAAAGAGGGGGGAGGACAGACTCAGGCGAGAGAGAGGGGGAACAGACACAGGGGAGGGAGAGAGGGGAAAGAGACACAGGGGAGGGAGAGGGGGGAAGCAGCAGTGAATATTTCCTTTCCACTGAGCAAGTCTTGTTTATCAAAAAGTTTAGGCACATGATATGTGCAGAATTGAATGACAACAGAGCTAGTTTAACAAGGGTGAAGTCTGGTATACCAACCGAATTTTACTAAAATAAAAGAAGAAATAGTTTTAAAATGTGTGGTTTGTGTGACTATTTAAAGTACATATTTTTTTAAAATATCTGACATACCTGGCCAAGATCAAGTGACTTAGACAAGAGAATGCCATATGGATGTACTTAATAAATATAAGAATTTGTTTTGTTATGTTTGTGCTTTCATTCTGACCTGAAGTTTTAATTTCTCCTTTAAGACCATAAGAACCGGTTATCATTTCAACAACAGTTACCTTAGCAACTATATAAAACTTAAAGACTTTCTTAGAATATGATTATCTCCAGCAGTGATGGATGGAGTAGCACTTTCATGGAGTGACTCAGTTGTTGTTCACATATTTTCTGTACAGATTTTATGCAGATTTAACATTACAGAAAGTGGTTCACTTACATCCTGATAACTAAAATACATGGTGTTCCCTCAATGCTCTTAAATTGTCCATATGAAGTAGTGGGGAGATATGGCCAATTTTAATATAAAGTAACAATTGTGCATTTTATTTGCTAAAATCATCTCCAACATTTAATATCATGCTTACTATTGTAGCTTGTGCAGTAAGAGGCAACATTTACCTAAGCTGTGTATATCTGCTCTTTTACTGATAATAAATAGAAGTATAAATCTAAAAAGCAGGAAATGCTTCCATAGCCATCACATCATGAATTTCAGTCTTCTCAAGTCAATGTAGAAATATATATTTTGGGCTATATGCCAAAGAAAGTTGAAAAAGCGACTCCACATGTGCACTAAAAATAAATTGGAATGTTTTAAATCAACTGGAAAAATATATGCCTTTTTTTGTTGTGCCCATATCGCTTTAGAAAGACATTTGGATCTGAATGGTTTTTGATACGTGTCTAATAAAAAATATTCTTAAATGCATGTAAATCTTTTTTTTTCACTTCTTAACATAGCAATAAAACATTTTCTTTTGTCCAAGGAAGTAAAGGAGCTTGCACCTGGTTTTAGCAGACAAAGGGGAGCATAAGTGGGATTTTTTTTTTTATTCATCTTAAAAAGTGCACATGTGTTTGCCCCATATTTGTTCTTAATGACTTATAATTCCTTAGGATATTATTTAGGCATAAAGCACATGATAAATAGAATGCTGTGCAACTGATGCAAACAATTAGATGCAAATCGGTATGATAAGTTATGACAACGTGATTTGCATTCATGTGAGATAAGAAAATGGATTATTATGGAATGGTTATATACTTGTAGATTGCTGAATTCTCAACAGAGTTACATATTATGTTCACAAACTCGGTGCAAATATGCAGCAGGCAAGTTTCTAATGAACATATGTACCTTGGGTATAGATCTTCTAAGCACTTCACTGCAGATTATTATTATTATAGTTTATTTGTAACGCGCCAACATGTTCCGTAGCGCTATACATAAGTTTAGTTACAGGCAATGACAAGTTCAGATATGAGTTATAAAGGAGCGTAACATAGAGTTTTACTATGTAAAGCATTTAGATCTGTCACATAAAACCTAATACTTGTATTTAACTGTGCTGTAATTCTCATAGGTCCACTAGAGTTTCATATTTACTGGATACTGTTTTGAAGACCTTACCTTGATAATGGTCAAAATGATCAAGGCCATTGGACTGTAGGAATTCATGTGACACAGCAAAATGGCTTTCGCACAATATGACTGCATATGATAGCTAATACATTTAAGTCTGTGTTTATTTTTTTTAAAACATTTTTCTAATATTATCTAGTCCTGTAAAAGAGTGAGTGTCCTAGAACATATATATGCTGGTTTCCAAAATATTGTTTGATTATTCAGATATGGTCAAGGCTATCTTTAATGTTTTTTTAATCCATTTTTTTACAGTTTTACTTTTAATGTAAAGATTTTGAAAATGTTCACAGTTCTAAGAGCAATTATATTTCATCATAGAAAGACATTATGTAAAATAATCTTGGTGCTAGATAATTTTAATCAAAAGAGAAAGAAACAATAGACTTTAAAGCTGCCAATGGAAATACAGAATACAATCTTGTTAAAGAGGCTACTTTAATAGCTACACTTTTATACATCTTAAGTAGTAAATATGAGTATGATATGTTTTTTCAGGAGAAAATGTACTTTGTACTTCCCACTATGGCCCTCATTCAATTGTGATTTAGCCAATTGAATTGGGCTCTAAATAAGCACATAGCATATTTTTTTTAAATGAGTTTTTAGTTAGTGAAAACCTTGCTTTTGGATAGATGCTTACTAACTAAAAACTTATTTTAAAAAATATGTTATGTGCTCATTTAGAGCCCTATTCAATTGGCCAAATTGCAATTGAATGAGGGCCTATCTTGGCAGGAACTTATCCCTATCAGTTTTGCACAATTACCTGCAACTGTACAGCTTTGGCAGCTAATTGTGGAGAAATTAAAAGTACTCACCATTTAAAAAAGCTGAGAGGAGCTCCAGTCTAAAGCTGGGCAGAAAAGCAGCTATTTTCAGTGCAAATTTTCTCATAAAATAGACTTTGTAAACTATAGTAACTAAAAATGATTTGTCCTGAACTTTATTAGTTAAAATTATAAAAAAAAACTCTAGTCTATCCCAGTGGCTTTTAATCCTTAATTGGTTTTATTCTTTAAAATAGTTTCCCTGTAAATTATTTTTTGTTTTAAATATGTACTCTTGTTCGCACAGGGAATAAATATTTCCATACTAGGAATTCTACTTTCTATATTTTTTGTGTGTGTTTTTTTACTTATGCCAAAAGAGAATATTCTTTGGAATAAAGATCCAGTAATGGTAGGGTGGGTTAAATTCAGGAAGAGAATAGAGACAAATAGAATAGATTGGGAAAACATTGATCACGGTTATGTATAGTGAAGAATCTGAGGGGCTTGAGGTAGATGAGTGTGGTTCAGAGACTTGAATAATCTGAATGTGTACTGGAGGTGAAATTTAGTTAGTGATGTCTGAGAGATGATGAGTAGTGTTTCAGTGCATAAAGGAGAACATTTTAGCAATGTGAGAACGTTTGTTGCCATTATTGGCTTTATACATTTTCCCTTCACATAACTGTTTTTTGCAAGAGAGAGGCTTATTAGTGTAACTGCAGACAAATTCCATCATTATAGTAAATATAATAAATTGATTTATTGTATATATAGAAATAAATCAATTTACTTTAAATTTCCTCTTCATGGAGTAAATGTTGGAATTAATGATGTATCAACATTATTCTAGGTCATTATTTTCAAAAAAACAGATTCATAACAAAGTAAAGTATAATTTTGTGTACACCAGGTGTTCTACAGGAAAATTAATCTGAAAGGTATTTATCTGTGGTATCTACTTAATGGCCCTGGCAAGAGGTTATAATGTCATAGGGACATATTCTATTAGAAGCCTGTAAGTGGCTCTAACCCGTAGTTTTGGGTGCAAGCGTTTTTTTTTCTCTAAATGTTTAGATGTATTCTATTGACTCAAACCAGCAATTTAATTATTTCAGCCTCCACACATAAACCCTGCCTTTTTATGTAGGATAGCAGAGATTGTGATCATATGATCTGGCATTATTTAAGCAAGTCCGTAATTTACTTCTTAGACACGGCCAATAGTAAAGGAGTCCATCATCATGACATAAGTAAAACATGAAAGTTAGACGTAATCTGCAATCAGAGGCGACAAAATAATGAGACTTGCAATCAAGCAAGAACTCTATAAAATGCATTAGATCATCTGTCTTAGTCCATGTGGGTTTCATGATATGTATTAAGTCCTGGGATCGATTTTACTCAAATAACTGCTGTACAATTAATTCTAATGTCTTTCCATGCCTTCCCATGTTTAAGTACGTGTCTTTTGTCTTTAATTGCTACTACAGCTATAATAAGTGTTTGAAAAAGCCTTTGCAAGTCCTTTTTAGTACTCTTACTCTTTATTACTCTTCTATCGACAGAAACTTCATACTCTTTGTAGTTGCAGGTCAGACTTAATTCGTGAGCTACATGTAAAGTTCTAATAGAATATCAATTTTGTGTAACTTTAATTAATTAGTGTTTGTAATGTTCAATCTGTGCCAGAATTAACAGTTTGTAAACCTGAATTTGCAGGTTTAGGTGGCCCGTAGTGATTGCGGGCGGGTAACTCGTAATCGGATTGCGAGTAGTTCATAGAATCTATGGCGATATTAAGAGTGATTTTAAGTGTGTGTGTTACATTATGACCTGATATCTCCTTTGTGTGCAATTGTGTAAAAACTGCACTGGGTAAATGTTTACTGCAGAATTGTTTGCTATCCGTGGACATGTTTGACAACTGTATTGCTGCTATGAAAATGTGTTTTTATTTGTTATTTCTGCTTTTTTAATAGGTTCTTAAACATGCAGAAGTTGTTTTGGAATTTACAAACAAATTATCCCAAGTGCAGCAACAAAGTGAAGAAACAGTTAAGAATCTTCGTTCTAGAGAAGAAGAATTAGCAATGATTAAAAGCAACTGGACTGGAATGCAAGAAAAGTTGAATGAGGTACAGTGATTTACATGTGTTGGAGAATTTGCTGGCAAAATTACAGTTGCTTCAAATTATTTTGCAATGGCAAATAAAATGCCACCAGTTTTGCTTTGTTCTATCAAAAATGAAATGCATATGAAAAAGTGTCTTCCTTATTGAAACTGCAGCTCTCTTACATATGAAAAAGTGTCTTCCTTATTGAAACTGCAGCTCTCTTACAAGTTATTGAATCTCTACTGTTGCTATATATCTTTTTACACTCCGCACTTTTCTTCAATGCTATACAACTAGGGTTGAGATCAATTTTTTTGCTGAATAATATAATTTTTTACGAAAATCAAGTTGTAATAAAACAGTATTTTTTGAATATTAGTTGAAGTTTATAATGATTAAACTTTATCTTTTGAGCAGCATTCATTATAAACACTTTTTGTGTAAACTTTCTTTCTGTGTGTATTCAAACTCCTTATCAATCATTTTCAAATGTATCTGGTAATGGTATGTTTGTGTTCCACTGACCTATAAAGGGTAGTCATTACACTGATATTAATTGCAGTAGTTGACCTAAGTTATTTATAATTTTTCTTATGTTTTTGGAGTGTCAATATCTTTGGAACTCTCTGTCATTAGCAACAAAGCATCACCTCCCTTCTTGACCATATGTAATATCCTTAATCGAAATAGAAGGGAAGAGTCCCAATACAGGTTCCTAAAGATCTTGCCTAACATGGCCATCACATATATAGTTGGGGATCTTGCAATGTTGGTGACGTTTGCGATATTGGATACGCAGTTGCATCCCTCGCGAAGGAGCCGCGCAGTACTTAGGTTGCAATGAGCGCAGAAGGCACTCATTGCAACCAGCGGTGCCGTCACATGCGAGCCTCGGATAGCGAGGCAAAGCAGCTGCGCAGCACATAAGCTGCACTGAGCGCCAAAGGTGCCGTCACACATGCGAACCTCGCGAAGGCGAGCAATTGAGGCACGCAGGACTTAGGCGACCAGTTGAAGCACACAGTTGCTTTTAATGCATAACTCCTACAAACCCCAAAACAACAAAAATAACATCCCTAAAAAATAGAACACTCACACGCAGCACAGGGGGAGAGCCAGGAAGCCTGGGAGTTAAGTTGCAAACGAATTGGAGCCATATTAGAAACTTTTCACCACTCGAAAATTGGCTAAGCGAGGCAAAAAATGTCCGACTCAAAAACGTAAAAAGTCGGAAACTGCATGAAAACGAGGCTCTGCAATGCCAGGCACGCAGAACTTAGAAAATAAACAACGCCAAAGACAGTAACACTTACACGTAGAACGCCAGCCATGTGGGGCTTTGAAAATACACAACACCGAAGACACGAACACACTCGAACAACGCGGGACTTAGAAAATACACGACGCAGAAAACACTAACACTCATTCAGATGCATATCGCAAGGAACGTAAAATCCTGAAAAAAAACACTGTTTCTGAGTTGGTAACAGAGATTACTATACAACTTGCATGTTACAACAATAAACACAATAATTACTAAAACAATATTTTGTTGTCCTTTTTCAAACATATCGATTATTACATGAAAAAACAATAAATATTAAAAACAAAAGGAAAAAAAGGTAACAAGGGTAGAACACTCGCATTGGGTGGCAAACAGCATTTCAAAGCTGCAAATTTTAACTCCCGTCATTTTTGACGGGCAAGTTGCTAGTTCTGTAAGAATGCTCAATAAGCTACAATGCTGTTAGCTACCTATCGACAGATGCCATAACTAAGCTGTAACTCTCCATAATGCAAATAGCAAAGCTGAAATATGCTTGTAGTATGTTGTGACATTTTAATGTTATTTTAGTTAAATAACTGGATATATTTATATTTCTGCTTTTGTATTGTCAGCAAATATAAGCCAGACCTATCTGATCTAATACTATTGCTTTGACTTCAGTAATCCAGATGTCCTAGAGAATGACAAAAATCCTATTGTAATATGCAACGGACTACTTATCATTCTGAGTTTGACTGATTCTTAAAGCAGATATTTTGTAGTCTGCATTATGTTACTTGTGGAGGTTTTTACTAACCATTAAAAGATTATCCTCTAGTGAATATTCTTGCTTTTAATATTTGATGTATGTTACAGCTTTACACAATACAGTAACAGGTGATTTTTTTTATAGATGGGTCACATTCAGATACTGAAATGTTATGATTCTCATGTACAGTAGAATAAAACATAGTTTAAGAATTTTTTTTTGTGTTATAATCGGATGCACTGTCACTTAGGTTAGATTACCTTTAAACAACATGGAACATTTAATTTATTAAAAAATCAGAAAACTAAACATATTTTAAACATTACAATAACTGCATGTTCAAACTTCCTTGAATTTAACAGGAAATGTCTCTCTGTACACATATACAGTGGATATAAAAAGTCTACACACCCCTGTTAAAATGTCAGCTTTCTGTGCTGTAAAAAATGAGACAAAGATAAATCATTTCAGAACTTTTTCCACCTTTAATGTGACCTATAAACTGTACAACTCAATTGAAAAACAAACTGAACTCTTTTAGGTAGAGGGAAGAAAAAATATAAAAATAAAATAATATGGTTGCATAAGTATGCACACCCTTAAACTAATACTTTGTTGAAGCACCTTTTGATTTTATTACAGCACTCAGTCTTTTTGGGTATGAGTCTTATCAGCATGGCACATTTTGACTTGGCAAGATTTGCCCCCTCTTCTTTGCAAAAACACTCCAAATCTGTCAGATTGCGAGGGCATCTCCTGTGCACAGCACTCTTCAGATCACCCCACAGATTTTCAATCGGATTCAGGTCTGGGCTCTGGCTGGGCCATTCCAAAACTTTAATCTTCTTCTGGTGAAGCCATTCCTTTGTTGATTTGGGAGAATGCTTTGGGTCGTTGTAATGCTAAAAGATGAAGTTCCTCTTCGTGTTCAGCTTTCTAGCAGAAGCCTGAAGGTTTTGTGCCAATATTGACTGGTATTTGGAACTGTTCATAATTCCCTCTATCTTAACCAAGGCCCCAGTTCCAGCTGAAGAAAAACTGCCCCAAAGCTTGATGCTGCCACCACCATGCTTCACTGTGGGTATGGTGTTCTTTTGGTGATGTGCAGTGTTGTTTTTGCGCCAAACATATCTTTTGAAATTATGGCCAAAAAGTTTAACCTTGGTTTCATCAGACCATAACACCTTTTTCCCACATGCTTTTGGGAGACTTCAGATGTGGTTTTGCAAAATGTAGCCTGGCTTGGAGGTTTTTCTTCGTCAGAAAAGGCTTTCGTCTTGACACTCTACCCCATAGCCCAGACATATGAAGAATATGGGAGATTGTTGTCACATGTACCACACAGCCAGTACTTGCCAGATATTCCTGAAGCTCCTTTAATGTTGCTGTAGGCCTCTTGGTAGCCTCCCAGACCAGTTTTCTTCTCGTCTTTTCGAGAGCTCCAGTTCTTGGTAATGTCACTGTTGTGCCATATTTTCTCCACTTGATGATGACTGTCTTCACTGTGTTCCATGGTATATCTAATGCCTTGGAAATTCTTTTTGTACCCTTCTCCTGACTGATACCTTTTAACAATGAGATCCCTCTGATGCTTTGGAAGCTCTCTGTGGACCATGGCTTTTGCTGTGGGATGCGACTAAGAAAATTTCAGGAAAGACCAACTAGAGCAGCTGAACTTTATTTGGGGTTAATCAGAGGCACTTTAAATGGTGGCAGGTGTATGCTGACTCCTATTTAACACGATTTGGAATGTGATTGCTTAATTCTGAACACAGCTACATCCCCAGTTAAAAGAGGGTGTGCAGACTTATGCAACCACATTATTTTTCTTTTCTTTTTTTCTTCCCTCCACCTAAAAGATTTCAGTTTGTTTTTCAATTGAGTGGTACAGTTTATAGGTCACATTAAAGGTGAAAAAAGTTCTGAAATGATTTATCTTTGTCTAATTTTTTTACTGCACAGAAACCTGACATTTTAACAGGGGTGTGTAGACTTTTTATATCCAATGTATGTCTACACCTTGGCTGACTAGTACAATTAACCATAGGGCAACTATTTCATTTTGTGTGGAAACAATTTGAATTACTATCAAAGCAGAGAAAACATTTTTTGATGGTACTTTCAATACCACCTTGCTATTTTCATATATTCAAACAAAACAATTTATTGACCTTTTGCAGTTTAGTCGTGTCAGACTCTCAGTGACCATATGGAAGTAGCACGTCATGCACATCTATTGCTATGTCTCTGGTTATGCTTATCCATAATGTTTTCATGGCAAAGATACTGGAGCGGGTTGCCAGTTCCTTCTCCAGTGGACTGTGATTTGTTGAACCTCTCTGATATGACCTGACAATCTTGGGTGACCTTACATGGTATAGCTCACAAGCCCCTTCCCCATGGCAAGGTAGCGATCCAGAAGGTGTTCATTTACCTACATAAAACCATACGAAGAGCATATAATAAATAGATTTAGTGTCCCAGTTTAATGTTTGTACAAGTGAGCTTTTATATTAAGAAAACAAAAATTATAAAAATTCACATACATTATAAAGTAGTAAATATAATAAAAATACAGTCTGAAATATATATATTCTGTGTTTGTCTAGATGTGATAACTTTTAAGTAGTAGAGTCCAGTGGAATAATTTTTCAGTTTATCATATCTTTTGTGTGAAAATATACACTAAATCTACTGTTTTTGGAACGCCTTTTTCCCAAACTATGGGCCATATTAAATTCCAAGCCCGCAGCAGCACTGGTACACCTGCAAAGCCTACGGTCTGGAAATTTGATGGAGTTACAGAGCGCTATTAATTTTAATACCTAACATCACTTTACCTGTAATTTAAAATACAGTAGTGTGTTGATATTTGCATTTACAGTGCTACAGATAGGACTTTAACCCCCTTGCGAATCTTCTCTAGTATCTGTAGGCATTTTGGCTCTATTTACGGGTTTGAAAGCCAGTGGATTTGTAGCAATTTAATAGCGATTTGCGAATGTAACATTTACGGGCTTGAAAGATCAAAGGCTTAGCTGCAACAGAGTTCCAATTTCGACAGCCGTAGATTTTCTTCCGCCTGTAACCCGCAGATCGCTTGCGGGTTGCTGTAAGAACCCAATTTAAAAGCCGTAAGTCTAGCGGGCTCCATTACGGGCTACAAGTTTTACCGTTGTAGGAATTTAATAGGGCTGTATGGCAGTGTTTCAAGCACAATTTACTGCAACTGTGTCATTATTTCACACTTTTGGTGACAGAATGTAAAAAATGTGTTTCACACTCAAGATGAACAAAGATGGACAAACTCCAGTCTAAACTTTAACGAAAAATATATATATTTTTTTTCTCTCAAAAGATCTAGTTTTTCAACCATAATAAATCAGAAAGTGTTTACACTATTTACAGTGGCCCTGTAATATAATAGAGCATAAAAAATTCGAACACTCCCGTAAACTTTTTAAAATCAATATTTATTGTCCAAAGACAAAAGTATAAATGAACAATGTGTTTCTATTTGCTATTAATATTTTTTCTAAACTCTTATATTTTCTAAAGTAGTAGAGTTTGGTATATACTTTGATATTAGATTTTAAAACAACAGTTGCAATAATTTACCTGTAGAGTTGTATGAAAGAGACTGTGGATTTCTGTCAGCCATGAGACATTGAGTATAGATGTATCAACCTACACAATAATACTTATTTAAGCTATATTATACCTCCAGCTAACTTTAATGAGTCTGTATTGACACAGTGAGTATTTCTTGTGATTTTAAACTGCAAGACTTAAAGCTAAGTAGTTTGTAAAACATTGAAACCTGTGTGATGCTGTCACATGCCTAATTTGGTCAGATTTGGTTGCATTAATAATTTCAATAAACTAAGGCAAATAGTAGACCACCTAGATGCACAGTAAGTGATGTTGCTGATATTTCCTAATTACTTATTTCATGTATCTAAACTTTTCCTTTTCTATTGCTACACATATTATAGTTTTGAGTGATACAGCTACATTGTATTGTGGTATTTGTCTGTACCAGATAGTGTTGGTTCTATAACTTTTTTAGGGAATATTTGCTTTTCGCAGTTCTTTACTGCACACAATATGATAATTCTAAAGAGTAATTACATTTACTTGTACAAGTAACTAAATATGCTTAAGATTTTGAAATATCTGCCATGGAATGTATCATATATTCCAGAGGTCTTAGAAAACCTATTCTGTACTAATGTCGGTTTATGAGGCCCATTCATTAAGATGAAATGTGTTATGAGTTCCCTTAGAGAATATAGCCCTGTATGATCTAAAATAAGTAATACAAAATAACTGAGCCACTAAAGCACTCCCTTATAAAACTCATAACAAATGGAGGTGCTGTTGGTAATTTTTTTCACGACTAGGGTGTTGTGTAAGGTGGGTGTGACAACCCTAAGATGAGGGGTCATGGGCATCTCCAGATTCTCCCTCTTGGTCGTGCCTTTTATGTTCAATCTTGCAGCGCCCTGCAGAAAACCTCCTAGAAGAACTCTGGTCATCACAGGTTGCAAGCTTAAACTCTTTTCCATCCATATGGTTAAGAATAGAACATACAACAAATAGTATCAGATATCGTTGGTTTTATACAGCCAAGACAATTCACACATATGCTCCCTCATAATCCCATTCCTATATAAGGGGTCTGGTTTCTTACTGTGACTTCCTCATCCCGTTACCAGGGTTGCCAACCTCCCCAGATCTGTTTTACAACCCCAGAGGGCAATAAACTAACTTCAAATGTTATGACTATCTGCCCAGAAACACACACATCAAAACGTTTTCCAAATTCAATGTCAGTACCCGAAGTTTCTGCTTAATGTATCAACCCACATCTCCTACACCCAGTGCCCTCTCTGGCATAACAAACATTCCAGGAGGTAATAAACTATATTTCTTCTATAACATCTGAAGAGACTTATAATATTAACCACAACCTGAAGACTAAATATTATTTAAACAATTCTTAGTAGGCCTGAATACTAGAGACCATGCTCTTTGGGGATCTGGGGTACTGGAATAGAGCCTGAGGCCTAACATTATACATGTTATTAGGGTCATAACAAAATAGCCCATGAAAGAACAAAATAGTCCTTGAGTTCAAGGCGGTGACAATTCGATCTTGGGCCATACAGGCCCTTGCTGGTTGGGTTCAGGGGAGTCCCATTCTGGTCCCCATAAGTCAGTCATGACCATGGGTATTTGTGTTTGAGCAAAGTTGATTGGAGATAATGTGGTGAAAAGTGCTAGGTTCCAAGGAGAGTGATCGTTATGGGGCTGTGGTGAAAGGTGTGGAATGATAAGTTGGTATGGGTAGAGTAGAGAGTTGAATGAAATTATTTGTGGGTAATAAATACATTTGAGTGGTTAAAGTGTTAATAATATATGAAAGTGAAGTCTAAGTACAGTGGAAAATGTTAGTTGCAATACTAAGTACTATCCTTTTCCTCACTTTTTATTACAATTTCTCTCCTTGCTTTCCATAGCAGTCTCTCCCATTCCTGCCTTTACTTATCTACATTTTCTTTCACATGATTCTCCCTGTCTTTTCTTTCTCTCTCTCCCAGTTAATTTTGCAATTGTCTTTTCTAAACTTAATAATATTGTTGAGTCTGACTTTTCCACGTATGTGCTCTATATTTACACTATTATATATTTGTAGTTGTTTAGTCATTTTTGACTTTCCCTGACCCTATGGGCCACAGCATGCCAGGCACATCTGTCAGCCACTACCTCTCTCACATCTGCCAAGCTCATGTTCATTGCTTCAGTAACCTTATTTATCCATTTCTGCCTTCCGTCCCCTTTTTCATGTGCCCTAAATCTTATCCTGCATCAGAGTTTTCTCAGGGGAATCCTGTCTTCTCATAAAAAGGGTTAACTATTTGGGCTTCAGCCTCATGATCAAGCCTTCCAGTGAACAGTTTCACTTGGTTTCCTGCAGTATTAATTAATCAGATCTTCTTGAACTCCACTCCAAGGGACCCTAAACAGTTTTTTCCATCCCCACATATCAAAAGTGTCAATTTTATGGAGCTCAGCCTTCTTTATATTGCAACTATCAAATCTGTATGTTATTACTGGGAATATCATAGTTCTAACTATGTGGACCTTTGTTGATAATGTCATATATTTACTTTTTAATAGCTTGTCCAGACTTACCATAGCGTTCCTCCCCAGAAGCAAAAGTATTTTAATCTCATGGGTGCAGTCACCATCTGCAGAGATCGTGGGGCCCATGAAAATAAAATCTGCCACTTCCTTCATGTATTCCCCATTTATTTTCCAGGAACTGAGATTTTGCCATGATCCTCCTCTTCTTTAATGCTTATCAATAGGACATTTAGTTCCTCCTTACTTTCAGCCATCAGAATAGTATCATCCGAGTATCTGATATTTTTCCCAGCAATATTAATTCTTTGATATGCCCAGCCCAGCCTGATGCATGATGTATTTCATGAAGAAGTTGCATAAATAAGGTGACAATATACAACATTGTAGCACTCCTTTCCCCATCTGGAACCATTTGATTTTTCCATGTTCAGTTCTGACCATGGCTTCTTGGTCCACATACAGATTCCTCAGGAGGCTGATGAGATGGTCTGGTACTCCCATCTCTTTAAGAACTTGTCACATTTTGCTATGATCCACACAGTCAAAGAATAGTCTATGAAACAGAAGTAACTATTTTCCTAGAAATCTGTTACTTTATCTATAATGCAGCAGACATTGGCAATTTGATCTCTTGTGCTTTTGCCTCTGAGAAACACATCTTACGCATCTGGTAGTCCTTGTTCCATATATTATTGGAGCCCTGCTTGCAGGATCTTGCTGCCTTGTGAAATTAGTGCATTTTTTCAATAATTGTAATACTCTTTGGCACTGCCTTTTTGGGACTGAAATTTTCCAGTCCCCTGGCCACTGTTGAGTTTTCCAAATTTGTTAATGCAAGCAACACTTTCACAGCATTATTTTGCAGGATTTTGAACAATACAGCTTGGATTCCATCAACTTCTGCAGCCTTGTTATCAGCAAGGCTTCACAAGGCACATCTCACTTCACTCTACAATATGTGTGACTCCAGGTCATTGGACAAGTTATTGAGGTTATCAGTGCTGTTGAGATCCATCCTGTTCAGATATTCTTTGTATTCTTCTTTCTCTGATCTGCTTCTGTTAAGTACCTACCATTTGTGTCTTTTATCAAGCCCACTCTTGACTTTACAATTTTGTTATCTTTTTTATATCTTTACAATACCCATTTTAGAGTGTCTCCTTGTCTTTTCTTGCTACCCTCTGGAATTCTGCATTCAGTTGGACAAATATTTTCCTATCTCCATTATCTTTTTATTTCCTTCTTTCCTGGGCTACTTTCAAAGCCTTCGTTTAATTGGATATTCTTTATTACTCTTTTCTTGACAATATCACAAACTTCTGTCCAAAGTTCTATCTAGTCCCTTAAATCCATTTTTTACCTCCACTGCATATTCACAGTGGATGATATTTTTTTTTGTATCTGGTCTGATGATTTGCCCTATTTTTTTCTCAGTTTAATTCTCAATTTTCGATTGAGAAGTTCATGAACTGATCAAAGTCATATATATATATATATATATATATATATATATATATATATATATATATATATATATACACTCAATATTTACAATGTTATATATCATTGTTCTTCAATTCATGATGACTAAATCTATTTTTTTTTTAACAGGTGGCAATTTTGAAAGATGAAATTAAAAAATATGAGCTGAAAAATACTGAAGGCCAAAAGGAGGTAAGTTCAGAGACCATGCCTATCTATGTACTAGTGTGTACAATTGCTAACATCAATCAAAGCAACCATACTTGAATCAAGCATCCTTATTCGGATAATGTTGTCAGCACCTGACAGCTTATCCTGCTATGCTCCTCTCTATGAATTGCTAAAAGTGTAGATTAAATCACAGCATGCAGTAATTTATTTAATTAGTTGTCTGTAGTTTTTGTCACTGATATAAAATAACAACATTTGTGGTTTAATTTACCAACATGTGTTTCATGCTTTTGTTCATGTTTGCATGACACAATCTGAGCTTCTACTGTTTTGTGCTATACCTCAAACATCATGCACATAATTGTTGTTGGTTAGTTGTGTCTGACTCTCCATT
The DNA here is from genome assembly GCA_027410445.1 of Discoglossus pictus. Taxonomy (NCBI): domain Eukaryota; kingdom Metazoa; phylum Chordata; class Amphibia; order Anura; family Alytidae; genus Discoglossus; species Discoglossus pictus. Next base: position 78,168,924 of record CM050166.1, on the reverse strand, counting down.
AACCTACGGATGGCTGCACACCAGGCATATCTGTCAGCCACTGCCTCTTTGAGCTCCATCAAGCTCATATTAATTGATTCAAGGACTTCATCAATCCATCTCTGCCTCTGCTGTCCCCTTCTTTGTGTGCCTTCAATCATTACTGGAATCAGAGTCTTCGCTATGGAATCCTGTCTTCTCATGAGAGGGCGAAAATATTTAAGGTTTGGCCCTATGATCAAATCTTCCATTGAACAGTTTGGCTTGAATTCCTGTAGTATCGATTTGCTTGATCTTCTTGCAGTCCAAGGGACTCTAATCAGTTTTCCCCATCACCGCAATTCAAGGGTGCCAATTCTACAGAGTTCATCCTTCTTGTATTCCCAGTAGTAAATGTAAATACTACTATGAATACAATAGTTCTAATTATGCAGACCTTTGTTGATGGTGTAATATATTTGTTTTTTAATAGCTTGTCCAGACTTGCCATAACTTTCCTTCCGAGAAGCAAATATCTTTTAATTTCATGGCTGTAGTCATCATCTGCAGAGATCTTGGAGCCCAGGAAAATAAAATCTGTCACTGCCTCTACTTCTTCCCCATCTATTTATCAGGAGCTGTGATTGCGGTTTGCCATGATTTTCAGCTTTTTAACATTGAGCAGCAGGCCACCTTTTGCACTCTCTTCTTTCATCCTCATCAACGCACCAACATATTCCGTAGCGCTCTACATGGGGATAAGAACAGGGAAGAATACAATGTTAACAAACTGCAGAAAATTGGAAGGCGCTGTTTTGAGCTTAGAATCTTTGCAGAAAGTGCTTTGTTCCAAAGCACCCTACAAGACTGGAAACTCGCTACTTACAATCTAAAGGGAATGGAAGAAGCAGAAGCCTGGGGAAGAACAGCTAAGGAATAGCAAGGGGGAGGAGGGAAATTAAAGTTTACTTAGGAAGGAAGGTATGTGACATTGTGAGGTGAATGGCTCTAGTGTGTAATCTGTCCCTAGTAGTCAGAAAATGTAATCTGCTAGTGGAAATGTCAAATCAGGTAATGGGTTATGAGATATATCTCCAGAGTTTAGAAGGAGAGAGAGAGAAGGGAGATAGGAATGGGACTTACAGAAGTGTTTCTGCTTATGAGCTTTACAAGAGGGAGGGAATAGTGTGTGGAGGAAGAAGTGTAGCTCATGGGAGCATCAAAGAGGAGAGCATAGAAGGTGAGATAGTTATGTTTGAGACATGATGTGGAAAATTTGAGTGGAAGAGCCTGAGGAAAAGGCAGGAGGTTAAGAGGAAGGAAAAGGCAAAGCATTGTGTAAGGGTTTAATTAGGAATAGATAACAGGTGTTCTAAATTGATAAGCTAAAAGACATTTGTTTGACTCAATAAATTAAGAGCAAACAGGGGCACGTGGGTGAGAGGCAGGGAGGGATAGGTTTGTTTTGCAGTTCAAGTAACTCAGAGCAGGGCAGGGAAGGAGTGAGGTCTGCTGAGAGAGGGAAACATCTTAGTAAGCAGATTATTCAAAGAGAAACAAGATGTTATTAGAGTATGGGAGGGGTTGAGGGTAAATTTGAACAAAGAGAGGGTTACAGAAAAAATATAGAATGACATTGGCTTAAAAAGTAACAATGTCCCCAAAAATAATAACCGCTAAATGCCAAATATAATTAATAAAAGTGCAGATGGTACAGATGGCTGAAGTAAATGCAGCCCCTTCAAGGTTGTTGATATTTCTCCCAGCAATATTAATTCTGGCTTTGTATTTGTCCAGCTCAGCTTTACACATGCTGTATTTTATGTATAAGTTGAATAAATAAGGTGACAATACTAAACCTTGTTGAACTACTACATATGTTGAACTATTCGGTTGTCCCATGTTCGAGTCTGACCGTGGCTTCTTGGTCCAAATACAGATTCCTCAGGAGGCAGATGAGATGGTCTGGTACCACATCTCTTTAAGAATTGGCCAAATTGTGTTATGATCCACACAATCAAAGGCTTTAGAATAGTCTATGAAGCAGAGGTAACTGGTTTCCTGGAAGTCTGTTGCTTTCTCTATTATCCAACTGACATTGGCATGTTGATCTCTTGTGCCTCTGCGAAACTCAGCTTACAAATCTGGAAATTCTAGGTCCATATATTGTTGGAGCCCAGCTTGCAGGGTCTTAAGCATTACCTTGCTACCATGTGAAATTAGTGCAATTGTTCAATAATTGGAAAACACTTTTGCACTGCCTTTTTTGGGATTGAAATTTTCCAGGCCACTGTTGAGTTTTCCACATTTATTAATGCAAGCAACACTTTCACAGCATTATTGTGCCGGATTTTGAACAGTACAACTGGGATTCTACCAACTTCTGCAGCCTTTTTATCAGCAAGGCTTCCTAGGGCCCATCTCACTTAACTCAACAAGAAGTTTGACTCCAGCTCATTGGACAAGTTATTGAGGTTATCAGTGCTGTTAAGATATTCCCTTTACAAATATTCTGTATATTCCTGCTACCTCTTCTTTCTCTGATCTGTTTCTTTGTACTTTGTCATGAAAGTGTCCCTTGAGATCCCCAAATCTTTTTTAAAAAAATCTCTTAACTTTTCAAAGCTTTTTCTATGTCTTTACAAAACTATTATGCAGCGGACATTGGCAATTTGATCTCTTTTGACTCTGCCTCTGCGGAACCCGACTTACACATCTGGAAATTCTTGGTCCATATATTGGAGCCGAGCTTGCAGGATCTTAAACATTACCTTGCTATCATAAGAAATGAGTGCAATTGTTCCATTATTGAAGCACTCTTTCGGACTGCCGTTTTTGCCGTTCTCCACATTTGTTGGCATAATGCAAGCATCACATTCACAGCATTATCTTGTAGTATTTTGAACTATTCAGATGGGATTCCATCAACTCATGCAGCCTTGTTATCAGCAAAGATTCCTAGGCCCCATTTCACTTCACTCTCCAAGATGTTTGGCTTCAGCTTATTTGACAATCTACTGAGGTTATCTGCTGTTAAGATCCTTCCTGCATAGATCTTCTGTATATTCCTGCCACCTCTTCTTTTATATGATTAGCTTCCGTTAAATCCCTACATTTCTTGTCTTTTAGCACTCCCACTTTGGCATTAAACGTTCCGTTGAGGTCCCCAATTTTCTTGAAGAGATTTCTTAATTTTCCCATTTTGTTATCCTCTTCAATCTCTTTACATGACTCATTAAATAATGTCTCCTTGTCTCTTCTTGATATCCTCTGGAAGCTGCATTCAGTTGGACAAACTCTTTTCATAACTCCACTACCTTTCACTTTCCTACTTTCAAGACTCAGCAGGCAACCATTTTCCCCTCTTGGTTTATTTTCTTTTGGGAATATTCATTCTTTCGGAAAAGGAGATTTGAGATTGTACTTAGGTTTCAGTTGAGATGTAGACAGATTGACTTATGTCTGCACAGAGGTTGTATTTAATAGTCAAAAGATAACTACAATACAAATAGTTCCTTAGCCGTAAAAAAATGTGTTTGTGAAGTATGTAACAAATCAGCTATGTAAGCGGTTTTAGGTATTTTAGGTAAAATGCCTGAGGGATTCCTTGTTTGTATATTCCAAATATTTTGCTGCCTTGGAGACTGGGAGTGGGGAGATGTTCTATTTCGATTTATTATCTATTCTGGTGTAAAGTGAAGAAGGGGACCTTGTTAACTAATTGGTTGATGCACGTAACAACAAATAGGAAGACTTTATATGAATGTTTTGATGTCTATGGCTTACACAGTTGAAGTTTTTTTTTTTTTTTTGCATACATAAATTATTGTTTTTATTCCTTCATACTCCAACATGATTTTTCAATATAACATCTTGGGAAACATTTTAATGTTTATAAATTTAAAAAAACTATTTTGTTATTGAGTTTGTTTAATCATTATTAAAAACATTGTATCCAAATGTATGTACCTTTAGTACTTAGTATTTTACCTTTAGTACTTCGTATTTAAGATGATTAACTTTGTGGTCTGCGGTAGGTCAAATCTTTAAGCTGCTAGCACAGAGGTGAGCATGTGAAAAATGCTTAGAATAAACATGCAGAATGTTATTGATTGACCCTCAATAAGGACCACTGTAATGCCATAACAGCAGGAGCTTTATCTTTTAATTAGACATGATCCATAATGCAATTCATATTGAATAAAAAAAAAAAAAAACAATACTAAATAATAAACTTACTTTCAAACATCAGTTTGTCAGCACCTCCTATGAGGCCATCAAGATATGGGAGCAACTCTGGCTGGGAGGCTGTCCTGTCGTTAGGGCGTTACTTTAGGGCATGGTCTGTTAAGGCACAAATGTCTAAAATATTTAGTAAATTGATTTGCATTATTAGTATCCAATGTAACCCATCATATTTTGCACTGTGACCTCTCTTGTAAAATAAATAAATACAAAAAACATACCAGTTTGCAGCCATTAACCAAAAACTTAGGGTAAAAGATTAGGCTTGTAGCAGCTTCCTTTTTTTATAAAATAAGCCTGATTTGAATTAAACAACTTCTGGAGGTAGGCTAATGCATGTTATAGCAAACTGGTCAATGTAAAGCGTGGGAAAGGTTCAGACATTCCATCTCCCATATTGAATCAATTAATAGCATGTACAAGGAAATCATGATTATTTGAAAGAGTGGAGAAAAATGACTTGATTCTTTACAAGTATTACAGACTATTATTAGTATTCCAGATAGCCCTTGTTCTAGGGAGTCCATCATACTCTTTGATCTGTCTATATCCACAGCTGGAAGTCCTGCGCCAGGCTTTGGAAGCAGCACAAACTGACAACAGTCGCCTCCATCAGGAAAGTGAGTCTGTGGCTGCAAATGTTAATCAGTGGATCAAAGAGCAAAAGTAAGTAAATATGATTAATGTTCTATAGCAGTTTCTCCAAAAATTGGCTTGCCCTTTAAAACTCCAACTTCTCATTCATAAACATATTATAATTTTGATATATATAAATGAAAAGGTGCGTATACGTGGCAAATATATATATTTCACATTGTTTTGTTCCCAGTGGTTCCACTAATAAACAGGTGTATAAAATAGTTCAGTTAATAATTGTCTGAAAAACATAAGCACCCCACCGGAAAAAGTGGCTGCTTCAGTTTTAGAACTATTATTATTATTATAATTATTACCAAAAAACCTCAGTAGTTTTAAACACAGTAGGATATTTCAAAGTTGCGGCAATAATTGACGATCATTCTGACATGTCATTGTGAGAGTTATATAACTTTTAAAAAACAAATTGTTACTAATATATTTATGACAAAAATCTAATTACAACTATGTTTAATTGGAGGGAAGCTCTTCATTGAGATCAATTATACTTTGGAAAACTATTTAGGAGCAATCTGTACAAATTTTAGGAGCCCACTCTCCTGGGAAGTTTCCACCCGTGTATGCTGTTGATTGTTCCTATGATCTGAAATTAAGTGTTTGCATATTGCTATACAAGTGGAAAATTCATCTTGTCATTTACAACCAAAAATCCAAAATTATGAGAGTGACCTTATTGTGTGGTGCACTAAGGCTGAATGCCTTGTTCTTGTTATACTCACTTACTGCATAACAAACCTGAAGTGATGCTCATTTATTGGTTTTGTTGATTTCTTCTCTGCTTCTATCAGATCATGGTATACTAGAGCATATATTCTTCATTGTTCAATGTAGAATGTAATGAAAAAGGATGCTCCTCGATCAGAAACTGTAAAGAAATCATTATCAATATAGGACTAAAATAGGCATAATTTCACAAGACCGCCCAATCATCAGCCATTTCGACTTCACTTTCTGAAAGATCAAGTAACTCTTGGAGGATTGTTTATTAAAGGTCTTCAGATCTACTGACTGATCAGTTTGATATGTTTATCTGAAATGTATATGTCCTTATTACACTGGGGAAGTAGGTATATACACTCCACTCTGTCTATACTTTGTAGAAATTCAAAATTCTTAATATTTGGGGTGCTTCATGGAGATGTCACTGATCGTGTCCTTGTAAAGTCATATTCTCCAAGATGAATACATTTCATATACAGCTTTCCCTAAACATCAATCTCTTGGGGATTTTAGTTAATGAATTATAATGGTAGCCAATAGCCTAGGAATAATCAGAACTATCAATTATATGGTTAAAGGTATATCTAAGTTCCCTTTTTTTCCCTTTTTCTAATCTAACACATGCTGCTTATATCAGACACACACATTACATTGAGTCATTCACACCCACAAAGCTGCCTACATAGGTACCTGATACCTACCAATAGAAACACTGCTTTTGGGTATAGATTTTAGCTCTTTACAATTTTCAAGCCAGTAGCAGTTCAATGCAGAAAACTACAGATCAGTGTCTGGCTCCTCCTGTTTCCTTCTGCAGCGGGACTACACATCCCATGATTCCTTCTTGCACAAACTGCCATCATGGATTGTTACAATGTATTAAAATGTATTAGCAGCCCGTGATTGCCAAAAACGATTTATGAATGTTATGCAAATTTTCTTAGAGATATCCAGTAGTGTTAACTCACAAAAGCAACTGCTTGCTAACTCAAGAGATTCAGCAATCATCAGGGTGAGAATTTTGGTATTTTTTCATGCAAACAAAAAAGGTTTCATACACTACTGATCCTCCTCTGTCAGATGCATTCATAATCCAGGAAACATAGATATGCCTTTAATACAGTGATTTCTCTGTGAAAAAAGTTCAGTGAGGTGAAATTTAGACCTTTTCCGACTTTTTTCACAATATAGTTTTTGCCAGAATTGTGTAGCTTTGGAATGTTCTTTTTTTGTTTATTACGCATTGTTTTAAAAAATTTGAAAACAAGAAGTATTTTAATTTTCTCATAAACAAGACCTGTGGGATCCTTCCAGAGCTTATGAAGTAGTTTCATAATTTAAAAGTATTGTAAGTGACACAAGAGACTACATATGTGAATGTAATATAATTTTGGCTAAATAAGTTTGGATGAATTGGCTGGATGCAGTTTGATGAAGCAGCAATGTAGTTTTGAAACTATGCAGTCAGAACTGCTCCAAACCCACTAAATATTATGAAGTTAAAATTAAGAAAAATAACTAAAAAGAGCGCATTAAAGAGGCGCATTCTTGTTGGTATTGTGCGGTAATTACGTCTTTTACAATGTACTAATGCAACTTTGCCTCATGGAAATATGAAGTTACACAATTTGCATACACTTATATCACACTCGATAATTTCACATGAGTGATATAGTACATAAGACATTGAATAGGTTCTTTTAGCTTCAAAACTAGCGCAATAGCCCTTTCATTTTGTACACGTAGCTGCCACATGAAATGTACTATTTATCTTTACCAAAGCTAGTGATTTATCACTTAATTTACAAATTGAGTGTTGTTGATAAAAAACACATTTTCTTACATTGAGCTTTGTAATTTGTTTTTGCTGATCAGCCTTTTTGGTTACCCCCTTATTGCTTGCTTTTACCCCCTTTTGTTAGAACCTAATCATGGGTTATAATAGCAAATTATTTACAAGGTTTGTATGCTCAGAATGATTGTAGCAGATGGACAGTCTGACAACATGTCCAACATTTTGATTTCCATGTGCATTAAAATGACACCGCACAGGTCCCAGGTATTACAGAAATGTAAAGTATATATAAAAAACAGAATTGCAATTGAAAATTCAGATTGTAGGTACATAAAGGTTTACATAAGTTTCCTGGGTTTCTAATGTTTGGTAAGAAACAGGCAGTGATTATCAGAAAAATATGTGTTATAGATAAGTTCAGTGTACTTACAAAGTTATAGACAGGAAAGTAAAATCCAGCTTTGCACACCCACAGGAAGCTTACATAACCAAGTACACAGAGAAAAGCAGCCAAGTACAGAGTTTGACCTTTCAAAGGAAGTACTTGCTGAAGGATGGAATCACATGGTTGGGTTGGGTCTTAGCTCACAGCTGAATCAAAGCACAAAGATAGAGAGAGATTGACTACATATCCCAGGCTGACTTGCAACACAAGAACCACAGAGTATGATACAAATGTATCAGCTAACCTCTGCTTTCTCCTGATTGGCCAAAACAAATTATGATTTATTTTCTATCTTAGAAGGGATTTTCAGGGGTGTCAACTCACAAAAGCTTTACCTTGGAAACTGAAAAGACTGAGCAAACATCAGAGTGAGTTTGTAAATGTTTATTTTGGTATTTTTACATGCAAAAAAATGTTTGCATACACTATTCTCTTCTATCAGATTAATTCATAATCCAGGAAACTTATATATGCATTTAAGTTGGTTACTTTATGAATAATTTAACTGAAAGGTCTGTTCTGAGAGCTAATGCCTTTTTCTAACCAGTTTATAATGTCTAGCAGTGGGGTTAAGAAGTGCAAAATGACTTGAGAGAATGGTAATAATTACATAGTTGTTTAATTTATAGTTGTTTTTTTTAGTAAATGGGACCTTTCCTGCGTGAAATTATTTACTCTTATTTGCTGTGTCCATTACAACTGACTGTCTTTCCTATGTGACTTCGTAACCGTAAACATCCTTCCTGTCCCCTGTTGAATTCCATCATATTAAGCTTTGTGGGTCTGAAAATGAGATACTATATAAGATTGCAGCCTTTACTTCAATTTACAGAACTGTTTGAGACTTTATAACTTTTGTAGAAAGAAAGATAAATGATTACCCCCTGAAAGACTGACAACTCAGGACTCCTTTAATTCAACATATCATATTTTCACTAGCAAAAATGTCTATTTAAAAAACTCCATTATACATAAAACTTTAGCATAGTATTTTATTAATGTTGTGATTTAAATTGTGCAGCACATTCTTATTGGTTTTGTTCACATTTTAGGAGATAAATAATTGGTATGCAATACTCAGAGGATTCATATTTCTTTTAGATGTTTTTTCTGTAATTAATGCAATATGTGTTTGGGAATCATACTGCTTTCATGGGGCCTCAGTCAGACTTTGTGCTCATCAATAACTACAGTTACTCTGAGATCCCCAAATATTTTGTATATTTAATCATCTGCATAATATCGTATACATTCTTTTACAATAAATACCTTAAAAGTAATGCTGTAATGTTAATAGCTGCTCATCTCTGTAGTGATCATGGGTCATGCACGCTACCTCTGTGGTGAATGCTGCATTCCTATCAATAAAGCTTTGAAGTGTGCAATTTAAATATTCTTAAAGGACCACAAAATATGCCATATGTGCTCTGCACCAGCAGTTACAGATTTTTTTGTACATTTATAAAATTGATCAAGAATTGACTGTAGGTTTTGTCAATTTAGTTTAGTCATTAAAGCCATCCCACAAGAATCTGCATAAATAATAATATTTGTCATAGGCTACACAGCTCCTAATGTTTTTTTGTTGTATACATCACAAGCATGCAGTTTTTCTTCAACTCAGGTAGTTCATTAAAGTGCCATTCACCTCATTGTAAGTGCTCCTCATGGTGTAAAAGAGCACAAGATTGTATATTAAAATGATCTATTTTTTTAATAATGGCTAAGAAGTGTAACGTTTTAAGTCTGTTTACAAAAAAATGTATCATGCCTACTGACTGTTGAAGGGGTAAAAACAGATGGAGAGATGCATGTGTTGAGGACAGTGATTGATAGCAGTTTTCTCCTGAACTCAGGAATGCACTGAAAACTTAACCTATAAATAACATGTTTAGGAGATTCCAGAAATCCATGTTCTGCACAGATGCATTTAGTAAGGGCTAGCCTCTGCTTTTCTTTTGCTGACTACACAGAGCTGCAGCGAGTGTCTGGTGTTCAGTGACTCATGTAAACACAGATTTAATTTATTTGATATCTTAGTGAAACATGCACGTATTTCAAAAATTCCAAAAGTATTTCAGTTGCTTTTAGGAGATCTTTACTGCGATGTGGTCCAAATTGTACTGAATTAAGTGGCCTTTTCATACACCCAAAACAATAAACTAGCGGTATTTACATTTTGGCATGGCTCAATATATCAGATGTCAAGCTTAGTTTTTGTGTTTAGTCTTTTGTATGTTTTTACATTCCTATATGTGTTTTCATATGATAGGAATAGTTTCTTATAATTCTAATATGAAAACTCTATATTAATCATGTCATATTTCATATAAATGAACAAAAGTAGAGCCTACATTTTTGCTTTTAATGTTATTTGGCATTGTTCTTTTCTTTATAGATTTTCAGCAAGGACAGCACTAACAAACTTTCAAGCATCTTGTGAAATATTTATACATATCTCAATATTGCATATTGTCAGCATTTTGAAGTGCTTGCCTAATTGGGAGGTTTTCCCCCTCTGGGTAACTAGAGACTGCAAGATTATGAGGTAGCACTCTGATGAGATGGGAAAGGTTTCAAAATGCCATTAAGTTACCATAGGTACGACTGTGAACAAGTTCTAAATTGTGTTTTTCATTTAGGTTCCAGCAGCAGCGGCCAGTGTAGTCCATGGGTGTATTCATAAAATTAGAGGGCTGCACCTGGTAAAAGCCCTCTTCTGAAACACAGCCACGTTATAATCAAAAACGGTTATTTTCCAATCCCCCAACAGCTCAAATTATCATCATACAAAGGGTTGGTTTTAAAATTTGTTGTATTGCTATATAAATGGTTCCAGAATTGCATGGCTACAATGGTACCATATTGTTTTAATGGATACAGAATAATTAATTAACCACTAAAATGTTTGCCACACAAACAAATTCCATTTTCTTTAGATTTTACTGACCTCAAACATTAGAAATAGTTTGATGTTGTTTTACCACAATGAATCACCATCATCTATTTTGTTAGTTATGATATAGACATGTGAGTGCATTTAAAGGAAACCAGCAACTGCAAAAAAATTATACTAAAATGAATTTAATCTAATATTAATATGCATATGTGGAGGTCAGCTCAAATAAGATGGGAGCTTATACATTTTATAAACAGATATTTGGGGCTAATTGTTTTCTTGTACTAACTTAAAAGATGCAGATGTTTTATTACTTTTTAGGCCTGGGGCTAAATTATTGCAGTGAAAATTTATGTGTTTGCATTTAAATTGCTGAACAGTAAAGTGATATTTACAGGCTTCATACATCACAGCTTTATATGAAGTGAAAATTGTAAAAGTATGGGCCAGAAAAGCCTCATTGATGGAATGTTCATTGTTTTTGTACTTGTGGAAATGTTGTTTTTTCTCTTCATTGCCTCCTTTCGATGGTTATGACCTTTTCTTTTTTTAAATCACTACATGTTGTATTAAGACACGTGTGCCAAATAAGACATTGTCATGTCATTTAATGATGAAAGCAATAGAAAGTAACAATGGAGCTCTTCTTCAGTAGCTGTGATATTCATTGTCTTTTGTATCCACATTTCATGGAAGTAAAGGACATGATTGCGTGGGATAATGAAAAGAATAGTAAAATACTGATATTGTAGAAAGAGAAATATTTAAATACTGTTTGCAGAGATGAGGTTACTTTACATTGTTTGGTTTGTTTTAATTTTTGATGTAAGGGAACATGTACCTTATACAGTGAATCAAAATATTATTACTGTGATAGTAGTAATTATATATCTTAACCAGACAAAATAGAAAAGCCCTCTCAAAAGATTAGCAAATTAATTACTGTATATATACTTGAGTATAAGCCGACCGAGTATAAGCCGAGGCACCTAATTTGACAAAAATAAAAACGTAAAAAGGTATTGACTCAAGTATAAGCCGAAGGGTGGAAAAGAGGGTCCTACCCCCCCTTATCATCCTCCTCCTTCCCCCCTTATCCTCCTCCTTCCCCCCTCCTCCTCCTTCCCCCCTTATCCTCCTCCTCCTCCTTCCCCCCTTCTCATCATCCTCCTCCTTCCACCCTTCTCATCATCCTCCTCCTTCCCCCCTTATCCTCCTCCTTCCCCCCCTTATCCTCCTCCTCCTTCACCCCTTATCCTCCTCATCCTTCCCCCCTTATCATCATCCTCCTCCTTCCCCCCTTATCATCATCCTCCTCCTTCCCCCCTTATCATCATCATTCTCCTCCTCCCCCCCTTATCCTCCTCCTCCCCCCCCCCTTATCATCATCCTCCTCCTTCCCTCCCTTATCATTATCTTGTTTCCCCCATAACCTCCTCCTTACCACACCCTCCGCAATCCCTATCCCCCTTCCTCCTTACTTGCTACTATGCTCAGATGAGCTGATGCTGATCCTGATGCCGCAGCACGTCTTCTGTACCGGTATATGCTAATGACATGACGTCACATTTGCGTCATGTCATGAAGGAGGAGGATTATTATTATTATTTTTTTTTTAGTCAAGTATAAGCTGAGGGGGGCTTTTTCAGCATATAAAAATGTGTGGAAAAAGTCGGCTTATACTCGAGTATATACGGTATCTATTATGCGACTTACTATTACTATTGCCATCTAAAGGAAATAAAGTAAAAAATAACCACCGTTATCATTAACAAATCCGAAGTAGGATAATTATGACTTACATGAATTACAATTTCCTGTGATGTACATGTAATTACAACTTAGTGAGATGTAAATAAAAACTTCAAAATGTCTGAGTCATCTTATCCATATAGAGAGAATTGGCTTTTCGGAAACAAGAACAGTATATTATTTTTAAGTACCCTATTGATGTTTTGTAGTAGTGTGTTTAGAGGTGGTGGCATTCCTTTAAGTACTGAAATGTCCATATATAATATTCAGCGTTATGAGACAAAATAACTACTTTTTTATTTTCTAGTGCATTTACTAAATAGATTAATGAGCAGTTGATCCTGTTCTTCTCTAGTAAATACAAATCCTCAAAATAAAATAAACACAAAGTTGCAGGCAATGTGTAATGTTTTAGATAAGTGTGATAATCGAGGCGTGCATGGATTAACTGATAATTCTCCATACGAAAAGTGCAGAATAGGAAATGGTCAATTTTGAGAGCTTTCTTTGTTATTCAGCCTGTCAATCTAAGATATGATTTCTTATATAATGAAAATGTGGTTTGTCCATCACAGTACTGTTGATAGTGACCACGAATCCTGATTGGGCACCATCTCAAAGTCCTGCTGTTAAGCATGGTCCACTCTCATTGTGTGCCTCTTATAGTTAGTTGTGCATATGAAGAATCCCTTATGGTCTTTCTTAGGGATTTATGGCACTACATATTGGACCCAGTGGTGTAGCTAGAGTAAACGTCACCCGGGGCGGTCCGTTCAAATGTCACCCCAGTGACCTGCGACTGCGAGGCTAGCGGCACTTAGACTGCAATGTGCGCCCCAGGCTCTCATCGCAAGGCTTATGGGAGAGGCTTCAATGCCTCCCATGTCTGTCCCCTTCCTCCTCCTTTCAGAGGCCCACACTGCTCCCCCTGCCCCACTGATGCTCTCCCTGCCCCACTACCTGGTTCCAATCCTGCCAGCAGCGCCGCTCTCACCGTCTTCTCCTCTGCGCCGACCGTCCTCCAGCCAGAACTACTTCCTGGATCAAGCCGCGAATCGCTCAGGCGGGATGCGCATGCGCAATGCAAGGCTTGATCCAGAAAGTAGTTCCGGCCGGAGGATGGGAGCCACAGAGAGTGCGGCACTGCTGGCAGGTTTGCATCCAGGTACAAGACACAGGGGAGGGAGAGGAGGGGGGGAAAGGAGACAAGGGAGGCAGAGGAAGGGGAATATTTTGTTGGAGGTGACATAGTGTCACCCTCCATATGCTGTCACCCGGGGCGGTCCGCCCCCTCGCCCCCCCCTTAGCTACGCCACTGATTGAACCCCTTGTTCCTTGTGACTAATGAAATCAGTGGCACCTCTATTGCCATTGTAGTTAAAATGTACATCAAGGGTTTTATTTGTTAATTTTAACTGTGCAACAGAGACTTTTCTGGCACTTCATATTCAGCCTATTTCTAACATGTTAGAAATTGCAAGAATTAACTAAAAATTTATAGATTCAACCCTGAATATTCACTATCCCATGTGGCACACTTTTAAGCCATATGCCTTCTCAAGTATGTGTCTCTTACTTTTTAATCATATTATTTTTAATAATTGTCAATTTATTTAATTGTATTTATGATTTGGCTTGTCCCAAACATGTTGGCCTGTCTTTCCCTTATGGGAAACAAATATCATATTTATGTATATATACAGAAATGTAATACATATGATAATATCCATATTTGTTTAAGCAATAGATCTTTGCATTACATTTGTTGGATATCCACCTTAAAACTTAGAAACAAATTACTGTTGTGGCTGTAAGTTAACACTTTTAGGTTAGAGAAAGTAATTGAAAAATTGTAACAATTTTCCATGTGATTGCTGTTGTAATCAGCATGTTGGTCATTCTGCTTGCTATATTATTAAATGTAATCAACAGATTGCAAGTGTTTGGCTTTAGTACTATTTTAGTATGATTTTAGCATACTCACTGTCATTATTCATTAATATAGCTCTTACTTTGCTATTTTCTATTCATTTTAACGAATCTTCACTATTGTTTTTGAAATTTTAAGGGAATTCAGAATGTTTGGGCACTTACAGCCTTATTAAATTGCGATTCTATAAATTTAAAAGGGCTCTAATTAAGCACATAGCATATTTTTTTTACAGAAGTTTTTAGTTAGTGAACTTCTATCCAAAAGCAAGGTCTTCACTAACTAAAAACATCTGTAAATAAAATATGCTCTATGCTTAAATAGAGCCCTTTTACATTTACTGAATCGCAATTTAATAAGGCTGATAATTTGGATGTTTGGTCTATGTTTTTTTAGGTATTTAAAAAATGGTGAGAAAGGCAGGAATATTTAAATAAATAATTTTCCAAATCTCCTTTTCTCTTTTGCTCAGGAGGCTTTGCTTGAATATGAGAAAGGATAGCTGTTTGATACCATTTTGGGAGTTAGGAAGGGCTAGACCACATCTTTTTAGGAAAGTACATATGTTGTGCTGTTCTTTTTTTTAATTATTATTTTTATTTTTATTTATTTTTAGCCCAAATAAATGGTTCATTTTGACATTGTAAACTATGATGAAGATCTGTTCTATCTAGTGGGATAGGAAGCAATTGGAATAAGTAGGATCCCATAAAGTATATTATTTTTTATGGTGGCGGCCAAGAAATTTTAGGTGTATACCATTTTTAAGGTCTTCTGATATCTTTTGTATGAACGGTTTATAATTTGCATTGTGTAGAGAATCATTTGTAACCATAAGTGCTTTTAAATACAGCTATACTTCGTTTAACGCTATAGATAGGTTCCAAGCAATAGGAGTGTTAAGCGAAACAGCTCTAAGCGGGGCAGTTTAACATGGGGAAGATAGGGACAGGGGAACTGATGTAAAAAACAAAATTTCAATTTAAACTTTTTTGGTTTTATATGAACTTCAAAGAAACAGCAAACATAACACAAACATAAACTGAACATTAGCTGAAGTATAAATTTTAAATTATTGACATTAAAGCCTCTGGGTAACCCTGGATTGTTATAGCAAATCAGAGCGTTCAAAGCGGCAGGCAAAAACAGCGTTATATTGAAGCAGTGTTATAGAAAATCAGATCGCTGAAAGGGATTTGGCAAGCAAAGACAGCTCTATAGTGGGGTTTAGAATTAAAAGGGGCCTGGCAGGAAAAATAGCGGCATTCGACTATATTAGAATGCATTTTTGTGTTTGCTTACATTTTATTTTTTTATATTTAGTGTATAAATAAAATACATAATTTTATTGAAACTGATTCACAATAACTTTTGGCAACTTTTTTGTACATTACTATTTTCCATATGTAAGCAATTAAAGGAATATATTTTCTAGCTATAAAAAATGTATAATTGTACATATCTCTTGAGAGGAAGCACATATATTCATATTTATATGAGCTAGATGCACTCAAAAGAAATGCAAGATCTGTTTAAAATTGTGATTATTTATTCAGCTAAGAACAATGGACAATGCTTCAAAACCATCTTGGATATTCCTAAAGATTTACAGATAAAACGTCAACCAATGTTATCAGTTAAATAAATCAATATTGTTTCATCAGATTTTAAAGTGCATATTGTCTTCTCATTCTGTTCTCATCCATTATTTTACTGTGTGCCCATATATAATTTTTAGGAACTCAAGAGTCCTGGTAGAATGTCAACATTCTGTTTATTTATGATTCCTATGAACATTTTTCTATGTATATATGGAAATAGTTTTTTTTTTTTCAGCAGATGTTCAGCTTTATGTTGTTATATTGTTTTTGAATTATATGTTTTGTAAAGCATTTTTTTTAAAAAAATGTTGGTTAAAAAATATTTTTTTTTTAAATCTTGGCTTTTGTATCATAAGCAAAAAGGAATCATATCATAGAAAACTAATAATATATGCCCTGGATGTCCTGAGTATATTGATACCAATTATTTATGGGAAATACATTATTTTTAGTATATATAACAAAATTACTTTTTTCAACTTTTGGATTCACAGTACACACCCTGGGCCTCATTCTATTAACGGCCGTAGGAGATGCGGGGCCGCAAGGACCGGCCGCAAGCTATTCGGCTATTCTATTCCCCTCCGGCCGGGGATTCCGGCAGGTTTGCGGCCGGCGCCTTGCTATCCCTTGCGGCCGCTCACTCTGGAGAAAAGCCTTTGATCTAAAACGGCCGCAAGAGGAACCCTCCGGGAACCCTCTCTGCAAGGCTAAAACCGAGCCGCAGCTTACTTGCAGGAAAAAGGTCCCGCTAGCACCAATTAAGCACATTATAAAGCCCAAATAAAGCCATCATGCACTCTGAGGAGACTATAAAGTGATTTTAGGTGTTAGCAAAAATAGCACAACATTCCCCTATACTTAAATCCGTAAATAAATTATTTTTTAATATATGTCAAATATCTATGTAAAAAGTCCAGAGTGCTTAGAGCACCTCAGACCCGCCCACGCTGCGGCCGGAAAATAAAGAGTTAATGTCAACTCTGGTTTGGGCTGATGTGCAATTTTGAGAGGGGGTTACTATTAATCCTCATGTCCCCCAATATGATCCCTAGCATTTACAAAGATTTACAGTGCAGTCTTCAATTTATATTTGACTTTAAAGATTTTGGAGCTTACGGCCGGTTCCAAGATATGCGGCCGGCCGTAAGGGGAGATTTTTGCTGGGCCGTATAATAGAATTGCGAGGTAACAGAACCCCCGCAAGGAATCGCAGCCTTACGGCCGATTTACGGACAATAATAGAATGAGGCCCCCTGTGTCTTAACAGGTCAAACTACACAATATCCAGAAAATAACAGTATACAAGTAAGGTAACACCCAGATAAATAAAAAATAACTGACAAAACATACTCCACAAAAGTACACACTTACTAGTCACTTATAAAGGTTTGTGTTTTTTGTTTTACCATTTTCACTTTTTCAACTAGCACCATGTAATTATTAGAGATGTATACAACAGTACATACAGTGCCTTGCAAAAGTATTCACCCCATTGACGTTTTACCAATTTTGTTACATTACAGCCTTATGTTCAATGTTTTGTTAATCTGAATCAGAACACAATAGTCTAAGTTGGTGAACTGAAATGAGAAAAATATATACATAAAACTATTTTTTAGAATAGAAAACAGAAAATTGGCATATGCGTATGTATTCACCCCCTTTGTTATGAAGCCCATACAAAGCTCTGGTGCAACCAATTACCTTTAGAAGTTAGCTGTGTACAGTCTAAGTGTCACATGATCTGTCATTACATATACACAACTTTTTTGAAAGGCCCCAGAGGCTGCAACACCTAAGCAAGAGGCACCACTAACCAAACACTGCCATGAAGATCAAGGAACTCTCCAAACAATTAAGGGACAATGTTGTTTAGAAGTACAAGTCAGGGTTAGGTTATAAAAAAAATATCCAAATCTTTGATGATCCCCAGGAGCACCATCAAATCTATCATAACCAAACGGAAAGAACATGGCACAACAGCAAACCTGCCATGAGACGGCCGCCCACCAAAACTCATTGACCGGGCAAGGAGGGCATTAATCAGAGAGGCAGCACAGAGACCTAAGGTAACACCAGAGGAGCTGCAGAGTTCCACAGCAGAGACTGGAGTATCTGTACATAGGGTGACAATAACTCCATAGAGTTGGGCTTTATGGCAGAGTGGCCAGAAGAAAGCCATTACTTTCAGCAAAAAACAAAATGGCACGTTTTGAGTTTGCGAAAAGGCATGTTCTGGGAGACTCCCAAAATGTATGGAGGAAGGTGCTCTGGTCTGATGAGACTAAAATTGAACTTTTCGGAAATCAAAGAACACGCTATGTCTGGCTCAAACCCAACACATCACCCAAAGAACACCATCCCCACAGTTAAACTGTGTGAAACCATGCTGTGGGGATGTTTTTCAGCAGCCAGGACTGGGAAACTGGTTAGAGTTGAGGTAAAGATGGATGGTGCTAAATACAGGGATATTCTTGAGCAAAAACTGTACTACTACTGTGAGTGATTTGAGGCTAGGATGGAGGTTCACCTTCCAGCAGGATAATGACCCCAAACACACTGCAAAAGCAACACTTAAGTGGTTTAAGTGGAAATATGTAAATGTGTTGAAATGGCCTAGTCAAAGTCCAGACCTCAATCCAATAGAAAATCTGTGGTCAGACTTAAAGATAGCTGTTCACAAGCGCAAACCATCCAACTTGAAGGAGCTGGAGCAGTTTTGCAAGGAGGAATGGGCAAAAATCCCAGTGGTAAGATGTGGCAAGCTCATAGAGAGTTATCCAACGCTACTTAAAGCTGTGACTGACGCGAAAGGTGGCTCTACAAAGTATTGACTTTAGGGCGGTGATGCACATTGACTTTTATGCACATTGACTTTTTCTGTTATATTGTTCTATTTGTTGTTTGCTTCACAATAAAAAAAAAACACCTTCAAAGTTGTGGGCATGTTCTGTAAATTAAATGATGCAAATCTTCAAACAATCCATGGTAATTCCAGGTTGCGAGGCAACAAAACACGAAAAATGCCAAGGGGGGTAAATACTTTTGCAAGGCAATTTATGAAAGCTAAATCCCTGCTGAATTCAATCATAGCTACAACACATACAGCTTATCATATTTCTGGGGCAAAGAGAAGCCAAGAATTGGTAAGAGTACATTCAAATTATAAAAGTGTGTATTTTATTTTGACGTTGAATTTATTGAAAATCAAAAATAACCACCCCCATGTTGAAACTAAAATAAAATGAACAGTTATTATGTAGGATTGTTATAAAACTTAACCGATCACCCTGAAAGTAATCAGATCATGTTTTTATTATGTATATGCACAGTCACCCCCAATCTTTAATTTTCATGGCTGGCCAGTCATATAAAGGAGAACTTGCATGCTCTGAGCACCCCAAAGGTCTGTTTTCTAGCAAATTCATTATTCATTTTATATTCTGAAATTCGTTTTTTATAATTCCCTTTATATTTATTGGTGTTTGTTAATTTAAAGTAGCCTTCAAATTAGCCTGCATGCAGCACAGCTTCTTATACCTTGCACTCCTTTTTAATGATAAATCAACTGGGTGGAGGTAAGCAAGCATACAATGTGACGACATGACATAATATTGTGGTGTCAAGAAGCCACCTCCCTGTCACTTGGAATTATGGAGGGTAAAGCACACTGATCACAGTAGAATAAATCCCCAGAAACAGAGATTGGGGCATACATTAGGGACCAATGTAAAAACCTTCTGATCACTATCAGATTGGGCTGGGCAGACGGGAAGTTTACCAGAGTATATACTATGAATAAGAAGTATGGGGAAAGTGTTTCCCATATCAGTATTTATTGTCTACAGGTGCTTTAGGGGCTGCTCAGAGCTCTTAAACTTCCCACATAATACAAACATTTAGAGAATTACGAATCCAGTGCTGCCCCAGATATTTCTACACCCAGTTCAGTGAAATTTGTTGTTAAATCTGTATTGTAATTATATGGGCAAAACACAACTATTCTATGTATTCATGAGTATTGCTCTACAATCATGTAGAATATTCAATTTCAAGAAGACAAGATAGGTTACTTACTTACATTGAGTCTTATTTTAGTTCCACTGCCTCTCAGTATATTGAACTTATGGGGCAGCTTTTGGGCCTTAAAGGGACCATAGATTGCAAGCTCCCTCGGTACTGCTGCTGCAGTACAGTGACCAACCGCTGATATTCCAGTGCCATATCATAGAGTCATGGCTTAGGTAAACTATTAGGGTGAGGGTTAGGGTTAGTTTAAGGGTTAGACTACCATTCTAAGCTTAGAACTTCTCTAACATATCGGCAGCGCTGCAAAATATCGGCAGCGCCATCTAGAGGTTAGGTTAGAAGTTATCTACAATAGAGACATATATGACAGTCTGGATGCCATGTGTGAAGATCATACATATGATCTTATTGAACAGAGTGTATATATATATATATATATATATATATATATATATATATATATATATATATATATACCTGTTTTCCCACAATAATCTTACTGACTCTAATATTACCCCATTGAAATGTAGATGATATGGCTGAATTATGTAATGTTAGCTCTGCTAATATATAAATAATTTAAAGATATACCTTTAGATTGTAAGTTTGTGAATTTACAATCTTGCACGGTGCTTTGGAGGAATTACAATGGACTCTGGAACCTCTCGATGCCTTAAACTTTCCTGTCCGCAAGAGTTACGATCGCAAAAATCGCAAATCGATATTCAATTGCTACAATTCCCCAAGCCCGCAAATGTTTTCACACCCGTAAACGGCAAATGTATGAGAAAATCCTATGAGTACTAGAGAGGACTCACAAGGGGGTTTAACCCCTGGCCGTAGCACTGTAAATGGAAATAAAAAATCTATCCTGCACTGTAAATGACGGGTAAAGTGATGAAAGACATTAGAATTAATTGCACAACAGTCTCAAGCTTGCAAATCGGCAATAAAAAAAATCATATTATTTTATGTGTCATTTCGGGTTATATCAATCTTGGGAATCAATGAGTTAATACATATCAGGCCACCCATATGGACTAGAACATTTTTATTATTTTGTATTTTGAGGGTTTGCGAGTCCCATCGCATATTGGACCCCCGAACCTAATTGATTGACATATAACCTCCATGTTTTACTGCCATAATGATGGCGGTCTCATTTTCTATTGGCTCTTTCTAAATAGTTAGTTACAGCCTTGCTTAACTGATCATGTTCCTGCCCTGAACTGCCACGCACGAGTGCATGGATAACGGCTTCGGTATTCGGCCAGTAACTTGTGGGCTTGTTCAATTGAATAGCACTGGAATCGGAGAGGAACGGGAACCCTAAGCACACCCGCAGACCTGTATCCCGCAAGATGAGTGCTTGCTATTGAATCGGGCTCTTTGTCTGCTTCTGCAAACATGTATTTGATACATTTGGATGATAGAAAACATATGTGAAATTAACAAATTTGGCTGTTTACTGTGCCACAGCTTCACTTTCCAGAGATTGATTGATCTTCATTTAGGATAGCAACATTAGGTAAAGATTATAGCATACAAATAAATGTAAAATATAATTTATTCTACTTATGCACTATGATGCTATTTTGTGTTTTGCCTCGATCAGTTAGGGGATAGTAACAGGCTTCCATTTGTTAAACTATAACATGTTGATAGTGACCGATATTTCAGATTGATACTACTCTGTAATATGTTTTAAGTCCTTGGTGGCATTGTGCAAATCATTTATAAACGATAAGTTACTTTCTGATACTGAAAAGTACAACTTGTCATTGCATAACCTAATAGTGTTAATATTGCACAAATAATAATTTTAGACGTAGCTTAATTTTTATTGAATTTCACTGAATGTGTACTTCTTTTTGCATTTTTTTTTCATTCATTTTCCCATTGTTTACGGTAAATGCTTAATTGCTATAATTATCTTATTGCTCATAGGCTGATGATTAACTGTGTGTTTAATAAAAATAGCTAATAGCTTCATACAATTCTTAGATTACTTTATGGAATTTTACTCTTTCTATTGTTTTTCTTTGGCTAGACAAAGCTTAAAAATGTTATAAAAGCATCTGTGTAACATTTGTGTCATGGTAGCAGAAAGGCTATACAAATGTGTATCCAGTGAGGAAAGTTCTTCATGTATAAAACCAGAGTGCTAAGTGCAAAATCCCTATTGAAAACCATGTATGATGACAGCATGGAAAGGGAACAGATGTTGAAAAGCTGTTTCTTACCAAAAGAATGATACAAAAAGTAAAGTTAGGGACTACTACTAAAATAGTTAAGCTTTTAAAACTCTCAAAAACACTCAAGAAATGTATTTCAATTATTGATTTACTTGCAGTCATCTAAATAGTAAGAATTAAATCAATTTTACTGTCAATATTATTTATTAGAATATGGTCTGAAAAATCTCTTACCCGTATACTTTTTTTTAAAGATTTATTTTGCCATTAATTATTTCATACATGCGTGATTTGTTTTATTTGTAGATCACAGCGTTTGTTCCCACTGCTAAGAAATAGAAGACTAACATTATAATGGTTGTAAAGTTACAAGAACAGAAGAGTGTCAGAACACTCTCACTGCCAACACAATGATATCCAATGTGTACAATGTGAATTGTTGGCAAGAAAAGTAGAGATATCTCAGGTGTTCACCGCATAATCCAGAAATGAATTAGGTTGATTTGTGATGCCGTAGAATTTGTACAGTACACTTTCAATTTATTAAAATGTGATTTTTTTAAAGCAATATATTCAATATATTGCATATTCAATATATTAATGTTAAGCAATATATCCATGTTGAATATGTAATGGAGTTAATGTATATCTCAGAATTGTGTAAGATTATTCTTCATGTATTATAGTCATTAAATTCAAATATTTTAATGGTGTAGGCGGAATTGTTATGGACGAATATTTTGCATGTATATATTCATAAGACGATAGTTTTAAACATGATTTTAATAGTAGAGAGACAGTAATATAACAAAACAAGAATATTATCTTGGCAAATTTTATTACTTGTAAATTGCAGTTGCATTTTGTAATTCACATATGATTAAAATTTGAGTATGTAAGCTGAGGTTAAATCTTTGATTTTGTAATAGCTGTTGAATTTATGTAAAATACTGTTCTCTGTTTTTTTGTGCCAATTTTGGACTCTAATCCCCTCAATCGCAATTACGAATGCTGTTCTCCCATCCCAAAAACATTGAGAGAGAACTGCTACGAGTGACTGCCTCACGACAAAGCTGGCAAGCATGGCACAGATCTCCATTGATTTTTGCACCCAACAAAAGATTATGAGTAACTCTGTACCAATTTTACACCGATTTTACGAATCACAGGGCAGTGCCGTAACTGCAAACAAATTAAGGAAACAGTACGTGTACCAAAGACCACTCGCAAAGGCTTTTAAAAAGTTTTCTGAGTATTGCAGCAGTTAAAGTGACAGTATAGCACCAAAGATCACTTAAAAAGGATGACATATTAACATTATTTGACAGCTAACAGTCCAATATTAACATATGTGTAATTATAAATTATGATAATGTATTATTATGTCTGATTATTAGACAACATCTTGGGTAATACATAAACCAGTACTCATGGGGTTTATACATGTCAGGAAACCCTGTTGCATAGAAACAAAACAAATTAACACAAAATACACTCATTTTTATATATTGAAGCTATAAATACAATTGTAACATTTAATGTCATAAAAATTATGAATATGTTATATATATATATATATATATATATATATATATATATATATATATATGTGTGTGTTATGGTTCCTTGCCACAGTTACGGCACTTGTTACTCATTATAATAATCCTGCCGTTCTCGTTTTCTATTGGCTACCAGAGCCGTTTCTCATCCGTAAAGCCTGTTTTGGGAACGCCCTACACTAAAATCTCTTGAGGCCAAAGAAGGATTTACGTATTTGGGCTGAGTGGCATAATGCGGTGGAGCAAAACATTAACATTGAGGTGTAACGTAGGGGGGGAAAAAGCTCCCACAGCCGATTTACGGCTATACTGCAATTTACACCACGCGGTTAATATAGGGCTCTTATTTAGTAGTAATTGCTTTGATGATACATCTGAAAAGGACTTGTGTTGACATTGGTGGGAATCTGTGACCCTTTTGTATCCCTGCTAGTACATGCACCTTTATTTGCCTAGGTAGGACAATATAGCTGATGGTTGAAGTGATTGCTTTGTTCATAATTAAATTTACCATTTTGTTACTCTAACAAAAAGAAAAGAAATTCCAGAGAAAGTAGCAAAATATTGTATATTATTTGATCACACATTGTATTATTTGCTTACATTTTGTATATTTTCTCAAGTTGACTAGTAACCTAATAATGTGATGTATATTTCTGTAAGTATGATGCAAGGGAAGGGGTTTCAAACTATTTCTTTAAGGAGAGCTTATGAAAAATATTACAAGAAGCTAAAACGGGGTGGAACTTCCTTGTTACTACTACTAGAATTGTTACTGAGTAGCAGCTCGAACACTATCAATAGTTCCCAAGCTAACTACTGGAGTCTCTGGATTTGGGGTTCAGTATACATTATTTATATTTGAAATAGGTTAAAGATTATATTTATAACTTTCCTACCGCCATTAAATTTAGTGTATGCAACACTTTTTTTTTGCTACTGCTGGCAGTATTTCTGTCAAAAACAAAAAAACAGTAAAATAATTCAACTTATTAAGACCCATATAATTTCCATATGCTTTGGACATATAAAAAAAAAAAAAAAGAGGTACAATATTGTAAAACTGATAAAAGTTTCTGTCAGCAATCTACTCACATATCAGGGTTGAATAACAGAATATCATTGATACATTTGCAGTTTTAGTCACTGCTTCTAAATGTAACCACATTTTGTAATAATAAAATGCTTAAATTGGATTCCCTATTTTTCTGTTTTGCATTAAGAAAAGCATACATTGCTTTGTATTGACTTGGCATAAAAATACTTTTAATCCATTTTCAAAAGTAAGAAAATATTAACTTTTATTTATTTAAAGCCTTATTCTGTTGATATTTTCTGGTAACATGAGCTTTACTTATAAATGCACTACAGTGGTCCTATAAATGGATTTATGTTAGTAAGTTATTGTATATTAGTAGCTGCTTTTCCATTATTTTCATGTTTTACCTGGTGCTTTTGAGACATTTTTTCGCAATTATTATTTCAATTAGTTTGCAATCCCCTTTGTTGTTTTTATAGTAAAACATTTAAAAATATCAGCTTTGTGTTCTAATATTATGGATGAGGCAGACAGTTTTGCAATCCATACTCTTATTTGTAGTAAAACTGTTTAAAGTTTCTCTGAAACCAGCTCTTAGTGTGAATCATCCCCCTAGCAGGAAAGGAGCACTTTATTAGACAAATAGTATAATACATATTAGTGTACCATAGACAAAACTATTCCATTAATTAAACCAATACACACCAGACTTACAGCTTACTGTATACAGGCTCCTACTGACAAATTGGAAGTGGATCCTTCAAAGGCTTTGTGGGGAGCTGCCCATGGCTCCATCCACAAGATGACACAATCTGTGCAAACCACAGCTTAGTAAGGGCTCAACTACATGGCTCCTGTAGAAAATCTTACGAGTAAATGTTCCATGTTGGGAACCACGTACCTATCACATTCCTCCTGCAGCAAATACTTACAAGTAAACCCTCAAAATTGATTGAAAAGTATGAGTGAAATTACATGACTCTTATAGGAGCTTACTGACAATCCTAACTGTTCTTGTAAGCCCATCGGTGAGTTCTTGAAATGAGACAGATCCTTACATGTAACTCAACCTCTGTAAGAGCATATAAATCCCTTGAAGTCCACACAACCCAGAACACACAAGAAGCGTTTCTAATGGTGAATCCAGTATAAACTAAGAAACAATCAAATAAAGCCCACAAATACCTGCTCACACAATTAAACACTGACACTCAACTAATGCTGTCACACCCAATTAAGATAAACCGCAGGGGCTAACACCCACCTACCTGCCCTACAAATACATTTTCAATGTGTATCTCCTGATATTTTATACAATGTAATAAGTGTGAATTAAATATATAATATTTAGCCAGACAGCGGTACCTTATTGCTTTGGTCTCAGGCATCCTCTTGGTTTCCTTTAGTATGTATGCTAGTGAGCAGCAATCCTAGGCTATTCAGTGTTTTGGTTTGGTAACCTCAATGTGTTGTCAATGTTTGAGTGGGAAACACACAGCTATGTTGCAATTTATGCTGAGTTTTTTTTTTACTTTACTGGGTTTGCAACGTGGGTTTATTGCTTCTGACTCGCAACTTTACACTCACAGCTGCTTATATAACATGTAAGCACTTACAAGCTATTTACCTCTGTATACATATCAGTAAGGTCTTAAGCGAAATAGCCTGCAGCAGCAATGTCGTTGTTCTCGTTCAGTTGTGTCAGACTCTTTATGACCCTATAGACAGCAGCACGCCAGGAACATCTTGCAGCCACAGCTCCTCCTCTCCTCCTCCTCTATCCAACTCCACCTCTGTTGTCTCCTTCTTTGGATGCCTTCAATCTTTCCCAGCATCAGAGTGTTTTCTAGGGAATCCTGTCTTCTCATGATATGGCCAAAATATTTGACACGTTATCAAGTGCCCCTTTTCAGGGCCTGGATCCTGGTGGATTAAGTTACAATAAAGGACATACCGTCCCATTAGAAAATGGGTAGGGGAATTATATTGCCACATGGGAAATGTGGGTGGTTGGGTGAATAGCCCCAAAACATAGGGCCATAGTGTACCACCATATGGTCTTGTACACCTATCCTTTTTACTATATGTAATTCCCACATGTTATATTACTGTGTTATGTTTAAACTATAGCTAAATGATCATGAAACAGTTAAACAAAATAGGCCTACATTGAGATATTGTAGACAGACAGGAACAAGTGACTGTATTGTAATCTTTTTTGTCCCTTTGTCTGCCAGATACGCTAATTACATCTCTGATGTGCTAGACAGCTAGAGGCAACGTGTGTATTGGAGGTTGGCCTTGTGTTCCCAGGTGCCAGACAGGATGCTAATGTCAAACCCCATGTGGAGTCAATCTACCGTATCTTACCATATAAATATTGTTTGACTTTTGAAAAATAAAACTGTTCACTGCTGAGACAAATAGAACTGGTATGTTCTCTTATTTGTTCCTGGCGGCTGCAATACTGATCATACCTCCACTGTGCAAGTAACTTTTCCTGGTAACTACCACAGGAAGGTTACTGAGACTCCTGGAAGCACTGATTCCTGATTAAGTAACCCTGACTGATACAGAAGCCAGATACCAGGGTGCTGGTGTTGAGATTTGTAAGAACCCAACGGTCCTTGTGGCTAGTTAACCTGTAGTCTATAGTAGGGTGGCCCTGGACAGTAATAGTCCCTACCCCTGGATCGTCATACACATCTGTTACCTTACACCCTGTTTTTAACTGAGCACAGGCCTTTTTCCAGCTGTGACGTAGAACACAGACACGTCTTACCTTTACTTTACATTGAACACTGGCCCTGCTCCAGTTGAAGTGACTAGTTGAGGTCTCTACTGCTACAATGGTTTCAATGCTAAACATTGAATTAACATTATCTTAATCTGTGTATTTTCTTTGTGTTTGTTAAATTTAGTTGATCTAAACAAAAGCCACTCTTCCCCAGTTTGTTTTCCCATGCTCCGACCATCCCAACCCCTTGGTCTCCTTTTGAAAATGTTTTACCTTCCTCAAGTAGGACACAGAAACATCTCTTAACTTACACTTCTGCTTCTAACTATATACATGCCCCGCTCCAGGTAACTGTCTCTACTGGTAGAATGGTTTCAATGCTAAGCATAGACTTAACATTATCTCAATCTGTGTATCTGCCATGTTTCCCCTGTTTGTTTTTCCATGCTCATCTCCCTCACCTACACCATCCCAACCCCTCTCCCTCCCCTTGAAAATGTTTTAACTTCCTTTCATTTTTTCTTCACACCTAGGACACGGACACCACCTTGCTTCTAACTGAACACACATTCCCTCCCGCCTACACTGTCCACACCAACCAACCTATAATTCATGTTTATTCTTTTAACAAAGAAATAGGCCGTAGGGCCTTAGCTGAAGCAGGGCCTGCATTCTCAATCATAGAATTAACTGTTTAGTTTTATGGACATGATAATCCACTCCAAGAGTGCCCTTCACAGGGAGAAATATTTGTAGTGTATCACTCTGGTCTCACAAATCTTCAGCAGGGTATCCTCTCGACTTTGGCCCAACCACTTCATTAGATCGGTTGCTACTCACCCTCTTCTCTTCCCTAGTAATGTAGTAGGCAGCTTCTAACCTGTGAACTGGTGCAATATCGTTTTGTCTCTCATTGTGCTTTTTCATAGGATTCTGTTGGCAAAGATACTGTTGTGTTTTTTTTCACCACTGAGACCTGGGTTTGATTACATTCAGGGAACCAAGAGGTCAAACCACCATCAAGCCATGCAGGGTTGGGCCGGGTCAGTACTTGGATTGGAGACCACCTAGGAATACCAGGAGCTGTTTGCTGTGGCCCACTGGGGAAGGAACTGGCAACCCAATCCAGTATTTCTGCCATGAATGTCAAGTGGATAAGCATGGTGTGTTGCGTTCCATGAGGTCATGGAGAGTTGGACATACGTGCTTAAAATAATTAATATATTTCACTAAAATATCTATTAAAAGTATAGAAAAGATGAATTATGATTCAGAGTTTAACATTTTTTTAACATAAGAGCATCTTTTCGTTTAGCCATTAATCAATAAAGATAAGTTACATATTTTCAGTTGTGTAAATGCCTTTGTTACATACTTTCCATTGAGATCTTTCTCTAAATTTTGACATGATTTGGTTTGTTTGAAAGGTTGAAGGCCCCATACCGAATAATCTATGCATGTATTCATGTTCTTCTATGCTGGTTAGCCCATTCCAGGTCTAAAATTCCAGGAAGTACTGTAAAGATTTATTATCTGGGACATACATGCATACTGTAGCTTCCAAGTATAGATATGCAAAAATCTAGTTCCGCTACTGTTCAATCCTCTAGAAATCTTTATGAAAAATAATATTATAAAAGAACTGAATGAATATTTAATGCATTACATGTTTTAAGCAGATGTTGCTTGCTGTGGTTGAGGAAAGGTCAGTTTTTTTTATAAAAAAGTTAAATGCAGTGTTTATTACCATGAGTCACGTAGTTAGCTTAGTCCAAGAAAAACTTTTCATGGACAAAAGAAACATGCAAACCCACACGGCCCTTTATATCTTTTGTATAAATGACCAGTTGACCATTTTAGCCTGTTGCAAAGTATGTTCATTTCAGTCCTTATATATGAAATTGTGTCCATAAGCTCCATTCAGTTGGTCTGCGTAACTAGAGGGATTACAAATAATTATGACATATTATTAATAACATGGAATAAAAATGCTGAGACAACTACCACAAACGTTCTTTGCATGTTATTGTTTTTATGTGCACTGGGTAGTTTTCAGTATAGCACAAGTCATTCCACTTGATAGACAGACATAAATACATTTTTGACAGTAAAGACCCTACGTAACTTTCAATTTTCAATTGGTCTTTGTAGGAAAAATTACAGTTTGGAAGCAACTGGTCTATACAAATTGTTGTGTTAATTTATCCCTAATAATAACTTCTAACATCCCATGTATGGCTCAAACCGTAGATCATTGAAGCTTCAACTTCCTAAATTTCTTGAACCTTAACTATCCAATAGCAAAACTGAATTACACACAACAAAGCTTAACACCTTTTGAAATTAAAGCGAGCTAGGAGCACAGGTGTACTGCGAAGGAGAAATATATTACAACATTGCTAGTGTTATAATATGTATATTTCATCTTTTAAAATGAGTTTCTGAAATGCTGCTGAGACATAGGTCTCCATTGTTTGACTCCCACAAGAACTCTCACAGCTACGGGGGGTGTTTTGAAATCAAATTTCCAGAACTCTTCTTTTTCTCCTGCAATAAAAGAATCCCATAAAACGTACTGACTTGCACCAAGGGGGATGCCAAGAGCTAGTTCTAACTTATGCTCATAGACTGCTCGCAGGAGACTCTTGATTCTGAATCTCAGTAGTCTCCATAGCAAATCTACGGAATGGTATCCACTAACTTGAACACACTATGCTAGCACTAATATCCTCCCTTATCGCTACCTATTTATATAATCCCCATCCTATGACAGGGAAGGGATTACATAATAATATAATCTAATGCAGAAGGATTATGACCTTTCCTCCTATAACTCTCTACCCCTTTTGAGCTGGGTATCCCCCTTATACCCACTCCCACCATGAGCCTATGTTTTCCCTTTAATACTCTCTACTCTCATAAGCTAGATATCCCCCGGTATTTACCATTAATACCCATTACCCCTTATAAGCTTGGTGTCCTCCTGGATTTCCCTTTAATAATTGCTACCCCCTATGAGCTTGGTATTCCTCAGGATTTTCCCTTATTACCTGCTACCTCCTATGAGCTTGTGTATTGTTTGGGAATCCTGGGGATCCCATGGCTAATAGGAGGTTACTATATTAACCCCTCTATTGTGTTGGATTTGAGCAATCAAGCCATGAAAAACGCCCATGACTGGTGAACAGCAGCTGACATCATTCACTCATTTTCTGTAATTAAAGCTTATAAAACTAGAGTGAAATCTCAATATTTATCATTAATTTGTTCCTGAGGGACAGAAAGATACCGAATCAGATGAATATAGAATTATTTTTTGTCATAGGAGTTAACTAAAATTTAAATAATTTGTTCCCAGCCCAGAATCTAATACATAAATAAAAAAAAAAAAATAAAAAAATAGACAATGTAACCAGAATGTTGCCTGAGTGATGATGGCAAATGCTGAAGAGGAGCAAAAGAATTATTGTTTAGAAGGGGAATCACCTTCCATTAAAACATCAGGTAACTTCAATTCCGGTAATCAATGTTTGTTTTTGTTTTTTGTCCCATTCACGACTGTTCACTAGCCCTTGATTCACGAGCACTGTCTGTTAAAGTTTTGTGACTAATATTAGATTTTTAAATGAATATAGGAGCATTTTTTTTGTCCAAAAAAGTGACTAATATTGTGTGCGGTTCCAGCGAGTTCTTAAATACCCTTTTGGGCCTAAGAGTGGTATAGTGAGACTAGGAGCCTCAATGTAATGGAGTGGTGATCCCCAGCAATTACTCCTCTTTCTGCCCAGTGTCTCTCTGCATTAATGTGGGATGCCAGGGGTCCCAAGCCAAAATCTCCTAGCCATTAGATCTGTCTCCAGGGTAGTTAAAGTTTAAAGTTCCAGGACGCCTCCTGCTTGTTGGCCTCTTTTCTTTCTCTAGCTCAGTGCTGAGTCATGTACAGCTGACAAATTTCCTCCAGGGTCATCCACCATTACTGGGTGTGTTCTCCCTGTGCAGTTTGCCTCCTAGCCTGTAAATCACTTTCCTGGAATGAAAACTTAATCCTGGTTTTCTATTAAAAAATTTCAGAAGGTGCAAGCACCTATAAATAATTACATTCTGAGCAGATTTGTGCTATTTTGCTGCTGTTATTTTGCTGCTGCTCTCCTCAGCTGCTTGCTCCATCCTCCAAAAATGGCTGATGAATAAAAAGGTATATGAAATGATAAATTAACATGATTTTGCTTTCATTTTTTAAAATTTGATCAAGAATTGACATAGATATTGTGATTTTAGTTTAGCCTTTGAAGCCAAACCACCAAGAAGATGTTAGAGCCGAACCTTGTGCAACTCTTAAAAATTATGGTAATCTACTCTTGTTTTGTGATTGTGACAAGGAAAGGGTGAATTCATAAAAAAACACTCTAAGAAGCCTATATTTTAGAGTAGTGCTGTGCAACTGGTGGCCCACCAACTGATGTTTGTGGCCACCTGACTGCCTGGGAAAATCTCATCGCAAACCTAATATTATTACCAGTTTAAATACTTGGTCTGCTATATATATATATATATATATATATATATATATATATATATATATAACCCTAACTGATTTACTTATATAATACAAACCATGTAAATATATAAATGTATATATTTTAATATATATTTGTAAATTATTTTAAATCTGGTCCAACAGTTAGCTGGCTGCTAAAAAATCTGACCACTTAAACTGAAGAAATTGGACATTTTATAGGAATGTTGCTGGGGACACTAAAGGAAACACATTTCCACTGATTTGTATTCACAGCTCTTATGTTATCGATCCAATGAAAAGTTAGTTTTGTCTCCGGACTCCATATGTGGCTGCATTAGCTGCTACCTATGCCCTAGATTTGGGAATGGCAAAATGGTTAAATAAGGAGCTCTACAGCCATTGGTTGTTTACCCTTGTTTTAGATGATACTTTAGTTTTTACTAAAATTACACAATGAAAGTCATAGTATAATGCACTTACAAGCTTCTGGAACAGATTAGGTAAAAAATATTTTTTTTATTGGAATGCAAGGACATGGGTACAGAAAAAGATGAGGTCCAACCATGTGTTATTTATATGCTGCTGAACATTTTTTTTATAAATATGGGAATGCAGACATAACGAGAAATGAGCTTCAGGCATGTGGAAAATATATTGTAGCAATATTTTGTTAAGGTATTGCTTTAGTATATATATATAATTATGTTAAGGCTGCAGTAACTAAACTATGATTTAATATGTATTACACATTTTTCTCAGATCTCTAGAGGGAAAGCAATATACTTATATTTATTAAATGAAAGATACAAAAACAATAGCAACATTAATCAAAATGAAGCAATTAGAATTCAACACGTTATAGACGCTCTAACTGTCTCATCTGCATTCACAAAAGCTATACCTAAATCCTGGTACCTCTCCCTTCCTTCAGTTCCTGTCCTTTTGGCTGCCAGTGATTACTGTGAAGCTGGGTCTCACGAGGCACCTTGCATAAACTTGTGAGATCTGGGTATCAGAATTATCTAGGCAGCCAAAGGGACAGAAGGTGAGGAAAGCTACTGGGAACTGCAGGGGAGAGAGAGAAAGAGATTGCAGTCGGCTGTTGCACATTGTGATCTTTTTTTTCCTCCTACTAGACACCAGGAATAAGTTACCTACCTACCCCATAGGTGTATAAGTGTAATGATATGGAATCACAAGGTTGTGGAGACCAGCAGCCAAGGTCAGCAATAATCCAGTTCAGCAATTTGTAGGTGAAACAGGAACAAGCTTTATTGAAGTGATCAGGAACCACACAATAATCTGGCAAGGTACATTTGACAGGAAGTGCCTTATATAGGCCAAGGACCAGACACAGCTGAAGAGACTTAGGTACTGGTACTATTGCTAGCAGAGTCAAGCTTATCAGATCTCAATGAAATTTGCAAAAGGCAGGCTGGCGCAGTGGTAGGGAAGAGGTATAGCAGCCTGGGGACCAGGGTTCAAAACCCAGCAGAGTCAATTCCTCACAATAAGTTACCTACCTACCCCATATATATATATATATATATATATATATATATATATATATATATATATATATATGTATGTATAGTGAGCGAGCGAGGTATGAGTGTCCATGGCCCTACTTAATCTGGTTATCTATTGATCAATCGATATATAGATTGTTTGACCATTCTGCTCTCCAGCTATATATCTTGAATCTTGGCTATGTCGTAGTTGAATAAAGTGCTATACTACTCCTTGCCTCCTTTAAATTGTCTTTACTTCAGAACAGGCACTCTCCTACCCTTTGTCTGTTTGCACGTTTATTGTAGAGCAGAAGTGCTATTGCTCACCTTGTAGTGATATTGCTTGTGTTCATTCAGTAACTGCTTGGACATTTTTCGTTTCTAATACTCTATACCACACAGATTTTGTTCTACTTCTACATCCTTGTTTGTGGTGGAAACCATTTGGAAAAGAGGGGATCATGTATTTGTAAGAGGGGTTATACAGTGAGAAGGTACTGACTAAACAGGTCACTTACAGAGTCAGAAGGACTAAGTGGAAATAATTCATACCAGTGTCTAATGTTCACACTAGGTTGACTTGTGAAAAGCATCTACTTCTACTGCCCACGAGGGATAAGTGACACACAGTCGGACCTCAGGAGAGATTTTAAACTAATGGCTGTGCCTTTCTGTTTTTAAAATATCACTTTTAAATCATGAACATTTTTGCTTGTTCAGGTTTAACTTGCATTCAGATAAATATTTCTTCATTCAATGCTGTTTTCATATTTGTAATATTGTTTAATAATACATGTGAGAAGCTACTTGACAATAACTATGTGATAAAGCATTTTTTATTATGTTGTTTCTCTAAAAAGGTTGGCCAATGAAAATTTAGGTGAAAAGATCAGGCAACAAAACCAACTCTTGGCCCATTTGACTTCAGAAAGAGAGTGAGTATGTTGTATTTCTATTTTAGCACTGGCAACATTATTTATTTTGGAGTTGCTTCTAACGTACAATAATCTTTTCAACTACCTGTAATATGTTTCAAATAAGAAGCTAATAAGTCAAACCAACTGTTTTTTTGTTTGTTCCCCCCCAGAATATCTGCGTATAACATAGTACAAGTCAAGAATATGTCATTATTTTCAACTAATTTACCTAATTTATAGTCTGTGAAATAAATGATGGAGCTTTCATTAAGCCCAGCACCCATTAATTTATACAAAAGCAGATTCTAGAATATCATGACTTTGTTATTACCTTCCTTACATTGTTTCTCTTAGTGTATTTTTTATATATCCATTCTTGTTTGAAATTAAAAATATGTAATGTTGTAATTAGATTACCCCTGATTTTTTTTTGAATTTGTTGTTTTCATGTGCATATATGGATACATCCAAAAAAATACATTAACAGAGCATATATATGTAACTTATTGGTATTTTCAACTACAGTTACATGTCATTGCAAAAAATAATTTATGATATGGGTAAGGTTCCACACCTAAAGTTGTTTTAATATGACTTTATCTAATATTAATATTTGTAAGGTTCTGTAATAAATCATAGCAAACATGATTTCCATTCATGCATAATCATATGAAAGTTGAAGACCAAATCTAATTTGGGCAGAGGTCTTTGCAGTAGCTGGATGTTTTTACAATAGGTGGAATATGGGGTTTATGAATAGGTCTCATATTATTCAATACCTCTGCTCATCTCCATTCTCAAGCCCACCCTAACCACATTATAATACAATCCCAATATGCTGTTTTCATATGTAGGTACAGTAACACAAATTGGGAGAATTATATAAGTGATGACTCTTCCTGCAAATTAATAAATATTTGTATAATGTGCTTGGGTATTTGAGAGACTTTGGTTATTTTCATATACGATTTGTATTATGTTTAAATCATGTTCAAATTGTAGTGTATTACAATTATCTATCCAATTAATTACCTAATAATTAATCAAAATATAAATAAATGTAAAGATACAATAAAAAAGCAATCAAAGAAAACAAATATATAATAATTAAAAAATAAAAGAATAGAAGCAGAGATATCATTATAAAACACAGTAGTAACATTTGGCACAATAAAAAGAAGATATATGTATACCCATATATTTTCTATTACATTTGACTTTTGCTAGTCAATAAAACTGGTTGCTTTGTCATATCATTAAACACTCATGCTGAAATGCTTTGATTTCTAAATAATGTATGCTTTATTGTCTTTAATTAATTAATCAAATCATTATAGATTCTTTACATCTGATATTCTAGTATGAGAAACTTTTGTTTTCAATGGTAAAAATCAGTGTAAATATTAATAACTTTAAGTACAATAACTAACTAAGTAAAAACTATTAAAAATGTTCCATGTATTGTTATTAAAAGAAAATAGTTGAAAATGCTCATACTTTACAATTGAAGCTGTGCACTAAATAGGCAGTAAAAAGAACATTGGGCAAGCTTTTACAAACTAAATATAATGTATGATATCCTATTTTTTTGTGTTCAATTTAAACTTCCATTTTATAATTAATGTCAGACCAAACTTTGGTTATCCATAAAAATTGTATTTCATCTTGAAATGTCTATCCTTCATCGCTCCTCAGAGACTTTCTATAGAGATTATTAAAGTGCTGTTTCTCAGTAAATATATTCATTCCTTATAGCAAGTGTAGTAAGAAATATAGAAGAGAGCAAGTACATCTATACATGTTTATTAATTAATAGGTCTTTGCAAAAGGTACTGAACTTATCAATGTTAGATAGAGCAAAAGTCTCCCAAAACATTCCACAAAATATTCATAGTTTTTTGCATCTTGTATGCTATTTATCTCTATTAAAAATATATACAGTATATTTTGACACAGAAAGTTTTATGCAAAAGGACTAAACTTTGCAAAACTGGTTATGGTTGAAAAAAAATCTTCTTTGCCAGTACAACAGAACTAGCGAGTTTCTTTATGCAGGAACAATACAAGAGTTAATACAAGTTATTGTCTTAAACAAGTAGAGTTGAGTAGTTACTACTTAAGTTAAAAAAAAATTAAAATATTTTAATAACATGTAGAATTTGCGTCACTCCCCTGTCACATCAACAGGTTTGCAAAAAGAAAAAGAAGGGCTCTGTGACCATAATCTACAAAGTCTTTGGCTGCAGCGATTTCCCTATATTATGGCTGGGTTCTACAGTACTTAAATTAAAGTTATACTTTAACGCAATATATTTTTAAAAAGGTCTTAATTAATAAGATATTTAATGCAATGTCCCTGATTTTTCATGTATTTTTGCTATCCCTGTATGGTAAATCAGCAACGGTCCATAGCTCAGATTCTATATATAATGCTAATGTATTTTTACTTTAAAGAAAGCAAAATTACATTATAATTTTGGTCCATGAAACTTAGTTTAACTAAATATAATAAGATGCATAAATAATAACTGCCTGTTAAATGTAAATTCAGAGTTAAAGTTTGTTCAGACCAAACACCTGTTTAAAATATAGCTGTGAAAGAATTTGATAGCTTAAAATAATTTTGATAAATTACATTCTGCCATCAGCAATTCACCATGTCTTCCACACGCTAGTATTTCTGTATATATTTCATGTTATAACTTGGGCTATGGTGTACCATGTAGCCTATTTGGACATGATGCCAATGTATCAGATAGTTGTTGTTTCTTGGTTGTTGTGTGTATGGGCCTAATTGCGAAAATTTGCCATTTCTGGTTTTACCACTTTTTTAATGTAATTTTACATGAATCCAATCCACGTGAAATAATTATTTCACTTTCTTCAACAAGTTACATTGAGTGGATTTAGCTTAGAATCAGTAGTCTAAGATGGATTTTTGTCTTTGTAGCAAGTATATTTTTAAGTTTGTGCAATTGGTTGAGCATGGTGTGGGTACTAATCACATGAATTCCCAATGTAATGTTAAACTAATGTTTTCATTACTGGATGGTGATATTGGCAGTGAAATAAGTCAAATTCAGTGTCTGAACAGGCAGTGGTTAAATCTTTCTTGCATTTCTTACGAGGTTTAAGCATTAAATAGATTTTTCTTTACGTACTAGCTGGTCGAAATCTGTTAGGGGGCAAAATTATTTTGTGGTGAAGCCAAGCAAGTGCTTTTGCTAAGTGCTCATTCCTTGTTTGATGGTGTTTAAACTCATGTTTCTTTGAGATGTATATAGCTTCCGTGCAATACCTAGTGTAAAATTGTGTGTGTGAGAGGGAAAGATATAGCTTAATTTCCTGAAGCAAGAAGTCTGTGAAGGGGGAGGGGTATGGGGTAAATTTATATTTTACTGAATTATTTTATCAAAGCCTTTCTGTTCTTTCACCCTCCCTGTCTCCACTGATCGCGAAAAGACATAGCTCTCAGGAAGTGGACAAACACAAAATGGATTCCTATAC
This sequence comes from Discoglossus pictus, assembly GCA_027410445.1. NCBI lineage: Eukaryota > Metazoa > Chordata > Amphibia > Anura > Alytidae > Discoglossus > Discoglossus pictus. The sequence continues at coordinate 78,130,906 of CM050166.1, read as the reverse complement.
TCATAACGAAAGTCTTAAAAAATTCAGATTTTCCCAATGTCCATGGCTTATAAAGTTACCCAATGTCCATGGCTTATAAAGTTACTTACATTGTTAGGTTGGTAAGTACTTTACAAATAAGTGTCCTTTTTTCAACTGCCATGGTCCATTAAAATCTGCTTCTCATCCTGGAGCTAAGTTACATACCTGAGAATGGACAGGCGAAAATATGTTAGCATGCTAAACTTCTCCCATGTTAATGAAATGATATGTTGATTTATGTCTGAATAATATTAGTCTCTCTAAGCAATATTGATCTCAGGGATTTCCAGTAGGGTTTTGATAAATTATAAACTACTAACAAAACTAGTGAAAAGGAGTTTATCTGGCCTTCTACATCAACCCTTTGTAATTACCACATAAAGCAGTACCCCAAAACCTAACACACACACAGTGTCTTATCTAATCCTAGACCAGTAATAACCACAACTTTTAAGATCTATTCTCTTGGAGAGTTTTAAACTGACTCAACCTAACAAATGAAATAAACTGTACAAGAATTAGTAAATTTCCAAAAATCATATCCTATAAATCTCCTAAAACGATTATGTGCTACATACAAAATGCTAATATTTTGATACAGTTATTGAAAAACTACTTTAAAATCACAGAATTAAAATAATTAAAATCAGTATAAAAAAAAAATATATTTAATCAACAACAACATATTTTGTGCATTTAAAAGAGCATGTTTTAAACATTACGTTAAAAGAGCATGTTTTAAACATTATACAAGTTATTTATTTCATGAAAAAAAAACTTCATTGAAACTAATATGAAATGCAGAAAGTATACTTTAGTCTGTAGATATTATTTGGTAACAACCTTAAAGAGCAGTTAAACATCTGAATAAGTTATTGAGCCCTGATATTTGAAAGAAGTTGCTTTCACTGACATATTATCAACAGGGGTGATGTCACCATCTACACTAGTCCTCATACCATCCACCTGAGCAGAGGCACTGACCAACTGACATCTTTCCCAGTTCAATTTACCAACAGGACTGAAGCAGTCACTTCAGCAGGGGCTTATCCAGTGACACTGGGCCTCATGCCATCCACCTAAGCATAAGCATTGACCAACTGACATCACTTCCAGTTCCATTTACCTTAGTTTCTTTTACCTCTATACCTAGAGCCTCACACACCACTCTTCTGCACTGAACACATCAAGCACGCCCTCCCACCTATTCTGTGTACACACCCACTTATGATGTATTACTCTATAGTGCAGATTTTTGCACCTCAAAGCAAATTTTCACAGCTGATGCACCCACAGACATAATCATGAATTAACTTGCTACTTTCTTTTCATTTACTTCTAAAGCCCTTGTTTCTTCCTTTAATGACTTCACATTTTGTTTCATTAACCCTTTAGTCTGTAAGCTTGCAAACTTTCACTCATGCAATGCACGTTGTATAAAAGTGCCATGCTCATGAATGTTACCTCAAGGGCAGGGTCGTCAACTCCTTTTGTAACTGTCTGTCAAATTACTTATAGTCATACCTCTGTTTTACTGTACCCCAGTGCTAGGAATCTGTTGGCGCTATGTTCATGAGATATAATAAGAATTACTCTCTTCTCTTCCCTGCATGAAGTATGATTTGGACTACATTCCAATGTCATTATAATTAGACATTCGTGCACAGTGGCCAGGAAAGAGTATTTGTTATCTTATGCCATTCAATTGGACTAATTTATATCACCATAACCTGATTAAAATAATTCCTTTAGATTAACAAATTTGTATAATCACATATCTCCTCTTATACTATAGCTAAATGGTCTTGATATGTCGGATTTATCAATTCTGCCAAACTTCTGGTATTGCATTCTACTCAAACACATCTTACACAAAGGCCAGGATGTTCTAATGGTAGCTGTTGTAACAAGAGGGCAGATTTGGCTTTTATTTTATTGTTTTATTTATTTTATAGAATATGTATTGATGTGATCCATGTTGTACATCCCTTCATGTACTGTACTAAGCTATGATCAAAGTGTATTAATTTGATGACTACTACCTTCTCTCATCCCATCAAAAGATGTAGTGATTTGTGGGTATACTACTATATATTACTCATTTTCTCTGTAAAAGGAAAAAAACAGGTTAGTGAAAGTGAACATTTTTTTTTGGAAACTCCAAGAAGGATTGATATATCCAATATCGGACTGAACTTTTTCTTTTAAAAAAATACCTACGTGCCACACTAGTATTTTGTATTATGCACATTATATTTATTTTATTTATTCACATTTTATATAGCTCCTTTATCTTTACATAGTTGGAAAACAGTACATCATTCTGAGATACAGCATTTACATTACATTTTGTTGAGCAAACGTATCAGACAGAGTATGAGTTGAGATTTGAGTTTGTTGCGGAAATGGGTCAGAGACAAGATGACTGTCATGGATGCAAGTGGTCAAGCCAGGAGATTGGGAGAGGTAGACTAGGTAAATTTAACTTGTATCGGGTTGGAAAGAGATTACCAGTGGACCTGGATTTGCAACCTGTGTGTAGGTCACATGACTTTTATATGTGGAGTGGTAGCTACTCCAGTGAAGAAGTGCAAGGAGGGATAAAGACTAGAAGTGAGACTGGGCACAAGTTGGGAATGGGATTGTAGGTGTTGTAAGGTTTTCAGATCACAAAGGGTGAGATAAATGAGGTAACATGGAGGAGCAAGGGATATCAATTTAAAAATGCAACAGTCGTAAATAGTAAGTCATTGGAGATGGGCCAGGAGAGTGGAGGTGTGGATTGTATGGGGAATGTTGAATATAATGCAGGCCAGAGGCATTTTGGATTTGTTGGGGTAGAGTGAATGCATGAGATGGGAGACCAATGAGTGATTTGCAGTGGTCCAGGGAAAGATAAGAGAGTGAATTAGCATTTTTGGTTAGAGGTAGCGATAGAAGTGCTTTTTTTCAGCATATTGTAGAGGTGGAGTCGCATATATGAGTGACCAAGGATATACAGTATGATCAGTCAGAGAGAGAGGGTAGTATCGAATGTGATACCAATATTTTGCACAATAGTAGAAGCTGTTGGTGGTGGGAAGATCAGCCATGGTTAAAGAGGCATGTGTGACTCGATAAAGGGTGCAAGAAAATCAAGGAAACAGAATAATGCTGATGTGAATATATCTGCTACTAGGTCAGTAGGAAGGTTTGAAAAGTCAGAGACTCCTGGAAGTTGGGTTGACACAAGGGATGGTAAAGCATGGGCATTCTGGTTTGAAGATTGTGTTTGTAGACAAGGGAAGCAGGAGGGAGGACAATGGAAGGTACAAGGGTGAAGGAAAGGAAGAGGTAATCTTAGAGCTGGTGATGGGCTGCTCTGGTTGTGGAAGCTGAGCATCCAGAAACCACTATCAGATCCACAGTACTTCCAAAGAGATGGGTCAGTTTTCGAGGGTAGGAGAAGCAGTCCAACAATTTAATGAGTGGTAGAAATACTGGGTTGATTGTCTAGTGACTGAGGTGAGGATTAAAGTCCCCAACTGTAATGTGGCAGTGAGAGAATAGACATGTGGAGACATTATGAGAGGTTCATAGTTACATAGTAATTGAGGTTGAAAAAAAGACTTTCAGTCCATCAAGTTCAACCTTTTAAGATCTCCTCTGATCTGCAATATGCGATTAGTTGTTAATTGATCCAGATGAAGGCAAACAGAAAAAAACCCTAGTGAATCTTTACAAATCGTCTCAAAAAGGGAAAATAAGTAAAATGTATTCATTCCTGATCCCAGATACTGGCGATCGAACTCCTCCCTGGATCAATACACTCTCTCTAATTAACCAGGATAACCCTGAATACCCTTTTTAATTAAAAATATTTCCAGTCCCCTTTTAAAGTTATCTATCGAATCTGTCACCACCTCCTCTGGTAGAGAATTCCACAGATTAACCACCCTTACTGTGAAGAACCCTTTTCTTACTTTAAGGTGGAATCGTTTTAATAAGTATAATTTGGTTAGTCTTTCTTCATAACTCAGCCCCTCCATTTCCTTATTAGTTTTGTTGCCCTCCTCTGTACCTTTCCCAGCTCTAAAATGTCCTTTTTACGAAGTGGTGCCCAAAATTGTACTCCATATTCCAAATGGGGGCATACTAGAGATTTGTATAGTGGCAGACATATATTGCTTCCCTGGCTTCTATAACCTTCTTAATACATGCTAATATTTTATTTGCCTTTTCAGCTGCTGCTTGGTTTTGAGCATTGTAACCTAGGTGGTTGTCAACAAGCCCTCCCAAATCCCTTTCAATATCTGATACCCCTATATTTGCTCCATTAAGATTATAAATTGCATGGCTATTTTTCCTTCCCAGATGCATAACTTTACATTTATTCGTATTAAATCTCATCTGCCATTTAGATGCCCATTCCTCTAATTTATGTAAATAACTTTGCAGGGAAAGTACATCATTATCTGTTTTAATTAGCTTGCACAATGTTGTGTCATCAGCAAAAATGGAGACACTACTTTCCAGTCCCACCTCTAAGTCATTAATAAATATGTTAAAAATGAGAGGACCTAATACTGAACACTGAGGAACCCCACTTACCACATTAATCCAATCAGATTATGTTCCATTTACAACAACCCTTTGCTTCCTGTTTTTTAGCCAGCTCTCGATCCATGAGCAGATATTTGCTGCAATTAATTTATCCTTTAGTTTGCACAATAGTGTTCCATGTGGCACTGTATCAAAAGCCTTGGCAAAATCCAAAAAGACTACATCCACTGAGTTGCCTTGATCCAGGTTCCTACTAACCTCCTCATATAAACTAATTAGATTTGTTTGACATGACCTATCCCTCATAAATCCATGTTAACTCCTACTTATCCTATACATATTTTAGTATATTATCCTTTAGTAACCCTTCTAAAAGCTTTCCTACTACAGAAGTGAGGCTCAAGTTTATAATTCCCTGGATTTGATCTTGCTCCCTTCTTAAATATAGATATCACCTCTGCTTTGCGACAGTCATCTGGTAGCAACCCTGTGTTGAGTGAATCATGAAAAAATAAATATAATGGTTTGGCTATTATATTCCATCTGGCCCTGGTTGCTTTATTAACATTTATTTTTTCTAACCTCTTCTGAATTTCTTCCTGCATTAACCAATTCTTTGGTGAAAGTAGTGTAGCCCCATTATGTTGTGGTGTCTCCACCAGTGGTACCTCCCTTGTGTATACTGAAGAAAGAACCTATTTAGCTCTTCTGCCTTTTCCTGGTCACTAATTATCAGAAGCCTGTTTCACATTCTAATGTTCCTATAACTTCCTTCCTTGCCTTTTTCCCATTAATATATTTAAAAAATATTTTAAGGTTAGTCTTACTCTATTTTGCAACTCATTTTTCATTTTCTATTTTAGCTAGTCTAATATCTCTTTTGCAAACCTTGTTGATTTCATTGTACTTACATAAGGCAGTCCCCTCTTGTTTGTTTAATATGAATGCCTGTTTTTTACTCCGTTTCTTGATCTTTAAATCATTGTTAAGCCTCATTGGATGTGATTTACACCTTTTACTTTTATTCCCACATGGTATATGGTGATAATTATTTATATTTAGTAAGGAATTAAATGTTTTCCATTTATGTTCAGTATTTTTACACAGCAGTTATTTGTCCCAGTCTATTCTTTTTATTGCTGCCCTTAGACAGGTAAAATCTGCCCTTTTAAAATTAAGAGTTTTTGTTGGCCCCTTACAGTTTTGTTTTTTAATTCAATCTCAAATGAGACTGTGTTGTGATCACTGTTTCCCAAAGGTTGCTCTATTTCAACATTTGATACCATATCAATATTATTTGTGATAACTAAATCCAAGAGCATTTCTCGTAGGTTACTGTGTAACCTGAGCCAGATAATGACCCCTGAGTGTACTAAAGAACCTGCTCCCGTTAGCTGAACTGCTGGTCTCATTCATCCAGTTTATTTCAGGGTACTTAAAATCTCCAATTATTAGAACTTGCATGCTTAGCTGCATTTATAATCTGTAACAATAATTGTATTTCCTCACTTTCAATTATATTTGGGGGTTTATAGCATATGCCAACAAATATTCTTTTGGAATTTGCTGCTCCACTATTTAACTCAACCCACAAACATTAAACATTACTGCTAGTTCCAGCATAAATATATTTTCTGACTATAGACTTAAATTTAGGCTTAACATACAGACAAATCCCTCCTCCTCTTTTACCATTTCCCTTATCTTTCCTAAATAAGTTATAACCATCCAGATCAATAGTCCAGTCATGAGATTCATCCCACCATGTTTCAGTAATGCCTAATAGATCACATTTTCATTATTGCCAATAATTCTAACTCTCCCATTTTTTCCTGGCAAGCTTCTGGCATTAGCAAGCATACAACTTATGTTATGAGTCTGTACTTCTAGAGTGCCTGACACTATACTTGCGTTACTTAGCAGTACCTCCCTATTGACTTTACTAACCCTCCCCCATCTCCTCCCACATGACTAGTTAATTAATTCCTTACCCCCTCTACACTTACTGCCTATTATTTCTATCCACCTATTAGTTTAAAAACTCCCCCAAACATTCTACCATCCTTTCCACTAGCACAGCAGCTCCCTCGTCATTAAGGTGCAATCCATCCCTGCTATAGAGATTGTACCCAAGTGAGAAGTCAGTCCAGCACTCTAAAAACCCAAACCCCTCCTTAGTGCACCACTTTTTTAGCCATGCATTAAACTTCCTAAGCTCCTTCTGTCTCCCTGGACAAGCACGTGGCACAGGTAGTATCTCAGAAAATACTACCTTGGAGGTCCTTGCTTTAAGCTTATTCCCTAGTTCTCTAAAATCATTCTTTAGGACACTCCAACTTCCACTAACTTTTTCATTGGTACCAATATTTACCAAGACCGCTGGTTCATTTACAGCCCCTCCCAATAATTTATCTACCCGATCCACAACATGCCGAACTCTAGCACCCTGGAGAAAGCGAACTGTTCGCTTGTTAGGATCTGGGTGGCAAATCACCCAGTCTACCTTCCTAATATTAGAGTCCCCTACCACCAAAACCTGTCTATATCACTAAGTGCTGCAATTCTCCTCTCCAGTTCTCCAATTTGAGCTTCCAGAGAGGCAACATGCTCGCACATGTCACAGAGGTATGGACTCTGGATCATCTGTTCCAGTAGTGCATACATATTACAGGATGTACACTGAGTGAGGTTGCCACTGGACTCATGATTATTCTCTAGGAAATTTCAGTGGGAAAAAATAACAATAATAAATAATATTTGTCTAAAACCCTCTTTTCTTTGAACACTCTCCTTTTATTTAAACTCCTACACTTATCCTAGAACTGCACTTGACACTAGAACTGTTCGCAAGCTCACAAATTCGTCCCTTCCCCTGTTTATTTTAGCTTCTACCTACTCATCTGGACAAACTTAGTGCACACAGCAAATAATCATTCTTTACTTGCAAGAAGTAAATCCCAGTTGCAAACAGCCCCAGACAAGTCACAAACCCTTCTGCAATTTTAACATAGGCAAACCACTCCCCTCTCACCTGGACAAAATTAGTACACACAGCAAATAATCATACATACTTATTTTGATGTTTTGAGTTGATACTTATTCATAAACATTTTAACATAAAGTATCCAATAATATATGTTCCATTAAAAATAATATGTCTTACATTTGTTGTTTATAGACCTTTGTGTAATTAAAAATGTTTTTGCTATTTTGTTTTATTTTTTTGTTCTTTTATTTTGTTTTTTTAATAGATGGCATTTCTTTAAATAAATAATGTGTGCATTTGTACAATTTAAAAATAGCATTTACTGAAAAAATGAACCTACTCATATAAATTCACATTATTTAAATAATTTAGCAATGATCTTTACTTTTTAATCTTGAAACAATTAGGATCATAGAAATGAGTTGAAGTGAAATTAAACATTATTCTGCCAACATAAAACATTCTGCTGTTTTGAGCAATTTTTTTTGTACAGTAAATTGTTCTGTAGTTATATACCTTTCAGTGACATAAAACACTATTTGGTCCTTTCCAACATATAACAACCATATTTTGTGTGTTTTATGCAAAATAATGGATGTTTTATTATTTACGTGCAGTTTTGATGCTGCATAGAATTGTGCGGTATCGCTAAATACTTTTAGAGACAATTGAATAATGTAAATACTCCATTTGTGTAATTTTGCCTTTTTGAGGTAGCTAAAATGAAGAAAATGGTTTACAGATTTACTGTATATGGAGTTTGAAAGTAACAACTGAAAAATGATGTTCATAATCTGAATTGCAATGAAACCAATTATCTGTACTGTGGCTGTTCACGGGGGAATACTCCTAAAGGTTTAGTATTTCTTAAAAGAAATTAAAAACAGCTGTAAAAATACCATAAAACAAAAATAGCAGCTGCAAAAGAGATTAACATTCCTAAATTTCATTTGAACCTGATATGTTGTTTTTCCTAAAGCAACATACAGTAAATGTTTTTTTTAAATATATTCTTTATGAAATTACAGATGTAGCACCCATTATTTCAGTGTCTGGCACAGTGTGAAAGACTGATAGCTACATTTTACAACTGGGCTTGAATTTTGTATCACAATATGATCAGCATTTCTTTTTAGTTTAGTTAATGAATCTCATTTAGTGATGCCATGATTTGAGTCATTGTTTCATGCTTTGTGCTATGCAAAAACTGTTATTTTAGCCTATTTGAAGCCATTAGTACTTTTTAATACACATTTTTCAGATGCTGAGCATATTTACAATGGCAAATTCAAATAATAACGTCATTTATTCTTTGCATTGGATATATGCACTAGTATGTATGTATAATATTGCCACCTATTTTATTTCAAGCTGTCGCTTTCCTTTCGAAGCCATGTTTACTATTTCTAAACCTGCATGTTTTTTTGTTTTTTTTCCTTTCGATCTAGCAGTAGGGCACAAGCGAAACAGCCTCTAATCCATTTCATAAGTCTATTAAAGCTGGTACAATACATAAAACAGAGCTGGAGGTGGTGACAGTATAAAACAGTTTGTTTTGTCATGTTGGCCAAAACATATGGCAGCCGGTTTTCAAGTCCTAATCCAGATGGTAACCACTAATCGATTCTTTATGTCGGGCAAGCATCTGTTTACTTTTTTCTCTCAAATCCGTGCTGCATAGTAATTTTACAAATAATGTAATGACTTTTTAATGTCAAAATTGTATCGGTATAGAGAAAATAGTTAATTTGGTAGTTGAATAAAATAAAGAAAATACTAGAGTTCTCCGGAAGATTTTATCTTTCCATAATAGCTTAAAATGCCATGACCATTTCATATGAGTATTGTGTAGCCAGCTCATTAGAAGTGAAATTTACATGCACTTAGTTTTTTTTTTCTTATTAATTAGTTACTTGATTAGATATTAATGCCTGTGTTTTAAAGTTTGTTCATCAATATGCACTTTGCTCTTTCATTTCTGTTTTAATCAAATATTAATTGTGTTGGTTCCCATGCACTTTTTGTGCTTGCATACATGTGTGTAGACTTGTGTTTATTAATGGAACAGGTATTAATTTCATATATTCTAGAGAAGCTTGTTAAATAACAATAAATCAATTAAAGACCAGTGATGTACTGGGCCGCCTGAAATAATAGCTTGCCTGAAATATAAAATGAACTAAATTGAATATAATAGTATGAAACCTAAAATTACAACTTCACTTTATTTTATTGAGGATCACAACGTGCTAAAAATATATGTAAAAGTAAAAATGTGCATTAACAAACCACTACAATTAATTGGACACCTTGTAGAGTGACTTAAAATAGGGAAGCCCAGCCAAAATCTAATCTCTGACATCAATAGGTCACAAATCTTTCTTAATAGATGTCACATAACTAACTTGATATCCTGTTAATCATTGATACACAATTCACTTTGGACCATCATGCCCTGTATTGTGTGCCCAGTTGAACAAAAACCATCATAGTAATCCTTCCTTTTGTTTCTTTATATAATCTGCCAAGACCGGAGATGAGTTTCTTAGCGTTGCTTTGGTGATAAAGTAATGTAATAACCAAATTAATGCACTAAGCAAATTAATGCAACCTTACAATTATATCAAGAGTACATCTATTTTATTTTTGACAAGTTTCAACTTGAACCATTTAAGAGCAAGCACCTTGCAAATCAAATATTCCCAAAACCTCCTTCTGTAATTTCTACTATATTGTATGTTTAATACAAAAAAATTAAATACAGTAAATTCATCTGTAAAATATAGAGTTTTTTTGTTGCCATAGGTTTCTTTTTGTTGGATGATATTAGACTTCTGAATTTCTAGTTGCCATTTTCCCTTTGTAATAAAAACTGTCTTTTGCTGCACAGTATCAGATTTTGAATTAAAATAAGATGTGTGCATCACAGAAATCAAATGAAAGGAACTCGTCTCCTGGGATATGTGTAATCCTTTTTAGAACCCAGCTCACCACCAGCCTTTAACATATTCACAGCTTATAACAACATATAAAATGTTGTATGTTGAAACAAAATATCAACCAGATCTGTTCTTCTTAGCATGTTTATTTTATGACTACTTTCTTTTGATATGAAAAAACAGAAGTATGATAATATGTGCATAAACTAAATAGGTTGTGTTTATCCTGAGTAGTAATCCAACAGAAATACAAGACAGAAAAGCTGCATTTTTCTCTTATAAGCCAGCAAGGGCAAATGACAGCCATGCCTGATGGCTGATATCTTTTATGGTACAGCTGTGACATATTTTATGCATCACAACGTGTGATCAAAGATATCTCCAGAGTCTTTCTGTCATTGAATGTTACCCCATACCCTCTGCATTTCTTTAAAACAGGAAAAAATGAGAATAGTTAGTTTTTCCGCTTTTTTACATTCCTAAAAGTGCAATGTTTGAATGAACGCTATATCCCCATAAAGTGTTTATTTTGTTTTGTGTTTTGTAATCGGGAACTGTCTAGTTCACAATTCCCCAAAACCCAAGAGTAAACAGCACAGTATTTTAGCGTGCACATGTTTGCACATGTCTACTTTTATTACTCTCCACCATAAAAAAAGATTTTGGTCCGTGTTAGTATGTTTTTATTAAATGTGTCAAAAGACACTCTATTACTTCTGCGTTTCCCAAAACTGCAGGTAATCAAGATATATTTGAATAGCCTTACTGTTACCATTTTCACAGGATGCTTTTAAAATATATGGATTTTTAGGATGTCATTAATATAAATATTGCTGTCTTAACTTGCAGGAATGTGTGAACACATGTGGCCAAAAAGCAATATATAACTAATAGGCTATTGGAAAGGATGTTGGTAAAACATAAAACAAATAATGAATAAGCTGTTAATGCTCAGAAGATAAATTTTACAGGTCTTACTTTATAAATGTTTCACATTCTATTTCTGAGAAGGATACTGTTTTGGTTTACAACAGGAAAGATTATGATGTCATCATGTTTTATTGAAGTGGTTTGCCTCTGCCTAAGTGCTCTTATTAAAGTTAATTATGGTTAAAGTCACTCAGTAACAAAATTGTTTGAGTAACAAAATATAAACTTGCCGAAGAACAATTGTCCTCTGAAAGTATGATTACTCAAACTATTTACAAAGCTTATTGTATATCGTACATTTGTGCTTCTCGATGTTTTGCTGCCTCTCTTGTCTCTCAAACTGAAACTCTTAGGACTTGTTTATACATAATTTATAAAGAACTTCAAACACACAGAAATATTTCTCTGAATGTAAAGATGGCTACATGAATACTTTTTTTTTTTTTATGTCACGCACTTGACACAATGATATTTTTTAGTTTTGCTGCAAATTGAAATACAATTAAGCCTTTATTTGGCATACATATTAAACCTGCTGTTTTCCCATAAAAATATTATAAGATAATATAATTAATTGATGTGAAAGTATTCATGTTAATTATATGTTTCTGTAGTAAGGGTCATGTCATATTTCACAGGGCTATGATATTAACATTTTACATAATTGAGAGTGGGTGGGACTCAAGACCTGTGAAATGGAGGAAAATACTTTAGGTCAGGACAAATCAGGGAAAATATTAAAAAGTGTACATTAGGATTTCAAAACAAATGGCACTTGCACACCTTCCTACCTATGTAAGCTCTTGCTTTCTTCCTGAACCGTGTTATTGCTTATCTGCTCTTCCCAAGGTCTCTGCCTCTTTCTTTCTTTTTAGATTGTAAGTTGCGTGTTTCCATTCTTGTAGGGTGCTTTGTAAAAAAGCACTTTTTACACGATTTGAAGTTCAAAACAGGGCCCTACATTTTCTGCAGTTGTTAATATTGTATAATATTTTATATTTCCTTGTTCTTATCCCCTGTATAGTGCAATCACATATATAGTTGTCAGTTCAAGAACGTTGGTCATGTTTGCGGGTCCATCATGCTTTGTGAGCCCGGTTACTGCCCGTAGCTCCGCAACCACGAGCCATCGACCACACGGGACTTAGGCTGCACTAAGCACCAAAGGCGCTCATTTCACTGAAATCCTCGTGAGGCGAGCAGTTGAGGCACACGGAACTTAGGTGCATAGTGCTGCAACTGTGAGCCTTGCGAGGCGAGCCGTCGACCACGGGGGACTTAGGCTACAAGGGTGCTCATTGCACTGCGAGGCGAGCAGTTAAGGCACGCAAGACTTAGGTACAACCGCGAGCCTCGCAAAGCCGTATGGGCCGCAACTGTGAGCCTAGCGAGGTAAGCCGTCGACCATGTGGGACAGGCTGCAATGAGCGCCTTTGGCCTAGCGAGGTAAGCCGTCGACCATGCGGGACAGGCTGCAATGAGCGCCAAAGGCGCTCATTGCACTGCGAGCCTCGCTGGACTTATGACCGAAACCCGTACATGCACTGTGCACCTCGCAAAATTATTTGATTCCTTATACCCGACACAATTAAGGGGTTACAATTTCCCTAAACAGCACACTAACTTGGGGGGATCCCATGGAACCCTCCCCAAAATAGCAACACCATACTCCCTGTGATCCCCAGATTGCACCCATTTGCAATACAGTAAATGGGAGAACCCCATGGCACATTAGGGGTTAATTTTAATATATAGACCCCCATGTTATAGGGTAATGTAGTATACAGAAATAAATAGCAGATAATAAGTACTCATAGACTATATAGACACCATGGTACTTAGAGGTTATTGTATCATATCATGAGGGCCCTTTAAAGCATATTTTAAAGGACCTCTGTGGCCAGGGTTAAAATGTAACCCTTGCCACTTTATTTGAGCCATGGAGGTCATTTAATGCTTTTTTTATACATTAAAATAAAATAGGGGTTACTTTTACATGCCATGGAGGTTCCTCCCAGGACCTGCTTGGCATGGGGGTTTATATTAGGGGCCATGGAGGTCCATAACATATATAACTTAGTTAACATATGCCATTGAGTTCCTGCAAGGACCCTCCTGGCACAATGGTTGTATGTATGTAGCACAGGGATGGTCAACATTTAGGTGCCACAGAGGTATGTTGAGGACCTCCGTGGTACATTGTTCATATATAGATGCTGTGGGGGGTCTAAATAAACCCCCATGGTTATAGTGAGGATCGGGTATTTGCAGGGAAAGGAATTCACAGGGGTCCCCTTCACCACATGGGAGGAGGATATCCCTGGCGTTTCTCAATGCTTGTAGGCATGATCAACACATAGTTTTAACCCCATCCCTGGATATTGCTCAGGCCCTTGTTATTCACAATGGATGTGAAAAGTCTACACCCTTTGCTGATATTGCAAGTTTTTAGGAGGTAAAGCCAAAAATCTAGATAATTCATGTTAGATATATTAGTTTCCATATTTAATGTGAATGCGCAACCAAAAACATTCAAGAGAAAAATAAATTGATAATTATTAGGAAAAATGTTTTAATTAAAAGTGCACCCCCTCCTTTCCAACTAATACTCTGCGGAAGTAACTTTTGCATTTATTGCACCAGTAAGTCTTTGTGAATACGTCTTTATCAACATTGCACATTTGGACTTTGCAATTTTTCCCTCTCTTCCTTTTCAAAATGTTTAAGTTCCTTCAAATTTCCAAAGCATCTCCTGTACATAACCGTCTTTAAGTAATTCCAAAGGTTTTCTATTGGATTGAGGTCTGGGGTCTGAGTGGGCCAGTCCAAGACTTTGATCTTCATTTTCTGAAGCTATTCTTTGGTTGAATGATTGTGTGCTTGGGTCGTTATCATGTCGGAAGGTGAAATTCTTCTTCATCTTCAGATTTTTGACAGTGTTTGTGCCAATAAATCGTGATATTTGGCTCTAGTCATTATCTTGACTAGAGCCGCTGTGCCAGTTGCAAAGAAGCAGCACCAAAACATAATGCATCCACAACTATGCTTCACAGTAGGTATGGTTATCTTTGGATAATTAAATATGTTGTCTTTAGAACCAGCATATTGTTTAGAATTAAGACCAAAAAGTTCAACCTTTGTCTGATCACACCATAAGACATTTTTGCAAATGCTTTTGCTTTGCAAAATTTAGATGGAATAGGATTTTCTTTTTTTTTTTTTTTTTGAGAAATGTCTTCTGTCATGCCACCCAACCCCACTGCCTAGACATGCAAAATCCAGGATATTGCAAGGAGTGACCATATATTCCTGCAGTTCCTTTAATGTTGCTGTAGGCCTCCCTAAGTATTCTCTTTGTCTTGTTATCAACTTAGAAGGGTCTTGGCAATGCAAGTGCTCCATCGTACACGCAGTACCTTTGATATTCTTTTATATCCCTCTCCTGATAACATAAGATCACATAGACATTTTGATCTCTTGCAGACCATGGCTATCTTAGTAGGATGCATCCACAATTCAAGAAAATCATACAGGAAGAGCTGATTTTTATTTGGGGTTAATCAGAATCACTTTTATTGATAGCTGGTGTATGCTACTTACCTTTAGACATGGTATTGGGTGTGATTGGTTACCTCTGAACATAACTGCATCCCCAGTTATAAAAAGCTGTGCACACTTACGCAACCAGGGTATTGTAGTTTTTTTTTAATGTCAACTATTTTTCCTAATATTAATTATCTATTTTTTTTTATTTCTAATTAATTTGGTTGCAGGGTCACATGAAAGATGAAAAAATATCTGATATGATTTAATTTGGTCTGTCTTTCTTCATAAAAATATGCAGTTTCATAAAGGGGTTGTAGACATTTTATATACAGTAATTGATACAAAGGGCACTGGATATTTTATGTCACAAGCAAAACAGCACATCACCTTGAATTACAACCCTTTCAATTTTGATATTATAAAGATTACTGCTATGGAAACATATACATTTTATTGAAAACATTTGTTAAATCACATGGCTTTAACTCAGCAAGTATTCTGGAGCAATGCTTTTATTGCTCAGATGCAAAATATAACAAACAAGATTCACCAGTTAATATTAGTTGTCCACGCTTACATCCAGAGTTATTTAAACCTTTCTTTCCACCCTTTCATGTTTGTTGTAATACTTTTATTTTTTTTACACATGAACAGTACCGATGCTTCACTTTCACTCATACGCCTCATAATGTAAAAGGTGCAGTAGAAGTCCATATTTCAGCCCTCTACATCTACCATTTTCAACTCCTGTGAAAATAGCAGAAGGAGGATGAGTCTGCAGTGGTAATGGGATTGCAGTGTTGCTTGTAGTATTGCTATAGCTTGAAAGATATAATATATTCAGTGTTGTATGGTATATTGAATCCGTGTCTTTTTGAGGCACTGTATGATGGCCACATCATGTATTTTTGTTGCCGTCATACAGTGCCTGTATTACACTTACAGCCACATTAAATTCCCCTAACGTGTAAAATCGGAGCTCCTAAAGTAGCTCGCAAGACTTATGGCTATTAAATTGGCCTCTTAAACAAGCCCGCCGACAACTTGCAGGGTGGGAGCAAGAAAACCCTATGTGATGTGAGAATTCGATATGCGAGCTTGCAAATGCTTTGATCTGTCAAGTCCGTAGCTCGCAGCCAAGAAGCCAACGAGTACTAAAGAGGACCCGCAAGGGTTAAAGTCCTATCCGTAGCACTATAAATGCACATATACACACACTACTGTACTTGTATGAACAGGGAAAGTGATGTTAGGTCTTAGAATTAATAGCACAATATTCTCAAGCTCGCAAATTAGCCCAATAAAATACTTTATTTCATGTTTCATTTCCGTGTTATATCGATCCCGGCAATCAATGTGTTAATACATATAATGGAACTCACATGTAATAGAATATCATATTTACAGATTTATCAATATCACATTACATCTGGAATGTGGGTCCAATCGTAACTCGTAATTGAACCCCATAAGCCTTTAAATTCCCACCTCCATTTTTCAGTGACGTAATTCTGACGATCTCGGTTTCCATTGGCTCCATCTAAACCCGTAACTACGAGTTTGACTAATTGATCACGTTCACGTCCACACCCAACGAGCGAAAAATGGTTTACGGGTTTGCCTCTCAAGCCCGTAACTCGCGGCCTGTTCTAATTTATTAGCACCGTAAATCCGCAAAATATCAAGATTGCAGCCGTTGTGTGTCTCACGTTGCACATACGAGCTTCCAATTTAATGTGGCTTATAGTCAGTAAATTAATCTCAGTTTATGTCTTGGTCAGTTGTTCTTAATGTCTGACAGTGCCTTTCACTGTACTAAAATTTTTTTTTATTTTTTTGTTTAGTCATTGGCAGAAAAAGGAGGGGACATTGACTAGAGAATATAAGAAACTAAGAACAGAATTGGAAAAAAATGAAATTGAGAATGAGAAGTTAAAGGTGAGTAAACAAAACTGGATGTTTATGTTTTTTGTCCCAATTATATTGCTTTCACTATACAAAATGTACAACACAATATTAACCATAATACTAGTAAATATTACATATATTTCATGCTCAGAATGGAAGGTGGATATACTAAGCTCACAAACTTCCAAGTTTCCTCTTAATGGTTATATACTTTATTTGCTGTTTTGCAGAAGTGTAATGAATGTAAAGCATTCTGCATACTTCTAAAAACTCTGTCACTCAGAAAAGAGCATTAACCGTTTCCACAGGTTGTCATTAATTAAATTATTGAAATATTTCCCTTTTTAAATTAAAGATTATCAGCGCTAACCAACATGAACGTCTAGAAAAACTTTGGAGCCAGCTTGAAGCCCAAGAGTGAGTAACACAAAAATATTTAACTGTTTTATTTTAGTTTCTCCAATTTTTCTAAAATGTGTAATTGTCTAACAAAGCATTTTGTATAACCATTAGATATAGATAGATTAGATAGAGAGTGCACCTCAGTGGGGGAACTGCTTGAGATGCAAAACTCAAGGGGACCACTACTCCCTCTACTTACCGGCAGCAGTCTGGAGTACAGGTGCCTCTTAATTTATTTAAAGGGTTCCCCACCTTAATTTATTTGTGGAAAGGAGATGGGTAGAAATTTGTTTTATTTGTTGACTTTTAATGTACCCCACAGGCAACATAGCATGCATATATAAATATTGATATGAATACTGAGAAGTTGCAAAGGAGACATCCATTCACTAGCTCCATCACTGATATATACAGATAGATAGTTGGAGTGGTTGGACAAAATTGCATGTTTTATATGTTTTATATTAATACTTAATAACATTCTTACTGGATATTATATATAATCCATTATAGTGTGAAGCAGATCAAAATCCCAAAAGGTGGGATTAATTCTACGGAATATGTTGTCATTTTACACATAAAGTATAATAAGAATAATAACATGCATGCTATCTTTTATAACAAGGTTGAGCCATCAATGATTGCATTACATGTTTTGAATAAAATTTTGTGATTTCATAAATGTAACATTTTAAAGCCCTATTACTCTGTATATATTCATTCATTTCCAGTCTTTTTCCAAGCTTAGTATAAAAAATATACTGGGTTAAGTGCACAGGATCTTATTATAGAGATGTCAGTTTTAGTTTGAAACATAAACATATTTTTTATTTAGATATTAGTGCTTATAGTGATCAATGATAGTATGTGGAGTACATTAGAGTTTGTTTTTGATCAGCACAATGCAATTATTCACAAAACTCAAAACAGAAGGCAAAGTTGTGAAAGAAAGAGGAAGAGTTATGGCTTTCTCACAGTGCAGGTAATTTTAATATAGACGAGATTGGTCCAAGTCCTGCAGTTTGGACTGATAGATTATCTTGCAGAACTATCATTTCAATAATCTCAATGACAGTGCAGCAGTGGATACTCGGTACACTATTATAAATTAAATTTATGGCAAATGTCATTGCACAGAATATGGAAAGAAATCCGTCATTTGTGTTTGTGAACGTTAAGATAGGAAAAAATTTAAGATTCTGTGACAAAACATAACAAAAATGATGTATATGCCATGGCAATATTACCAGTTGTATGCAATTTCCTTTTTCCATTACAATTTCATTAATATACTGGAATCACAACTGAGTGTGCAGTACTAGCACAGCATGCTCTCAGAAGAAATAAACACATGCCTAGATACCCTATGATAAGAGGAAATGGCTGGTTTGTTTTGTGAAGCGGAAAGAGTCATTCCTTTGCATGACAAATTTGCTTTAGCTCAGCGGTGAATCTGTGGATGGTAGCCATGTTTATCCACTGTTGTTTTTGAGAAAAAGTATTTGTTAGTGCAAGCGTTCAAGTATAGGCACAGTAGGTGGGGAGAGAATACTGAAGACACAATGGACAAAGGTACAATCTATTTTGTAACCCAGCTTACATAGTCGAAGACATATATAATAACTTTTAAATACACATATTTAGGGAGGTAAATGTTGGATGTTAAAAAAAAGTTAACAATTTTAGCATAGCTCTTATCTGTAAACAAGTTCACCTGTAAACAGAGAAAATGTAAAAAAAAAAAAAAAATCAAATACTTAAGAAAGAAATGTACCTAAAATACATCATTGGGCAGTTTATGTTGTGAATTTTTTAAATCATTTTAAAAATAGTCAGGTAATATAAAAAATCTCACACATTTTTTGATATGGTAAAGGTGAACAAGACCAGCCTCTTTTAATAACAACCTATCAGCATTAGTTTATTTTATAATTTATTCCAGTGTTACTTGCAAAAACTGAGAAAACGTCAGTAGCAGGAGTACGGGCAACCACTCAAATTTCTTTAAAAAAATAGTTTACATTATACCAGAAACCCTGGTCCATCTGAGTAGACATTGGTTTAAGCTAATGAATAATTATTCATTATAATCTATTGTCTGAGATATTTGCCGTAGTTTAAAGGCCAGATAAACAAATATTTTAATTTCAAAACATGATTTAGAGTATGATGAGGAAAAGAGTGATATAAGACCTTTACTCTGTAGAATACATAGTACATTTGTGTCACATTTAAATGTCTAAAAATAAGTTAAAAACTTAAGACCCAATGTAAATCTCTACAAAATCAATTACAAGTGCTGTAGCAGCATAGTCAATTCTACCTAGCTATGTTAATCCCCCATCCCTAAAATATTGCGGGAGAATAGCTACGGGTTACTGCTATGAGTGAACTGCACCACAAAGCCGAAACTCAGTACTGGGATTACTATATGTCAAGAAACAACTGTCACATCTTTTTAATATCAAAATATATTAAGAAATAAAAACAATTACTTTATATATATATATATATATATATATATATATATATATATATGTACAGTGCCTTGCAAAAGTATTCACCCCCCTTGGCATTTTTTGTGTTTTGTTGCCTCACAACCTGAAATTAACATGGATTGTTTGAGGACTTGCATCATTTAATTTACATGCCCAAAACTTTGAAGATGTTTTTTTTTTTTTTTTTTATATTGAGGCAAACAACAAATAGGACAAAATAACAGAAAAAGTCAATGTACATAACTATTCACCCCCCTAAAGTCAATATTTTGTAGAGCCACCTTTTGCAGCAATCACAGCTCCAAGTCGCATTGGATAAGTTTCTATGAGCTTGCCACATCTTACCACTGGGATTTTTGCCCATACCTCCTTGCAAAACTGCTCCAGCTCCTTCAAGTTGGATGGTTTGGCCTTGTCAACAGCAATCTTTAAGTATGACCACAGATTTTTTATTGGATTGAGGTCTGGACTTTGACTAGGCCATTCGAACACATGTACATGTTTCCCCTTATACCACTCAAGTATTGCTTTAGCAGTGTATTTGGGGTCATTGTCCTGCTGGAAGGTGAACCTCTGCCCTAACCTGAACTCACGCACAGGTTTTGCTCAAGAATATTCCTGTATTTAGCACCATCCATCTTTCCTTCAACTCTGACCAGTTTCCCATTCCTGGCTGCTGAAAAATATCCACAGCTACCACCACCATGTTTCACTGTGGAGTTAGTGTTCTTTGATGCAGAAAAGTAAAATTTTAGTCTCATCAGCACCTTCCTCCATACATTTTGGGAGTCTCCCACATGCCTTTTTGCAAACTCAAAATGTACCGTTTTTTTTTTTGCTGAAAGTAATGGCTTTCTTCTGGTTATTTTTCCATAAAGCCCAACTCTATGGAGCGTACGGCTCATTGTCATCCTATGTACAGATACTCCAGTCTCTGCTGTGGAACTCTGCAGCTCCTCCAGGGTTACCTTAGGTCTCTGTGCTGCCTCTCTGCTTAATGCCCTCCTTGCCTGGTCCGTGAGTTTTGGTGGGCGGCCTTCTTTTGGCAGGTTTGCTGTTGTGCCATGTTCTTTCCATTTGGTTATGACTGATTTGATGGTGCTCCTGGGGATCATCAAAGATTTGGATATTTTTGTATAACCTAACCCTGACTTGTACTTCTCAACAACATTGTCCCCTACTTGTTTGGATAGTTCCTTGGTCTTCATGGCAGTGTTTGGTTAGTGGTACCTCTTGCCTAGGTGTTGCAGCCTCTAGGGCCTTTCAAAAAAGGTGTATATATGTAATGACACATCATGAGACACTTAGATTGCACACAGGTGGACATCATTTCACTAATTATGTGAGTTCTGAAGGTAATTGGTAGCTCCAGAGCTTCTTATGGGCATAACAAAGGGAGTGAATACATACGCTCATGCCAATTTTCTGTTTTCTATTTCTAAAAAATATTTTTATGTATATCTTTTCTCATTTCACTTTACCAACTTAGACTATTGTGTTCTGATCCATCACATACAAATCAGATTAACAAAACATTGAACTTAAGGCTGTAATGTAACAAAATAGGTAAAAAGCCAAGGGGAGTGAATACTTTTGCTTGGCACTATATATATATATAAATATATATATATATATATATATATAATGTTTCCTTGCCCGGCAGTTTCATTATAATATTCACAATGTTCGAATTTCCTATTGGTTCCTAGAGCCCTGTCTCATCCGTAAAGCTTGGTTTGGCTACTCCCTACACAGGAATCTGTTGCGGCTAAGGCAGGATTTACGACTGTGGGCTGAGTGCTCTAATCAGGAGAGCAAAAGATTGACATAAGTGTAGAACTTAGGGGGAAAAAACTCCCACAGTCGATTTATGGCAGTACCCTAACTTAGAGCACTTGATTTACATGGAGGCTGTATTTCCTGCTTAGAATTCCTAGAAATATAGTTATTGCACTTCACTCTGGAAAACTAGACAAAGACATGAAAATTATTGCTCATTGTAGCTTTAATTCAAAACCACTTTATACCTGTCTCATTTTAGGCATATTCTCACTGTATTACACAGCTTTAAAGCATAGCATATGATGTATTAAGAGAGACCTTCCCACAAATACTGTTTCAAGCTAAAAATGGATCTCATGGGTGTTGGGCTGATTCTTAACTCATCCTTTAGATTTTGTAGATAAGCTATTTACCACATCATTTGTGTTCACATGTGAATGTCTAAAAATAAGTAAAAAAATAATGTGAACACAAATGTACTATTTATTTACTTAATTTTAAAACAAATATATGTGTTAAGTTCGACATAAATTATGAAATTCTGCATTGTTTATATTTAATGTGAAGTGAAATGGATGGATCTGTAATAAATGCTTTTAATCAAGATATTGTAAAGAGCTTCAAGAAAATTCACACACATTTGATAGCAGTATCTTTTATATATTTATCCAAAAAAGCAAAGGTAATAGGGCCTATTGACCTCAATAAGAGTTACCATGCAATCTTCGTGCAGTGCACGTAATCATACTTTGATGAAACCCAGAGTATGTGCTTCATGCTTAAAAGAGCAAGCTACAGTGAATCTTGCATGGGATGAATTTATATTTAATAATCTGCTATATGTCTCTAAAGAGAAGAAAACTTCTGTGTTATGCTTTGAGGGTAAAAAAAGAAATCAAGGGTGATGATTAGCAATTCACATCACAGCAATTGTGAAGCACAGTTGGAAACTTTTATCCAGTGGCCTGTTTATTTAAGTACTGACAATTCACAAAAGGCATTTGCCGATTTTCTTTTTTTTTTGTAAGACATTTGGCTGGTTGCAGCAATTTATCAGATGAGGAATTGTAATAAATATATATCAATTTAGCCATTTTAATAATCTAAAGAAATAATTAGAAAAGTTTAGACTGATGTATCTTTAAATATGTAAAAATAGTATTTATATGGATATCCCTAAAATGGATTCAAGACCTTGATTTTGTGTAAATTAGCTGACTGTCTCATCATTACATTTTGATGGATTTTCATACTATTGAAACTGTTACCATTTCCCAATACCACATTTTGAGAAGTTTAGTATTATGACAATAAACTAAGAAAGCATAGGTGTAAATTGTCCTTTAACCTGAAAATGAAATCTAACTTTAGAAAAAAATGTCAACAAATCAACATGATATATTTGTATATTAATAATTTTGCAGATATCAAGAGAACAAGCCATTTAATTAATACTGGTAAAAATAAAAAATAGTGTTTTTAGCTGTCGATAAGGTATATCATTCACTAGTTGGCACAGTGTCATTATATAAACATTGATAAATTGTTGGGCAATTCGTAAATATTATCGTATGTACAAACTCCTATAACTACATTCTTGTCTACATCGTGTTTTTCTTGCACACCTTGCACTAGACAGATCATACTAGCTCACACACCTTCTACTATCCACACTGCCAACAATCCCACACTTTTATCTTAAATATCAGCATTTTCTGTTTCTCCACTGTCATGTGTGTTTTATACAAATTGTCCGCTTTCCCTGACTCCACACTCCCCCCCCCCCCAATTGTTATACATTACATATCTCTCCTCTTTTCTGTGATCTGCTACCATACACATTTCTCTTTTCTCAAATCACTATCTCCCTCTAGCTGCAATCCTGAAAGAAAAAGTCAGATGCCTTCACTTCCCATTCCTGTGTCCTGTCCCTCTCCCTCCTACTGCTTCTAACTGCTGGAGATATTTTGTATAACCCAGGTCCCATGAAAATTCCCACAAACTCTCAGTCATGAATATCCCACAGATCAACAAACACCTGAAAAACAAACCCCCGTGTATGTTGTCCATGCTCCTGTACCCTCTTAAATAGTTATGTCTTCAACAAGGTTGTCCCAGTGCATATTATATTTTTCTCTCCTAATGAGATATTTTCTCCCATGTTGCACTTTCATGCAGTGCTCTACGCCTCAACCATAACTCTGGGTGTGGAGATAGACTTTGCATCTGCATCATGCAAACTTCTCTCACTTGCATAATGGTAACACTGTTGATCTCAGCTTTACTCTGCTCACCTCAGTCATTAACTCTAGTAGTTACCCATCGGTTCCAACTCTCCGTAACCCTATGTACCTTAGCATATATGTCAGTCATTGCCCCTCTGAGCTCCCTCAAGCTCGTGTTTATTGCTTAAGTGATTTATTGTATCCTCTTGAAGTCCATGGGATTCTAAGTCGTTTTCTCCAAAACCACAGTTCCACACCAGCTCTCACATGCGTTGGTTACTACTGGGAATACCGTAGTTCTACTATGCGGACCTTTGTTGGTAGTTTAATATATTTACTTTTTACTGGATTGTCCAAGCTTGGCTTAGCTATCCTCCCAAAAAGTCAAAAGTCTTTTAATTTCATGCTTACAATCACCATTTGAAGAGATCTTAGATACCAGGAAAATAAAATCTATCACTGCCTCCACTTTCTCCATGTCTATTTGCCAGGTACTGAGATTGCTGTTTGCCATGATCTTCTTCTTTTTAACCTTGATCAGCAGTCCAGCTTTTGCATTCTCTTCTTTTACCCTCATAAATAGGTCCTTTAGTTCCTCCTCATATTCAGCCATGAAAGTGGTTGTTGACATTTCTTCCAGCAATTTTGATTCCAACTTTGGATTCATCCATCCCATTACGGATGATGTACTCTGCGTTTAATTTGAATGAATAAGATGACAATATACAACCTTGTCGCACAATTTTCCCGATCTTGATCAATTCTGTTGTTCCATGTTTGGTTCTTACTGTGGTTTCTTGGTTCGTGTACAAATGCCACAGGAGGCAAATTAGATGATCTCATTCTCCCATTTCTTTAAGAATTTGCCACATTTTGTTCTTATCTACATAGTCGAAGGCTTCATAATTGTCTATGTAGCAGAAGTAAGTATTTTCTAGGATCCTGTTGCTTTCTCTATTATCCAGCGGACTTGGCAATTTCATCTCTTCTGCCTCTGAGGAAACCGTCATGCACATCTGGTAGTTCTCCATCCATATGTTACTGCAGTTGAGCTTACAGGACGTTAAGCTTTATCTTGCTGGCATGTGAAATGAGTGCAGTTGTTCA
This sequence comes from Discoglossus pictus, assembly GCA_027410445.1. Classification (NCBI taxonomy): domain Eukaryota; kingdom Metazoa; phylum Chordata; class Amphibia; order Anura; family Alytidae; genus Discoglossus; species Discoglossus pictus. The sequence continues at coordinate 78,106,020 of CM050166.1, read as the reverse complement.
ATAAATGGAGCACTCTTTGGCACTGCCTTTTTTGGTATTGGGGTGTAGACTGACCTTTTCCAGTCTACTGGTCACTTTTGAGTTTTCCAAATTTGTTGGCATAAGGCAAACAACACTTTCACTGTATCATCTTGTATGATTTTTAATAGTTCATCTGGGATTCCATCAACTCCTGCAGCCTTATTATTACAAAAGGATTCCTAGTACCCATCTCACTTCACTCTCTAAGATATCTGGCCCCAGCTCATTGGACAAACTATTGAGGCTATCAGAGCTGTCAATATCTATCCTGTGTAGATCTTCTGTATATTCCTGACACCTCTTTATCTGATCTACTTCTATTAATTCCCTATTTTTGTCTTGTTTTTCATGCCAACTTTTTGGCTTGAAAGTTTTCCTTTAGAAGCCTAATTTTCTTGAAGAGTTCTCTTGACTTTCCCATTCTGTTATCTTCTTCTATGTCTTTACATTGCTCATTATAGAATGTTTCCTTGTCTCTTCTTGTCTTTTTCGATCTCCACTGGCTTTCATTTTCCTTCTTTCCGGGGCTATTTTCAACGCATCATCAGACAGACAGTGTGCCCTCTTAGATTTATTTCTTTGGAGCATATTATTTGTAGCTGTTTTCTGGACAATGTCACAAACTTCTGTCTATAGCAATCTGACATACACAGTATTATTTTTGTTTGAAAATTAAATGTTTACATTGCAAAAATAATATATACATTTATTTCATGCTTACTTTTGCTTTATTTGTCTTCGTGAAATGTAACATAACATATTTTAGCTTGTTAGAAAAACATTTTCTGGTAACTACAAGCTTATCAAAAAAAAATTGCCCCTGCACATGGGATAAATAATTGAACTTACTGGTATAAGTCTATAAAATGAGCATTTATTTCACTAATGGGAGAGAACCATCTTTATAAAGGACCATCAATATATTTCTGAACAATGAAAAATTTAAAAGCAAATGCTAGACTTTAGAACAAGCGATTGTCAGCTGCCATTTCTTGTAGTTGAAAGAAATACTCACATTATTGATTGACGCCAGTCACAATGAAAGCAAAAATAGATGTTCAAACAGGATCAGCTTTTAGAAAGCTATAATTGCATATCCAGCTAAGGGAGTTCTTTACCAATATGTCTCCTCTAGGATGATGCCCCTTATGTAGCAGGCATTTTATCATAAACAGAGCCAGCAATTGAAATATTAAACCCTTCATTCCTAATACTATTCTGCAGCGTTTGAAACTAGAAAGATTGATGAGGTTGGTGTGTGTGCCTGCTGTGATCCATATGGTTATGGGGAGTCGAACATGACTAAACAACAAGGTGCGTCTATCTGTGTGTTTTGGTATTTGTTACAGAAAAAGTATATACTGTATTTATTTACTTCCTATAACAATGTAGGTTTATTTGATTTTCTGTATAGTCATTTTATAAGTATTGAATGATCTAGCCATTTGTAACTTTTGATTTTGAGTAACATCTTATTATTTCGTTTGTGAGAGCTTAGTGAATTGAACTTGTAATACATATAAAAATTGTAAAATATATTTGACTAACAACTTGCCCATCAAAAAATTACAGCAATAAAATTGTATGGCAGGTAATGCTGTTTGCCACAGAGAGATAGTGTTTTTGTGGTTTGAGATCCTTGTGTGGTCATTGCAAGGCTGGCGCTGAGCTCCTTTGGCGCTCATCGCGTGGCTCGCAATGAGCACCTTCAGCCTCTGGGTTGGTGTATTTGTTGTTATCATAGGCACTTTTGCGCTTATTGTAAGGTCCGCAGTGATCTGGTTTTGTCTCTTATTGGAAGGCTCTCCCCTGGTGTAGTTTGTGTCCTATGAGCAGCGTTGACGCTCCTTGTGGGTGTCGCGGTGAAGGTGTTTGTGGTTGTTTGCGCTAGTGTGGTGTTAATTTTTTTTTGTTTGCTGTCTATTTTTTTTTTTAACGGTAATTACTTAATTAATGTATTAAAACATAAATGAATATACTTTACTGAAGAGCTAACAATCTGTTTTGATGTTCCTGCAGCATATAATGTAGATTTGCAGTGTTGTTGAGCTGAGGTGTAAGAGTCAGTAATGTGTGCAGTGTGTAGTCTAAATAGGCTGCGTGTGCGAGGGGAAGCCGTTTGTGTAGCTGGGTACTTCCGCATTCTGTAAGTTAGTGTTGTAAAATGGCGGTGAATGTGTATGTGGTAGACGGATTTGTATAATTTAGCGTCCTTGCTAATAGTGTATGTTGTAGGCCGTAAGGGTTTGTGTTATTTTGCGTCTTGGGTCATATAGCCTAGTTTTCGTTTTTTTCGTCTGCCATTTTTTCTCTTGCTTAGGGGAATTTTTGAGTGTCTAATTGTTGTAAATTTGAGTGAGATGGAGGTTTAAGCTGTGTTGCAGAGGTCCTGGGTGTCCCCCCTTTGCTGTGGGTAAGGGTCGTATTTTTTTTTGTGTAAGTCCGGAATTTTTTATTTTCTACTTCCCGCGGCTTGTATTTTTTTGTGTAAGTCCGTAGCTAGTCATTGTGTCTTTATTTATTTTTTTCAAAGTCCCGCTTGTGTGGTCGTTTGTAACCGGTTGTGATGCGCCGTAGAGCCTCCACCTCCACAAATGTGGCCCCTCGCTTTGCGAGGGTCCGCATTTGGGGCCTGCGATGACCCTGCGGCTCATTGCAGCCGACGTGGGAGCCTCCACCTCCGCAAATACATTTGCGGTCCAAAAGTCGTTTTGCGCTCATCTCCACCAGCGCCTTTGGCGCTCCTTTCCAGCAATTGCGGCGGGGGCCGCTCTGCAAAGCCGCAAGCGTTAGCAACAACAAACATTACTGAGAACTATATATGTGATAGGAGATTGAAGGGAAATTTAAGTCACTATTTGTGCTCCTAGCATTAGATAGCAGTGTAAAATGTGCTTTTTTAAATTTGATGCTAAGTTAACTGAGCTATGAGATTTCCTTGCTCTGGCAGAATACATAATGAGCTACAACAGCCAATGGTGCTAATTAGAACCAGATGTGCAGATTGTAGAACTGATCGATACATTTTCATTATTAGAGATGGGCTTTATGGCAGAGTGGCCAGAAGAAAGCCATTACTTTCATCAAAAAACAAATTGGCACATTTTGATTTTGCGAAATGGCATGTGGGTGACTCCCAAAATGTAAGGAGGAAGGTGCTCTGGTCTGATGAGACTAAAATTGAACATTTTTTGGCCACCAAAGAAAATGCTATGTCTGGCGCAAACCCAAAACATCACATCACCCAAAGAACACCTGTACCACTCCGTGCGTGATTTGAGGCTAGGACGGAGGTTCACCTTCCAGCAGGACAATGATCCCAAACACACTGCTAAAGCAACACTTGAGTGGTTTAAGGGGAAACATGTAAATGTGTTGGAATTGCCTAGTAAAAACCCAGACCTCAATCCAATAGAAAATCTGTGATCAGACTTAAAGATTGCTGTTCTCAAGTGCAAACCATTCAACTTAAAGGAGCTGGCGCAGTTTTGCACGTAGGAATGGGCAAAAATCCCAGTGGTAAGATGCGGCAAGCTCATAGAGACTTATCCAAAACGACTTGGAGCTGTGATTGCCGCAAAAGGTGGCTCTACAAAGTATTGACTTTAGGGGGGTGAATAGTTATGCACATTGACCTTTTCTGTTATTTTGTCCTATTTGTTGTTTGCTTCACAATAAAAAAAAAAACATCTTCAAAGTTGTGGGCATGTTCTGTAAATTAAATGATGCAAATCCTCAAACAATCCATGTTAATTCCAGGTTGTGAGGCAACAAAACACAAAAAATGCCAAGGGGGGTGAATACTTTTGCAAGGCACTGTATATATATTGTCATGATCTGCTTCTTCAAGGGGGCTTGATATGAACCTAGTTCAAACCTTCCCCAGCAGAATTGTGAGGTTCTTGTTCTCTCAGGCACAAAAGGCTTCTGAAGAGGGCAATGCCCAAAGGTACAGGGAGAGAATACTGGATACAGATTACTAGTGGCCTATGGCAAGACCATTCCCAAATTCAGGATATAAACACAAAACAGCCTCACACTGTGGATATGTGAAGCTACAACTGAACCTTTATTGAATCATAGAACCAACATATTTATATATCTTCCATACCACACACTTGTGTACCTTTGTGTATGTGTGATGGTTGCTATAGAGCACTTGAGATAAACTAATCGGATATCTAAATGATATGCCAGGTGTCTATAGATAGCTAGGGCAGAAAACCTTGATGTTAATTTCAAGTGTTTTCTTGCTTAGGCCTACTAAAGTGCATGCATCTGTATTGGCTGCTGTTTATCAAGGCCTATATGTGTGAAGATGCAATGTTCTGCAGCTTACTTGCAGAACATTTTTACCTTATCCTCATGAATTCTCCTGTTCTATATACCTTTTCCCTCTATAACGTATTATAACTAGTATATATAATAACAATGTACAGGCAACAGATAACTACTCACAATAATACATAATCACAATGCAAAATGTCATGCTCCCTTGCCCATATCCATAATTACTGGTAATATTAGTTACTAAACAATATATTCATGACATATATATAATGTGTGTGTGTGTTTGTAAACACATACTGATATCAAACAAAAAGGGTATTTAAACTAATGTTAAAAAAAAAGGAAGGAGGACTCACCCTGAGTGCCTACAGCTGTAGAGGATTTTACTCACTGCAAACTCTGACTCTGAGGTTGGATTTCAAAGACTTATGGGGTTCAGCTACGAGCGAACCCACATTCCAGTCATGATGAAATATTAATAAAGCCGCAAATATGATATTCTATCACATGCGAGTTACAGTATATGTATTAACACATTGATTGCCGGGAACGATATAACACAAAAAAAACCCACATAAAATTAAGGATTTTCCTGAGCCGATTTGCGGGCTTGAGAATGTTGTGCTATTAATTCTAAGACCTAACACACTTTACATTTTAATATAAGTACAGTAGTGTGTTTTTATTTCCTTTACAAGTGCCACGTATTGAACTTTACCCCCCTTGCGGGTCCTCTCGAGCACACGTTGGGCTTTTGGGCGCCATCTGCATGTTACGGGAATGCTCGCGAGTGACGTGTTGCAATTTAATAGCTTATTTGAAGACATAGTGGTTACAGGCTTGACGGATCAAAAAATTTACAGCCGCGAAGTTCAGCGTTGCGAAGTCTGTATGCTTTTTTCGCATCTAACCCGCAAGTCGTCAGCGGCCTGCGTTACGGAGCTTATTAACACGTAAATTCAAATTAAACATATTAATTTTTCCTTATGATTCTCCACCTGTCTGATGGTGCAAAGTGCATATGATGAACTAGGAAGATAATCGCTACAGTAAAATAATCACATAAGCTTCCATTGAAATAACTGTAGTAAATAAGACAAATGGAATTTATTTAGAGGTACACTATTTTTAAAAGAGAAAATACATGCAATGTAAAACTATTTATGCTTAGTCATGAACAGAAGACCGTGGTATATTAGAAAATGACTTTTAGTGCAAGAGAATTTGGTTGGGAAACATGAGCCACACTACTGAAATGAAAATATTAAGAAATGAATACATCACACAATTATATGAACACAAAGATAGAGAGTGGGATTAAACATAAAAGGTAGCTATTTTACTTGGTCTGATATTGCCATTGAGGGGGATTCTGGTGACACCACAGGCCAAAGGCAGAGTGGTTTGAAAATGCTACCAGAGTTTACGTATCTGAAATATTGGACCATATTACCCAGTTACCCTTCATGTATTTGTTATTTTGCAAGACTCATCTGTTAGTTTCCTGTAATTGTAATGAAATTCGGCCACAAAATCACATATATATTTATATATATATATATATATATATATATATATTGATATATATAGTGAATGGAATAATGTCTTGCATAATTTATCTGCTTGACATCATAAAAGTCTTCAATTTCAATATTTGTGTGTAATATTTTTATATCCTATATATATATATATATATATATATATATATATATATATATATATATATATATATAGAGTGGGGGTGGTACCCCTGCTGATTTTGAACGTTTGTCCACTGTTAAATAAATGATCAGTCTATAATTTTAATGGTAGTTTCTTGTAGTTGGACACCAGGTTTGCACACATCTCAGGAGGGATTTTGTCCTACTCCTCTTTGTAGATCCTCTCCAAGTAATTACGGTTTTGAGGCTGATATTTGGCAACTCGAACCTTCAGCTCCCTCTACAGATTTTCTATTGGATTAAGGTCTGGAGACTGGCTAAGCCACTCCAGGACCTTAATGTGCTTCTTCTTGAGCCACTCCTTTGTTGGCTGTGTGTTTTGGGTCATTGTCATGCTGGAATACCCATCCACGACCCATTTTTAATGCCATGGCTGAGGGAAGCAGGTTCTCACCCAAGATTTGATGGTACATTGCCCCGTCCATCATCCCTTTGATGCGATGCAGTTGTCCTCTCCCCTTAGCAGAAAAACACCCCCAAAGCACAATGTTTCCACCTAAATGTTTGAACGTGGGGATAGTGTTCTTGGGGTTACAGGCAGCATTCTTCCTCCTCCAAACATGGTGAGTTGAGTTAATGCCAAAGAGCTTGAGTTTGGTCTCATCTGACCACAACACATTCACCCAGTTGTCCTCTGAATCATTCAGATGGCAGACTTCAGATGGGCCTGTAGAAGTGCTTTCTTGAGCAGGGGACCTTGCAGGCACTGCAGGATTTCAGTCTTTCACAGCGTATTGTGTTACCAATTGTTTTCTTGGTGACTATGGTCCCAGCTGCCTTGAGATCGTTAACAAGATCCTTCCGTGTAGTTCTGGGCTGATTCCTCACCGATCTCATGATCATTGAAACTCCACAAGGTAAGATCATGCATGGAGCATCAGACTAAGGGAGACTGGCAGTTATTTTGTGTTTCTTTCATTTGCAAATAATCGCGCCAACTGTTGTCACCTTCTCACCAAGCTGCTTGGCGATGGTCTTGTAGCCCATTCCAGCCTTGTGTAGGTCTACACTCTTGTCCCTGACATCCTTGGACACCTCTTTGGTCTTGGCCATGGTGGAGAGTTTGGAAACTGATTCATTAATTGCTTTTGTGGACAGGTGTCTTTTATACAGATAACAAGCTGAGATTAGGAGCACTCCCTTTAAGAGAGTGCTCCTATTCTCAGTTCGTTACCTGTATAAAAGGCACCTCAAGGCCAGAAATCTTGCTGGTTAATAGGGGATCAAATATTTATTTCCCTCACTGATCTGCAAATTAATTTATAACTATTTTGACATGTGTTTTTCTTTTTTCTTTTTTTGTTTGTTTGTTTATTCTGTCTGTTAAACACCTTTTTATATATATATATATATATATATATATATATATATATATATATATGTTTCGTCAGATTACAACATTCCAACAAATCCATAAGGAAAGTGAACACATTATTTTATTATCCATCTTCATTCTTGGCGTGTGTTTTTTTATTAAATGTGAGGATGTCATCATAACCTAAGCATAATATGGGTTTCAAGTTCATACTGAGAAACATGATGTATAGTTACAAAATAAGGGCCCTATTAAATTCTCCCTCGTAGTTCTCTCGGTGCTCGCAAAAGGCAGTTTTCCTGCTGTTTGCGAGAACCGAATCTCTCGCAGCCTGCTTTACGATATGACTGCGAGAAAATGGCCGAGAATAGGCTCCGAGAGAGCTACGTAGCCTTAAATCTATGCACGAGTCTCGCATATCGTAAGAATCCCTACGTGGACAAAAAGTCCACGCAAGGGATCCGAAAGCCTCTACGTGCTGCCTCGGAACAACCCGAGACAGCAGTGTGAGGCTCCCCCCTGCACCCTATACACATCCCCATGCTGCAGGGGTCTCTATCAGGACCCCTGCAGCACCCCCACATTAACCCATTGCAGCGGGGGTCCCCGATCTGCATAGATCAGGCCCCCCGCTGCATTTAAAACTTTTAAATTCCCCGCCGCGGCTCCTTAAAGGGACCGCGGCACACTATTACCCAATCCCGGCCGCGGCACTTAAAATTAACCCCCCTCTATGCTGGGGGTCCCCATCGGGACCCCTGAAGTGTCCCCACATAAACCCATTGCAGGGGGGGGGCCCGTTCTGCATAGATCAGGCCCCCCGCTGCATTTAAAACTTTTAAATTCCCCGCCGCGGCTCCTTAAAGGGACCGCGGCACACTATTACCCAATCCCGGCCGCGGCACTTAAAATTAACCCCCCTCTATGCTGGGGGTCCCCATCGGGACCCCCGAAGTGTCCCCATATAAACCCCCTGCAGCGGGGGGCCCCGATCGGCACCGATCGTGACCCTGCTGCAATTCAATTTTAAATTTCCCGCCTCGCGGGTCCTCAAAGGACCGTAAAGGTCCTGAAAGGACTCGCACTAAAAATATTAACCCCAGGCAACTATAATTACCCCATTAAGTCATGATGGTCAATCCAGACCACCATAAGGCCTAAATTAACCCATTAACTCATGGTGGTCAATCCAGACCACCATAAGGCCTAAATTAACCCATTAACTCATGGTGGTCAATCCAGACCACCATAAGGCTCTAATTAACCCATTAACTCATGATGGTCAATCCAGACCACCATAAGGCCTAAATTAACCCATTAACTCATGGTGGTCAATCCAGACCACCATAAGGCTCTAATTAACCCATTAACTCATGATGGTCAATCCAGACCACCATAAGGCACTAATTAACCCATTAACTCATGATGGTCAATCCAGACCACCATAAGGCCTAAATTAACCCATTAACTCATGGTGGTCAATCCAGACCACCATAAGGCCTAAATTAACCCATTAACTCATGGTGGTCAATCCAGACCACCATAAGGCATAAATTAACCCATTAACTCATGGTGGTCAATCCAGACCACCATAAGGCTCTAATTAACCCATTAACTCATGGTGGTCAATACAGACCACCATAAGGCTCTAATTAACCCATTAACTCATGGTGGTCAATCCAGACCACCATAAGGCCTAAATTAACCCATTAACTCATGGTGGTCAATCCAGACCACCATAAGGCTCTAATTAACCCATTAACTCATGATGGTCAATCCAGACCACCATAAGGCCTTAATTAACCCATTAACTCATGGTGGTCAATCCAGACCACCATAAGGCTCTAATTAACCCATTAACTCATGATGGTCAATCCAGACCACCATAAGGCTCTAATTAACCCATTAACTCATGATGGTCAATCCAGACCACCATAAGGCCTAAATTAACCTATTAACTCATGGTGGTCAATCCAGACCACCATAAGGCCTAAATTAACCCATTAACTCATGGTGGTCAATACAGACCACCATAAGGCTCTATTTAACCCCATCAGTCCCATAAGGGTATATTATTACCATTATGGGCCTGTTACAACCCAACATTAACCACATAAGTGCCATGATGGTCCTCAAGGACCATCATGACACTAACTACAAACACTACACTATAACCCCCAATAAACCATTTAATCTAAACTAACCCCCCTCTACACTAATCTATTAACACTTACACTACCTACCTACACTACCTACCCCCTAATAAACCTCCCCAACACTCTAATTACAAAAAACAAAAAACCTACAGCACAGAAAACAAAAAACCTACAGTACAAAAAACAAAAAAACCTACAGTACAGAAAAAAAAAAAAATTACAACCCCACCCCCCACTACAGAAAACAAAAAAATACATTACAACCCCACCCCCCACTACAGAAAATAAAAAAATTACACACCTGAAAAGGAAAGACAGATAAACACAATACAATACATACATATAATACATTACATACATTACATACAATACATGACATTACATATAATATATCACATATTATAATTGTCTAACTACGAGACGTCGTCACGCTGCGTTGCGCAGTGCGTACGACTTTGCGATGAGCGCCGCAGGCGCTCATCGCCCGGCGAGCCTCGCGCAGCGAGGCGAGACGTTAAACCGCTCTATTGCGTAGTGCGTACGACTTCTTTGCGATGAGCGCCGCAGGCGCTCATCGCCCGACGAGCCTCGCGCAGCGAGGCGAGCCGTTAAACCGCTCTGTTGCGTAGTGCGTACGACTTTGCGATGAGCGCCGGAGGCGCTCATCGCCCGGCGAGCCGTTATATCGTAGCACCGTTACATCGTAGCACTTTGGCAATGAGCGCCGCAGGCGCTCATTGCAGGCGAGCCTCGCGTAGCGAGGCGAGCCGTTACATCGTAGCAATTAGAAAAAAAAATACGAGGTGAAAAAAATTACGAGATAAGCGGCGGAAGAAAAACACTAAAAAAAACACTAAATACACAAAAAATAAATAAAATAAAGGTCACTTACAGCATGGGGAACCAGGCAGGACGTCTGGAAGTTAGTTGGAACTGCAATTTAGATCGATTTAGCCGAGTTACAAAGATCGAAAATCGGCTAAGCGAGAAAAAAATGGCCGCCGAAAAAAATGAAAACAAGGCTATACTACTATGAACTGCGTAAAACACAACCACAGACGTATGTCTTTGAAAAACAACGAGATAAAGGATGCGGATTAACCGCGCAATCGGATTTCATCGGATTTCCTGCCTAAACCAACGCATTTGATAAAATATAAGTTGCAAGTTACAAAAATAAAAATAAAAAAAATAAAAAATTGTATTTATTTGAAGAAAAAAAAAAGGGACAAATGTAGCGTCATGTTGTGTGGCAAACAAATTTCACAACATTTAATTTTTATTGACCGTCATTTGACCGTTTCACCATATTTACTGTTAAACCGTAGTACTTTAGCGGGCTTAGCGAGGCGAGCCGTTAAACCGTAGTACTTTGGCAATGAGCGCCGCAGAAAAAATGCCGGACGAACAAAACTAAAACGAGGCTACAGCACTATAACCACGGAAAACACGTACCGATAATCCGCTAAGACGCATACCACACATTATCCGCCATTTTAGGATGATGCGGAAGTACACAGCTACGGTAACGGTTTCGGATTGCGCACGCACACTATTACACTTCACACTTTCATCTCGCTTACACAGCACCTCCACACCACTAATGCTGCAGCCACATCAACACAGATTGCCAGCTCTTCAACACAATACATAAAAATAGGTAAAGTATATTCATTTATTAATTTGAATTCTATATTTCAGTAGTACACACAAAACAACATTAGCTACCTTACAATTCCATATGTATATTAATAACTAAACAACTTTTAAAACATACACATCTCATTGCCGTCATTTTTTGACGGGCAATACGCTAGTTACATATAATATATTACATATAATATATTACATATAATACATTACATACATTACATACAATACATGACATTACATATAATATATTACATATAATATATTACATATAATATATTACATATAGTCCTAATCAAATACCCCCTATCTATCTAACATACAATCTATTTAATTTAAAATAAATCCTAACTATATCAAATACATCCCCCTATCTATCTAATATACAAAAAATCCTAACTACATACACAGACCCTAATTCTAAAATAAAATAAAATAATTACAGTCCTAACTACATACACAGACCCTTATTCTAAACTAAAATGAAATAATTACAGTCCTAACTACATACACAGACCCTTATTCTAAGCTAAAATCAATAAATTAAGACCACTTACCTTTAAGATGTTGCTTCAGATCACTAACCTATGGGTCAAACAAAAAATAAAATTTAGTACAAAACATTAACATCAAATAAATAAACATTCTATACATTCTAAATATTCAACTCACCTTTACAGCATGTCCAGTCACTGTTTAGCTCTTCCGGCGCGGCCCTGTTAAAAAAAAAACACAATACATGAATACATGAATACAATATATAAACAATAAATAAAATACACAAATAAACATCTAAATATACATTTAACTTACCTCCCCGCGATGTCCCCGGCCTTCTCTCCTTCAGCCCCGGCTGGGCCGCGGAACCATCCACGCTCTAAAATAAAAAAAGAAAAAAAACTAACGGAGGTCTGCACTGGCAGACCTCCCCGACGCTACTGAACCTCCCGGAGTCGTTTCCGGGAGGAAATTGGCATTGTCGGCTTGTGATTGGCTGAAAAAGCTGTCTATCAATTTCAGCCAATCAAAAGTCGTCAATGTGTGAGCCAATCAGGATGGGATACACCCCAATATCCCACCCTGATTGGCTTAAACACTTGTCTATCTTTCTGGGAACCAATCACAACGCTCAGATACCTTCAGCCAATCACTATGGGATACACCCCCACGGAGTGATTGGTAGAAGACATCTGCGCATCCTGATTGGCTCCTACATTGACGACTTTTGATTGGCTGACAGCTTTTTCAGCCAATCACAAGCCGACAATGCCAATATCCTCCCGGAAACGACTCCGGGAGGTTCAGTAGCGTCGGGGAGGTCTGCCAGTGCAGACCTCCGTTAGTTTTTTTTTTTTTTTTTTTTAGAGCGCGGATGGTTCTGCGGCCCAGCCGGGGCTGAAGGAGAGAAGGCCGGGGACATCGCGGGGAGGTAAGTTAAATGTATATTTAGATGTTTATTTGTGTATTTTATTTATTGTTTATATATTGTATTCATGTATTCATGTATTGTGTTTTTTTTTTAACAGGGCCGCGCCGGAAGAGCTAAACAGTGACTGGACATGCTGTAAAGGTGAGTTGAATATTTAGAATGTATAGAATGTTTATTTATTTGATGTTAATGTTTTGTACTAAATTTTATTTTTTGTTTGACCCATAGGTTAGTGATCTGAAGCAACATCTTAAAGGTAAGTGGTCTTAATTTATTGATTTTAGCTTAGAATTAGGGTCTGTGTATGTAGTTAGGACTGTAATTATTTCATTTTAGTTTAGAATAAGGGTCTGTGTATGTAGTTAGGATTTTTTGTATATTAGATAGATAGGGGGATGTATTTGATATAGTTAGGATTTATTTTAAATTAAATAGATTGTATGTTAGATAGATAGGGGGTATTTGATTAGGACTATATGTAATATATTATATGTAATATATTATATGTAATACATTATATGTAATGTATGTAATGTCATGTATTGTATGTAATGTATGTAATGTATTATATGTAATATATTATATGTAATACATTATATGTAATGTATGTAATGTCATGTATTGTATGTAATGTATGTAATGTATTATATGTAATATATTATATGTAATATATTATATGTAATATATTATATTTAATATATTATATGTAATGTCATGTATTGTATGTAATGTATGTAATGTATTATATGTAATATATGATATGTAATATATTATATGTAATATATTATATGTAATGTCATGTATTGTATGTAATGTATGTAATGTATTATATGTATGTATTGTATTGTGTTTATCTGTCTTTCCTTTTCAGGTGTGTAATTTTTTTATTTTCTGTAGTGCGGGGTGGGGTTGTAATGTATTTTTTTGTTTTCTGTAGTGGGGGGTGGGGTTGTAATTTTTTTTTTTTTCTGTACTGTAGGTTTTTATGATTTTTGTACTGTAGGTTTTTTGTTTTCTGTGCTGTAGGTTTATTGTTTTTTGTAATTAGAGTGTTGGGGAGGTTTATTAGGGGGTAGGTAGTGTAAGTGTTAAAAGATTAGTGTAGAGGGGGGTTAGTTTAGATTAAATGGTTTATTGGGGGTTATAGTGTAGTGTTTGTAGTTAGTGTCATGATGGTCCTTGAGGACCATCATGGCACTTATGTGGTTAATGTTGGGTTGTAACAGGCCCATAATGGTAATAATATACCCTTATGGGACTGATGGGGTTAAATAGAGCCTTATGGTGGTCTGTATTGACCACCATGAGTTAATGGGTTAATTAGAGCCTTATGGTGGTCTGTATTGACCACCATGAGTTAATGGGTTAATTAGAGCCTTATGGTGGTCTGTATTGACCACCATGAGTTAATGGGTTAATTAGAGCCTTATGGTGGTCTGTATTGACCACCATGAGTTAATGGGTTAATTTAGGCCTTATGGTGGTCTGTATTGACCACCATGAGTTAATGGGTTAATTTAGGCCTTATGGTGGTCTGGATTGACCATCATGAGTTAATGGGGTAATTATAGTTGCCTGGGGTTAATATTTTTAGTGCGAGTCCTTTCAGGACCTTTACGGTCCTTTGAGGACCCGCGAGGCGGGAAATTTAAAATTGAATTGCAGCAGGGTCACGATCGGTGCCGATCGGGGCCCCCCGCTGCAGGGGGTTTCTATGGGGACACTTCAGGGGTCCCGATGGGGACCCCCAGTATAAAGGGGGGTTAATTTTAAGTGCCGCGGCCGGGATTGGGTAATAGTGTGCCGCGGTCCCTTTAAGGAGCCGCGGCGGGGAATTTAAAAGTTTGAAATGCAGCGGGGGGCCTGATCTATGCAGATCGGGGCCCCCCCCCCTGCAATGGGTTTATGTGGGGACACTTCGGGGGTCCCGATGGGGACCCCCAGCATAGAGGGGGGTTAATTTTAAGTGCCGCGGCCGGGATTGGGTAATAGTGTGCCGCGGCCCCTTTAAGGAGCCGCGGCGGGGAATTTAAAAGTTTTAAATGCAGCGGGGGCCTGATCAGTGCCGATCGGGGACCCCCGCTGCAAGGGGTTAATGTGTGGGGGCTGCGGGGGGTCCTATGGACCCCTGCAGCAAGGTGTTCATGTGAGGACACTTCGGGGGTCCCGACAGGGACCCCCGCATTGAGGGGGGGTTCATTTTAGGTGCCTGGGGGGGGTTTGGAGTACCCCCCACGGCAGGGCTTATGTGGGGGACTGCCGCGGAGGTCCCTTTTAGGACCCCCGCAGCACTTGATGAGGAGTGGGAGCCTGCGATATCATCTCGCAGGCTGTCACTCCTCATGTACATTTACGCAGTGTAGATACGTACGGCCCTGCTGCGTAGCTCATACGTTGCTCGCAGCAGGGCTAATTTAATAGCATTGTAAGTTAGAGAAACTTTGCAGTACGTAGGGCTTAAGTAGAAGCCTCTTATTTACGAGGCTGGAATTTAATAGGGCCCTAAGTTTCTATTTTGAAAACTGAATATATGGAGTTTTTCAGTATATTTTAATACCAACTTTAAAGATAAAGAAGTAACCTAGGCTGCTTGACTGAAACCTTTCAAATTAAATATTCTGAAACTTATGTTTCACTTCAAATAATTCAGTTGGTAATCTATTCATCATAACCCTTCTTACTGTTAGCTAATGCATATTTAATCACAAATATGTTTGTCCTTGTTTGTACTATTATAAACAGTGATGTGTTGAGTACTACACATCCTGCCATTAGCAGTATCCTTGAAATTCCTTACTATTCTGTAAGAGTATCTATCTTGACTGACTGAACATGCAAGTTACAAGGAACTTTGAAGCTGTGACTGGGAAATGTTGTCCGACCTGCATGCTCGGATGTCATCTGCTCTTTTGATGCCCCATTGATTCAGTGAAATGACTAAATTTGAACATGTTTGTGAAAAATATATATAATCTTATAGAGCACTGTGTAAGTAAATTCCAGTAATTTGTATGGAAAATATATTCTCATGCTTTTAAAGTTTTGTAATATTTTTCTAAGATAGAAGCAAGATTGCGTGACTCAACCCAAATTCACAAAGTAAACTACATTGAAGGAGCATAACTCGATAGTTCTGATTGACTTTAGTAGGGAACCTCGCAATGACCTCAGTGAAGAATCCGACCCCCTGTATGGCTGTAATCTGACATTCTTTCTGATTGCTTAATAACCAATCAGCAATGTTAAAAGACACTGTAAGGTTTTACTTTGCCTATTTTTTTGGGCACAAGGATTTTCCTATTATATACAGTTTTTGCAATTTTTATTTAGTTATAAAAGCACTGCAAATTAAAGGAGTTGCTGTTACTAGGTAATCAGATTGACTTAAGTTTAATTTATAGATCTTTCAGATGATGAGCAGCCCTGACAGACCATATAAAAGATGTTTTAGGTGTAATGTTTTAAACATCACAAGTATTGTTTTTGCATTAAAAAAATCCAAAGTAAATCCTGTTGAAACTTCATTCTATTTAACAATAAATTCATATGGCATAGTTTAGCCCCCAAAGGCAATTATATGCCTGAATAGGTTTATAGGCTCTGAGACCTTCATTTGAAAAGAGAAAACACACTGAAACATTGTCCAATACCCCTCTTTCTGATACAATAAAGAAAAAAGAATGTCCATGTCCCTTTAAAGTCAAACCGTAAAAAGTATATAGAGTGTGGTCCTCATGACTTACCCACAATGCATGTCTTCACGCCATCCTCATTGCAAGCCCGGTGGCGTCTCAAACCGGTCCAAAACAGCTAGCGGAGAACAGTGTATATATAAAATATCACATATAATAGTTGTAAAACTACGAGACGTCGCCAAGCTTTGCGTGGTGCATACGACTTAGGTGATGAGCACCAAAGGCACTCATCGCTTGCGAGGCGAGCCATTAATTCGGAGCATTGTAGCGAGGCGAGCCGTTAAGGCACTAAAACTCGCAGCACAAAGGCGATGAGCGCCGAAGGCTCATTGCCTGCTCGCCTCGTGAACCGAGGCCGGCAGTGAAGGCAATGAAACACGCGGGACTTAGCCACCAAACACTTAGTAAACGCGGGATCGCCTTAGGCTGCAAGCAGTTGACCAACGCGGGACTTAGAAAAAAATAAATTACGAGACACGGGACTTTGAAAAAAAATATGAGATAGGAAAAATACGAGGTTAACGGCCGCACGCACAAAGCAAAAACCAATAAAGACACACAACATACCAACAAAAAAAAATACAACAAAAACATCACAAAATACAACAAAACATCATCACAACAGCCAGGACGTCTGGGGGTGAGGTGGAACACGAATGTAAGTCGATTTTTACGACTTTCACCACTCCCAAATCGCCTAAGCAAGAAAAAAAATGGCGCCCAAAAATATGAAAACAAGGCTACACGATCCCCGGACCGCGCAAAACACTGCCAACCGCGTAGCACTTCCGGCAAATGCTCGCGAGCCGCGTAACACATAGACAAACGACGCAACTTTACAATCCTAACTTCCAACTAATAACATTACGAATCTACAATGGAGCTCTACACAACTAAATCAACGATTTGCCCTCGCGCACGCAACCTATTTCTAATGCACACTTGGGACATTCATTACACTTTCTCCTCAGGGCAGCAACACTCAAACTGTACATTGTATGCTGCCAGAAAATAAAAACAGATTGTTAGCTCTTCATGCTATTGATTGCTGGATATATTACTTACAAATAGGTAAAATATATTAATTTATTAAGTAACTAATTAATTCATTATTAGTTAACAATATATAGATAGATAAATATATATCTGTCTTTGTGATGACTGCCGAAGGTGCTCAGAGGAGCAAAAGTACACAAGAGGAAAGGCTCGCAATGAGCGCAGACGGCGCTCAGCGCTAGGCTCGCAATGAGCACCAAAGGCCCTCAGAGTACAAAAAGCTTTACATTGTGTGGCAAACAGCATTGCCATGGCTTCAAATTGTATTCCCCCGTCATTTTTGACAGGCAAGTCGCTAGTTGTATATATAATATCTCTCTCTCTCTCTTTTCCTCTCTCAGCAATATGCCATTTAGTCAAATGAGAAACAATTGGTCTTCATGTGTATTAGTGTCACTTCAATATTATTGGACTCCAGTAATTTGAATCTTTTTTTTTTTTGAATGCTAAAATAATGACCCTGAAATTGAACAAGAATTGTCACCATAACAGATAGCCTAGTAAATCATTCAGCAGAATATTCAATAATTACTAGGATATATTATAATGGCAGCATCATAACTGTATATTGTATACCTACAGTGTAGGTTCAATAACAGAGCAGCTCTTTTGTTTCCACTGGCTGAAATGGGGTTATGGGGCAACCACTATCTTGTTAATACTTTAGTGGCTGGCCAAAGGTTTCCTTGAACATGCTGCTTTCCGCTTCTCTATACATACTGTCTGAATGTCATTGTCTTACATAGAAAATTTGGGAGATGTAGTTATTTTGCCTGATCTTGAACTCTATATTGGAACGGTATTACAGCTCCTAGCATGCTTTATAGAGCAAGAGCCCAAATCAATTGAGCAATCATAAGTTACTGGAGCCCGTAAGTGCGGCTGTAAGTTAATTTGCTATTCAAATGGAATATTTTTGCGGCTTTCAAATGGGTTACGGCTTTGAAAGCTTTGCAGTTGTTAAACCCGGATCTTACAGCCTCCCGAAGCTTTTGATCTGTCCCGTCCGCAAGAGTTACTAGCGCTCAAATCGCTATTCAATTATTACAATTCTCCTAGGCCCTCGTTCAATTATCAGCCGTAAAACGGCCACAAAGCTGCGATTCCTTGCGGGGGTTTCTTTACCTTGCAATTCAAATAGACGGCGCCGCAAGGATATCCCGCTTACGGCCGGCCGCAAATCATGCAACCGGCCGTAAGGTCTGAAAACTTTAAAAGTAAATATAAATTCAAGACGGCACTGTAAAGCTCTGTAAATGCTAGGGATCTTAATGGGGGACATGAGGATTAATAGCAACCCCCTCTCAAGCTTGCACATCAGCCCAAATCCGATATTTCATTAACTGTTTATTTTCTGGCCCGCAGCATGGGCCGGTCTGAGGTGCTCCAAGCCCTCGGGACTTTGTCCACGTATATTTGACATGAATTAAAATAAAAATTATTTTCGGATTTGAGTTTAGCGGAATGTTGTGCTATGAATGCTAACACCTCCAATCACTTTATCGTCTACTCAGAGTGCAGGATGGCTATATTATGTGCTTAATAGTATGCTTGCAGGACCTTTTTGCTGCAAGTAAGCTGCGGCTCGGTTTTAGCCTTGTCGAGAGGGTTCCCGGAGCAATTGAATAGCAACCGGGATTTTCTTGCGGCCGAAACTCTTGCGGCCATTTAAGATCAAAGGCTTTCCTCCGGCGCTTGCGGGCTGCAAGGGATAACAATGCGCCGGCCGTAAGCCTGCCGGAGCCTGCAGCCAGAAGGGAATAGAATAGGCAAATAGCCTGCGGCCGGTCCTTGCGGCCCCGCATCTCCTACGGCCGATAATTGAATGAGGCCCCAAGTGTGCAAATGTTTTCACACCCGTAAACAGCAAACGTAGGAGAAAATCCTAGAGAGGACCCGCATGGAGGTTAAACCCCTGTCCGTATCATTGTAAATGCAAATAAAAAATCAATACTGCACTGTAAATGATGGGGAAAGCAATGAAATACATTAGAATTAATTGCACAACAGTCTCAAGCTGGCATTCATTTTTATTATTTAGAATTTTGCAGTTTTGTGAGTCTAATTGATTAACATGTAACCTCCATGTTTTACTGCCGTAATGATGGGGTTCTCATTTACTATTGGTTGGTTCGAAATGGGTAGTTACGGCCTTGCTTAATTGATCATGTTCCCGCCCTGAACTGCTACGTATGAGTGTATGGTTTACGGTTTTGGCATTCAGCCCGTAACTTGCGGGCTTGTTCAGTTGAATAGCAGAGTTCAAGCCTGCAGACATCCGGCCAGTATACCGCGAGATGTAGGCTTCTAATTGAGGCTTCTAATTTATCAGGCTTGAAGGGTCTAGAAAAGCAGAGGCATTCAGAACTTCTTAAAATAGCTACTCAAGCCAAGAAACTTTCATTGTCACTGCTGGAACATGAAGCCCCTGTCCGCTCTGCCTATTGGAAAATCTGGCATAAATTGTTTTGTTTTTTTCGTAGGCCAAAGAGATGGCCTTTAAACAAGAGATAATTAAGGGTTTCAATGAAACCTACGCAATGGATGTGGCAGTTTACATAAAAACATTATTTTATATTTTTGTTTAACCATATATTTTGTTTTTTATCTTAATTGAAATTTATTTTAATTTTGTTTTCATGTAATTTTTTTTAACTTAATGTAGTCGTTTTTTTCTCACGCCAATGGGGTCTTTATGGAACATTGGTGTAGGGTTGCAGAATATGGTCATCCATATTGACTAGATAGGTTGGGGAGTTGATGGCCCCTAGGTAGGTACTTATAATAGTGTTTTATAACTCCCGAACCCTAAAGTTTGAAGAAGGGAGCTAAAGACCACCCCAGTTATAAAGTGGCTGCAGGGGGATCCCAGAACTTAATAAATTAGAAGGTAGATAAGTGGAGGAGGTCTTAGATCTCCCCACATAACGTTTTTTTACACACTTACTATAGAATGGAATTGATAGATAAATTGCACTTTGGCAGTAACAACTCAGCAAGCCAAGACAGCTTATACATATTATATATACTAGCGAATTGCCCGTCAAAAAATGACGGCAATGAAATTGTAAGTGAGCTAATGCTGTTTGGTGTATAATAATCAAATAAATAATACATTAATAAATGAATATACTTTACCTATTTTGAAGCATTCTGTTGAAGAGCTGACAATCTATTTTGATGTTGCTGGAGCATTAGTGGTGTGGATCTGCTGTGTAAGCTCGATGAATGTGTGCAGTGTAATAGTGTGCGTGCGCGAGACCAAACCTTTAGAGTAGCCGTGTACTTCCGCATTGTTCTAAAATGGCGGGTAATGTGTGGTATGCGTCTGCAGCAGAATATCTGTAGGTCTTTTGTGGTGTTTTGCATGTTTCTGGTGGTGTTTTGCGTGTTTAGAGTGCTGTAGCCCCGTTTTCGTTTTGTTCGGCTGCCATTTTTTCTTTCGCTTTTTTGTGTCTAAACTCTTTTATTTTGAGTTAAATTAAGGTGTAACTTCATTTGTTGAGGTCCTGGATGCTCCCTCTTGCTGTAGGTAAGCTTTTTATGTATGTGTTGTGTGTATTTATTGTGTTTTTCATGTCCGCGGGTTGCGGGCGATTTTTGCGAGGCCGTAATGGGTGTTAACGTCTCTCATATGTTGTTTGCGTTACGCCGTAAAGTTTGCGAGGGTCGCAGTTGCTGGCAAGGAGAGCCTGCAAGCATGAGCAACTGCTCGTATGCTCACAACTATATATGTGATTCCACATTTATTATACATGGTTCTTCTTCAGTGACCTAAAAAAGAAAAATGCAATGCACTTTTGAGTTTTTACAACAAAACAGTATACAGTTTGATAACCTTACTCTAGAATTTTAAACTTGAAAAAGAGAGTTGCATCTCTTGCCACCATGAATTTAAAGTCTGTGCAATTAAAAATACTATAACTATATTGCAATACTGTCATTTTTCATGTGTATTACACAGCAACTCCAAACTTCAGTATATACAGTGTTTTTTTATGCCTAGGCTTATTTGTTTTTAGGGGGGATGGAGGGCAAGCAGGAACATCACTTCAGAAAATGTACTGTATTATACATGTGTAATATGGCAATGTGCATATTATATTATTTACTTTATGAACTATTTTGCCTGACCAGTATGTCTTTCACTTTCATTAGGCAGGAGCAAACAAGCGCGTTGGAGGAGAAACTGGCCGTTACTGAGGACATTCAAACTAAGTTAAAGGCCAACATAAATTCAATCAGTTTCTTAAATCAGAAGGTAAGATATGCATTTTCTTCTTATAATATGGTGTTCACTTCTTCTGTGAAGCTGTAATGCTAAAGTCAACTTATTTTGCATGTTTTTGTGAATCTTTCACTTAAATGCACAGCGTTTAAATTAAGCTGTAGTAGAAAACAAAGTATTTGAACGATAATATACTGGTAATAAACACCGAGAAATACATTGGTATGGAGTGCTATTATTCACCTGAAACAGATCAGAAATATCAAGAGATAGAGTAACACATCTGACAGCTACAAAGTGCTCTCTGTACATTGCTACTGCAATAAATTTCATGGTTTATGCTAACCTGTCAGTGAAAGTTTATATTTCTTTTCACAAACTTTTAAATTCCATATCCTCAAGTGTATAGATCAAAAGAATATCTTACATTTCTTATTTCAATATTTTATATAATAAAACAGAGATTAATTCCCCTTTGAGTCCTTAACCGAATAACAAAGCATATTCTGTATCATAATTTAAAACTGCTCTGTCGTGTGTTTTAATACAGACTTGTATTGCAGAGCTTCATAAGTAAATTTAAGACTTGTACAGGAAGAAAATAATAATAGCAATCTTTGGAAAAATACGATTTTTGTATAGGGTACTGGTAAGAATATTTCTTTGACTAAGGAAACAAATGAGCAAGTAACATTGATAGTGACTGATCATGAAAAGAAACCCCAGGAGCATAGACACACTATAAAAAGCTCTTGGAGGAAGTCATTATGCTGTTGAGGGAATAAGAAAGTTAAGTCAGAGAGTTGTGAAATGTTCTCATTATAGGTCATCTTGGTAATTATCTGACATCTACAGATGGAGTCACTTCTTAATCAAAAGAATGAATCATTACTGATATTGATTCAGACCACGATGTTTGAAATAATGAGTGTAGTAACTCAAGTATAAATTCAGTGGTAATTTCAGCAAGTTCTCTACTGAATTTTCATACTAAATAATAATGAAATATCTCATTTTACTTCCTGTTAATAGACATAAAATGGCAATGCCACCGCAAACTAAATTGTTCCTGTATAATCAGCATGTTCAATCCTAGCTAAAAAAGGCTGCTAATGTTTACTATCACATTGATACTCTGGTATAATTACCTCCGCTGTTCTCAGGCCTTTATAACAATGAGTAATGAAGTGTTTAGTATTTATTTGTTTAAATAGTATGTAAAAAAAAATTACTTAACACTAAGGGTTTAAAGGGCCAAAACCTTGTATATCAAACCATGGACAAAGGCAGTGTTTAATTGTAAGATTATATTGATACTAACACATCAATTGATAGTACATATCATGAAAAGAAATATCATTTAATATTAATATGATAATAAAATATAGCTATCTAAGAGGCCAAAGAGCTGTTAACAATGGAACTTATTTTCTATAAGTTAAATTAACTTTGAATAGTGTCAGATACAGGATGAATAACAAGTAACTTTGTTTATTTTACCTACTGCTTTGCATTCATGTAATGCTTAGAATTCATATGCAATATTTCAAAATAGGAAAATCTTAAAACAACAGCATAAGAACACCAGTAGATTTATATAGATTAGATTATTATATATATACTTGTCGAACTACGACACGTTGTCACGCTTTGCATGGTGCGTACGACTTACGAGATGAGCGCCGAAGGTGCTCATTGCCTGCAAGCGTCACATAGCGAGGCGAGCCATTAACTCGCAGCACTTAGGCGATGAGCACCATTAAGGCAATAAAACTTGCAGCACTTGGGCGATGAGCGCCAATGGGGCTCATTGCCTGTGAGGCAAGCAGTGGAGGCAGTGAAACACGAGGGACTTAGCCTCCGATCACACATTGAAACACGCAGGACTTAGCCTCCAAACACTTAGGAATCGCGAGATCACCTTAGGCTGCAAGCAGTTGACGAACATAGGACTTAGAGAAAAAAAAAATTGAGAGACGCGGGACTTAGAAAAAAGAAATATGAGATAGGAAAAATATGAAGTTAACGGCTGAACAACGCAAAGCAGAAAACACAAAAAAATCCCCCCCCAAAAAATACAACAGAAACATCACACACAGCACGGGGAAACAGCCAGGATGTCTGGGAGTGAGGTGGAACGCAAATTTAAGTAGATTTTGCTGATTTTCGGCACTCGAAAATCGTCTTAAGTGAGAGAAAAAAATGGCGACCCTGGACTGTGCAAAACACCGCCAACCGCGTACCACTTTCACCCAGGAACGTACGAGGTACAAAATACACTATTACAAGGGACGGCAAATGCTTGCAAACCGCGTAGCACATAGGAAAACGACGCAATTTCACAACCCCAGCTTGCAACTAACAACATTACGCATCTAATGTAGCACTTTACACAAATAAACCAACGGTTTGCCCTCGCGCACACAGCATATTTCTAATGCACATTCATAAAACTATCACCTCAGGCCAGCAACAGTCCAACTGGACATTATATGATGCAGGACAATAAAAAGAGATTGTTACCTCTTCAGGCTATTGATTATTACATATATTAATTAGAAAAAGGTAAACTATATTAATTTATTATTCAATTAATTCATTAATTAATATTTATAAAAAAAAATAGAGAGGAGCCAAAGGACACGCGAGGAGAGGCACGCAATGAGCGCCGAAGGTCCTTAGAGTATAAAAAGCTTAATATTGTGTGCCAAACAGCATTGCCATGGCTTCACATTTTATTGACCGTCATGTCTTTGACGGGCAAGTCGCTAGTATGCATATATATATATATATATATATATATATATATATATATATATATATATATATATAGTATTTGTTTTATATAAATGTAATATTATACTAGTAATATTTTTTTATTTTGAGGTTTCAGTAAGCATTAATGTATACTACTTTTTAGAGTTTATTTGCAGTACATTATTCACTGAGTAGCCTGTTTCTTTGAATAACATTTTTATTGAGATATTTCTATTGCATGCACACATTTTTAATAAGAGTAGCACATCTACAATGAAGCCATGTATACTGTGTGAGCTATTAGATTGTGAATTTATAGTATGAGATTTGTCTTACCAGAATGGCTGCTAGAAAATGATAAATGGGAGTGAAAATTGTCTGGCAAAGATGAATAGATTGTGTTTTAATTCTAGATAAAGATAAGTGACACTACAATTGATTCCAATTATTACTATTTTAAATTTTCCTAAAAGAAAAAAAAGTATTGAAGCTCTGCGCAGTCATCATGCCAAATACTTAAAAAGCTTTATGCACTACAGATTTTTGTCCATTATTCTGCAGCTGGATTTCAATTGATTGTGTTTTATAATTTTAAACTAAGTCTTTTAATTAACACTCAAATGGCTAGATATATCATATGAATTACATAGCCAACTACATTAATTGCAATAATTCATACGATGGTGTAAGAATATAATATAAGACGTATTTGACATTAAAATTGTTTGCTGCATTATTAAATACTAGCTTAAATGGCTTTTAAGAATTGTTATTGTAGTATTATTTTTTTTTCTTTTTTGTGTAATATAATAATTATGTATGTAAATATACAGAATTAATCTCAGGGATTCCTTTTATTGTACATTTGTGATATCAAAGTATTAAATATATGAATGTTAACATAAAGCAGATAATTATATATCTTTCTTATTCAGCTGGATGAACTAAGTCAAGAGAATGGATGTTTACGGCAGCAATTAGAAGATGAGAAGCTTAGATGTAAACAGCTTGAAATTCATCTGGAGACCTGCAGTCAGACTATCTGTAATCTTTTCACTCAGCTAAAAGATAAACAAGAACAGAAAGATGTTGTCCAGCAAATGTCTCCACCTCAGGATGTTATGTTCTGCAATCCCAACTATGTGTCAGGTTTGAACCATGAGTCTCTTAAAGGACTTCAGATACCATCCCAATTGGAAGAAACAGAAGCAGCTTTAAACAGGGATTTAGAGCCGCTAGTCTTGAAGAATTCAGAGGACAAATCATACTGGATTCAACGTGTTGGAGAACTGTCTGTTCAGCTACAAGAAAACACAGAGTACTGGACAGAAAAAATGAACAAGTTAACAAATGAAATTCAACAGAAATGTGTAATCCCAATGAAATGAAATTAAGTGTAAATCATGTTTTTATTAAAGTAAAAAATAACTTTAATTTCCATTTAAAGTGTTACTCCATCCTAAGCAAAAAATTCGGCATTAAAATGGGCCAGTATTATGGATTTATAATAATTTATTTCAAGTTGCTGTGATGGACAAATTAATTTCTTGCTGCGTGGATTAATAAAGAAGTTTATAGGAGAAAATAATCCTAAAAAGCCATAGTATTAATAACACAAGAATGCATAGTCTAGTATTGTACTGTCATAGTGGAGATAAGCACAGGACAAATCATGTTAATAACCTGTGTATGTCAGCTTTATTTGATATAACTTGCAGATTAGACTGCATAAAAATTGCAATGTTTCCAATGTATCAACACTCCTAATTTGTAGAATAAACCTATAGCACAATTGTTAGAACTGCATTTCTGTTCTGATCTTATATTGTACCACCTTTGCTAAACTGATTTGGGTGGTGATCGCTATTTTTGTAAGAGAATTTAAATATTCAGGTAGCTTCTTTTTTAAGATTTAAAACTCCAATGCAGATTAAAAAAGACAATTGTTTTTCAAGTATATATTAAAGTAACAATACTAACAGCTTGTAAGCCATGGTTATAAAAACTTTTTTTTTAAAATCTGACATTTTGAATACTCTGTTTATGAGTACAGGAATCACTTTTCTGTTTGTCACATCAAGTCCTGAGAACTGGATGGTGGAGGGGGTTGCTTGTAAAAATCATTGGAAGGAGAGGTGGGGTGGAGGGAACTGGCATAAGGCCAAAGCATTGCTTTGATAACTGAATTGAAGACTCGAATTGACACCACACCCCTTCCCCCTCATCTTCTTTAACACACACAACTTCTGCTAATATATCATGGATACATTCAAGGTCTAGGAAGGACGGACGTCAAAATGTATATTTTTCTAATTAAAAAACAGTTTTACGACTGTTCCTGTTCCTGTAATTTTACTGTTCAGTGGTCCTTTAAAGCTTCCATAAATTGTAAGATGATTGTTACTACTGTTATTATTATTACTTTTTTTTATTATAAATAAAGAATTTACTTAGATATACGTATTTATAACTATAATGAGGTCAATATCATGGCTGTTATATTTTGGATTATACTATATTGTGATGCTGTGTACCAATATTGACATTGAATGATATAGTATTCTGAGTTATACATTTTTATAATGAGCATTATTTAAATTCTGATAATTTGTATTATACTATTTATAAAATGAACATAGAATATTTATTAAATATTATTTTGAGAACATATTGTTTTGCATTCAGTTTGCCTTGAATTCGTCAGGAAAAATGACAGCAGTCTTATTGTGTGTTTAATTTTTTTCCAGTAGTACTTGAAAACCAGCATCCATTAGTAACCTCAGGGCACAAAGATACTAGAGGTAAATTAGCTTTCACCCTCCTAGCCTCAGCTAGTGAGACTGTGTTTTTTTTATATAAACCTAAGGGGCTAAATTGTGTTTTATGTAAACCATGCACACCAATAATGTAATGTTTATTAAAAAAATGTTTCAATTTGTATGGGATTCTGATTTATTATATTCTGAATTAAAAATGTCTAGTTGACCATGATTATCTGATATGACCTTTTTCATGCAACTTGTAGTGCTTAAAAATAAACAATTGCTCAGTTATATTTTTTGTAATAATATGTTTCTAAATGTCGTTAAAAAATATATATAACAGCTAATGAGCTGCACATTATCATATGTGTTCATAATGCACTGTGTATGTATATTGCATACCGTATATTTGTTAACTTTCATGATTCCGTATAGACTTTAATTCACTAAAGTACCTTGCATTACAGTTATACTTTTCTAGTCATTCAAGTTATATTAAATTTGTCCAACTGAATAATGAATGTAATTTTTTTTATATAATTCAGTCTGTTATCAGTTCATAGACGCTGTGCTATATCTGATGATAAATATAAGCTATGGGTGTTTGATTATACTTTTTTAAACTCTCTGTCTCAACCATCATTCTGGCATTCACGTTTATCTCTGTTGCAAAAAAATGACAAAAAATACCTTTAAAATCTTTAGAGCAGGATGTCTGTGCAGATCTGTTGCCTTATTGGGAAATAAGTTTAGCATTATGGAACAGACAAGCGTAGGTATAACTCCAGGTTCACTACGATTCACTTGAGATGAGTAGCAGTTTGCTTAAGGCTGTGGTGCTTATTTTCTAGGGGGATACTTGGCAGAGAAACGCTTTTTTCAGTCAATGTAAAGTGAATATAAAACACAAAATGCACAAGAGGTGGAGACATAGGAAAACAAAACATATACTCATGATGACTGAATGTGAGTAACTGAAAGAAACTGCTTTACGTGATTTTGAAAGTGGAGAAAACTTTGTGTTGTATTAAAGAAAATCATTAAAGACAGGAAAAAAAGTGAAAAAATGACCTACCAGCATTGTTGATATGCAGGATTTAAGTTATTCACCTACATTTTAATGTTTAAATTGTATGATATTGTGGTGTACTAAATACAGTGGAAATATATTCTGCTGTATTGTAGGCATGTGAACTGATAAAAAGATGGACATATATAAATGATAAATTGAGTTGAGACACCTTTCTAACCATAATTTACATTTAGGGACAACTTAACATAGACCTGGTGGCACCACTTTTAAGTGCAAAAGTCCACCCCTTTTCCTCAGGGAGCTCACTGACTGGTAAAGGCTAAATATTACAGATATTTTAGACCAGATTATAAGCAGTCTACTACACTTACATAAATGGTCACTGTCATTATCTAACATTCATGTCTTTCAAATATTTAAGACCAAAATAAACAATTAATTTTATTGTTATTAAAAGGCTAGTTCATTCAGCACAAATTGGAGCTCACCACTGTAAAGTTCTCCTAAAAACATGTTGAAAAAATACTTTTTAAATTTTTGAATCGGGTGCCTTTTTCTCAGAAAAAAATCTTAACGGAAATGTTTGTTTACATTAGTCACTGGCAGTGCTCCCAGACAGACTCACAGCAACAGCTCTGTGCAGAGAGCATAAGCAGCAAGAGAGTTAACCCTTCCCAAATTCATCTGTGCCGATAAAGGACTGCTGGAATCAACTATATCTGACAATTGGGGGTTAACATCTCCTGCTGCATTCTTGAAGTTCAGTGAAAAACTGTATATCTTTGTGTTCATGGAGCCTTCACCGCTTGGTGTTAACAGATGTTGTTAATCATGGAACAGTCAGGAGTGTGTTTGTAAACGGACCTTAGACTTCAGATTTTTAGCTATAAGTGTAATTCAAAAATAAACAATAGATAATTTTAACAAAGTCTTGTGCCCTTTCATTTAAATTGATCTTTTGTGAAAAAAATTATGCTGGAAATGATGTATTTTCCCACCATCTTTGGGCTGGAGATCCTCTCATCTTTTTCCAACTGCAGCAAAGTTGGCAGCTGCCTCATTACTGCACACATTGTTTTACAGACTCTAGGGGAAAATTCTCTACAGTCTGCCACAGTTTGAAAATAATAGGAGGAGTCACAGCCTAAACATAATAAACAATTTTTCAATGTTATGTTTTTCTCACAGCTCATCAATTTGTTTTGTTACAATATATTTACAGTATATATATATATATATATATATATATATATATATATATATATATATATATATATATATTAAAAGTTGGATCCCTACAGTGTCTTTTTTAAAACACCACACAATTAATTAATTAGTCCCTTTAAAAGAATGTCATCTCCCAGATGATGTATTTAACATAGAGATCTTAGTGCAATGTTTAAATAAAAGGGAATCAATGAGTTAATACATATAAGGCCACCCACCTGGACTAGAACAGTATCCGCATTCATTTTTATCATTTTGTATTTTGCGGTTTTGCAAGTCCGATCGCATATCGGACCTTTAAAGGCTAATTGATTAACACGTAACCTCCCTGTTTTACTGACGTAATGATGACGGTCACATTTTCTATTGGCTGTTTTTAAATGGGTAGTTACGGCGTTGCTTAATTGATCACGTTCCCGCCCTGAACTGCTACATACAAGTGCATTGT
Source organism: Discoglossus pictus (assembly GCA_027410445.1). Lineage (NCBI taxonomy): Eukaryota > Metazoa > Chordata > Amphibia > Anura > Alytidae > Discoglossus > Discoglossus pictus. The sequence goes on along the minus strand of CM050166.1, from coordinate 78,076,232 downwards.
TTACGGTTTTGGCTTTCGGCCCGTAACTTGCAGGCTTGATCAACTGAATAATACCGGATTTGTAGCGGACTGTGAGCCCACAACAGACATACGGCCTATATACTGCGGCCTTCAAATTGAATGAGGCTCATATTCTTATATAAATTGTACTCTTATGACAAGAGCTCTCTTAAACAATTTCCTTATACAGTTCCAGGCTATTTTATCACAATGTTCTCCAAGATCTACTTCAATTGCAGACATTCTCAACTTCATAAGAAATGAACCTAGCACTCCATATTGCCTTTAAAATTAATTTCTTAACTTTATCAGCTATTCTTGGAAACTGATGAGCTCTTTACCTCTCCCCACTTTTTTCATACCAGCAGTGAATAATTAATTGCTCTAAGTAAGATTTATCTTTGATGCTGCATGTCCAAAGTCAAAAAGATATGTAAAACCACTTCCTGTGCATGTGACATCCCAACCGTATGTTCCACCGTTAAACACTTATGCTGCAGCAAATACTCTCTTGTCTCCCAATGAAGATATCTATTGTTTTACTTGATCCATCACTCATGTAAATTTGCATGTGAATTTTAAGGACTCTGTCACGGCCCAGATTTAAGGAGCTCAGTACACCCCTAATTTTCCTACTGTAGCTTATAGGAGCAATCTGCAGGTTGTGACTTTATATTCATCTCAGCACCCAACAATTGAGATCAGGACATCAGTCATTGAGAGAAAAGAGAAATCACATCACTCTATTTCTTAGTTTATAGAAGACTGCCCAGTTTATCACAGATATTTCAAGAACAGAAAGATCTGCCACACCCTTCTCCTACCTGTTAGAGGATTTCTGAATTCTTAGTGTGACCTCCTCACCCTGTCATCAGCTACAACCCCCTCCCATTGTCAGATACACAAGAGCTGGGGTCAACTGGCTAGGTCACCAATATTCCAGACCTCTGTTCATCTTGAGGCCTGCAAGGGGGCTAGAGGGCAATCTAATATCCAGGTCAGAGGCCAGATGCCTGGCAAGTTGCTGTATCTTGTTTTACAATAGTTATTTGCTTATATGTTCTATTGGGGGAGATTAACACCTAGGATGGAAGTCAGTGTATCCAGCATGGCTTACAACATACATTTTTTAATTATACATAAAAGGAAAAATACCTGTCACAGTCCTTAGACCACGTCTCATGTCCATCTTGATAGCCTTTGATATTAGCAACCAAATGTGATAGATTCCCAGATAACAGAGTTACTTGTGAGGTTTAGAGGAGCCTCAAAATCAGCCATTGCAGCTAGTTTCCCCCATCCTGGTGTGGCCTAGGAATTCATACTGTCGGATGAGTGCCTAGCAACACTAATCTCACATGTGTGAGTTATAGAGTTGTGCTTGCCCCACAGTCCACATAGTCTTCCAAATTCCAGCTGGCACACAATTTTGCGCATAGCCTTCATGTCGCAAATGCCAACCCGCCTCCCCCAGTGGCTGCATCTTTTGGCGACTAGGAGCATACATATACACCTCTGTGGCAACAATAAACGATAATGCCAATAGGTACCCTGCAAGATTGATCTGCTTGCTGTCATCAGAGATCTGTGCCTTGGCTGTAGTCTCCACCCCTCTGGGTTGAAACATGGGCTGGGCACTGTACTCCACTTTCCCTCCACCACAGTCTTGGCACGGTATCCCCTACTTATCTAGAACAATGATCTGGGCAAGGGACTCCATTTCGCCCTCTCCTTGAACCACTGTCAGTGCACTGTGCTCCAGCTCTCTTTGCTTGGACACACCATATAGAGTGTGGTCCCAATCTGGCTTAATAACCTGGTCTCTGTGTGTCTGTTCCTCAGAGCTCATGCCTTCTCCTGACCACTGGCCTGTAGCTAGCTCCATCAATGGTTTACAGTCCATTATAATCTTTCCCAAGGGCCGGTGAGCACAGTTATTCAAACTTCCGACTTGGCCTGGGTTCTACAAAGAGCTTTCTGTGCCAGGGTTATCACTACAGTCCAAGCATGCCATCTCCATCTCACCCCCGATAGCAAGGGCCGATGCCCCCTTCCTCCCCACTGTGATAGTAAAACGCTGTCCCGGGGAGCCCAGTAAAATAATAAATCCAAGGATGAATGTACCGGCCGGGTCTGGTAGCCAGCACCAATATTGTAGCCTGGTCTTAAGGCTCCAAACCTCTAGGTTGTACCTGGATCAGCACATCACATCTCTCCTTTTCTGAAACCACCGCTTGGGCATAGCACTCACCTCCTTCTGAGTCCATGGTCACAGTGTTCACTGGCAGGCCCTCACTGCTCTCATCCAGACTTCCCCTTGGGCCATCAATTTGAGAGACTTTCTCTGAGTCCCCCATTGCCCTTTCCTTTGCAATGGTGTCCCCACCACCTGGATAGGGTCTGCCACTGTCCCAGGGCTGCTTGCTGAGTCTGTCCCTTGAACTGTGACTGGCTTCCTGATATTTGTTATCAGTTGGAGCCCCATGCTAGGTACACAGTCCATACTTCATTCTTTCATGAACCCAGGAGCATAGTGTCTCCCTTCCAGGCCCCCCCACCTGGCCTAATATCACAGTGTGAGACCCATATTCCATTTATTCATGTATGTATCCACACTGCATAGTGCAGTCATCATCTGGCCCAGCCACAGAAAAATGTAATTTGGTCTGGCCAATTTGTACATCCATATTGACACAGTCCTTGTCAGAATTCCTTGAGAGAAATTACTCTTGTAATATACCTCCTGGTTGGTAGGGGTCCGGTAACCAGTCCTCTTTGTCCCTGTCCGTTTGACAGGGTTCCTCCTAACTGGATGGCCAAAACCCTTCCGTGGATGCCTCATCCAGCAATTCCACATACTTGTCCTCCAGCTGCAGCTCTTGCTGAATTCTGGGACCATGGTTCTAGTCCCAGATCTTGACAGCGTTTAAGAAACAAGTTATTCTGCCGCTTCACTGTCCCCATGCCAAACTCACAATCACCATACACGATCTCCCAGAGCTAATCCATTAGCTCCAATCGAAAATATGTATCCTCTCCAAGCGCACCAACCAACCCTATGCAGGCATCATATTGCTTCCTCAAGACTATCTTTAGATACCAGTTCCTCCAGCCAGCCTGACAGCTCATGGTCCTGCCACAATGACCAGGAATGCCATCCATTGCTTTAGAATGGCCATTCCCTGACAGTCCTTTGCCTCCCTTGTCACCTGGCTCTCCTCCTGTCTCCTGCCCCCCCTGCAGGAGATTTCTGCCTCCACTGGAGATACATGTTCCACAGCAACTGGCAAAGAGCAGTTAGGTACCCTTCTTTTCTCCCAGTGGATCTCCCGCACTATTTGTGTCACCAGCTGATGCGTGGTTAGCCCTGGCATAACAGTCCTCCACACCTAGAACCTACTGGACACCTCTTCCCCCTGAGCTGCAGATAACCTAGGGGCTGGGGGTTGGGGTGACCTGCAAGACATTATCACCTGCCTCCAGTTAGCCTGCCCTCTGTAGTGCTCATTCTGTTGCCTTAGTTCTTCCGTCCTCCTGCTGGTTACCGCACTGAGATGCCACCGCTGCCAACCAATATGTCACGACCCCGATTTAAGAGGCTCAGTACACCTTTAATTTTCCTACTGCAGGTTGTGACTTTATATTCATCTCAGCACCCAGCAATTGAGATCAGGACCACAGTCATGGAGAGACAAGAGAACTCACATCACACCATGTCTTAATGCATAGAAGACTGCCAGTGTATTATTATCACAGATATTTCAAAAACAGAAAGATCTCACCCACACCTTTCTCCTCCCTGTTAGAGGAGGTCTGAATTCATAGTGTGACCTCCTCGCCCTGTCACCAGCCACACCGTGAGAAAACACATCTACACAGTTTTAGACAAGTGAATATAGTGATTTCACAGCATATAATCTATCAAGGCCCAGCTTGTTGTTCCTCTCAATCTCCGGCCTGTAGTGACTTTGGGTCTTCTATGTGTCATTATTATCCTTTAGTTTTAATGTGCCAACATATTCCATAGTATCAACTACGCCCCCAGTGACTGACGGGTGATGAGGCTCAGTCAATCCACATTGAGTGAGCCCTTTAAGATCCATTTGTAGGACTCTGTTGTCATATCCTGCTGCTCTATCTTACACTGCTGCTACTACTACTGTTACCGTCTGGTAGGGTTTCTGCCTACAACAACTACTCTGCTCAAGTTCCAGCATTCACCTCCATCTGTGTGCTGGTTCCTGCCTTCAGTTCTCAATCTGTTCATGAGGACATCTACTATTGCTGCAATAGCCATCTGCTGCATTGCCAATCTGCTTCTAAAGCTTCCTGTCTCTTAGCTGACTGCTGCAGTGCTTGTCTACTGTTTGTTCCAGAACATAGACTGATCCAAGTATTACACTTTTTGATTTAAAGCTATACACACCAAGCTTTTTCCTAAACTATTTATCATTTTAGTTAAATTCTTAAAACAACCTCTCCCCTGAAGGGTCTGATTTTCTGAACCCGGTTCCTGACACATTATTCTTATAAATTCTGGTTTCTAAGAATTATTAGATATAAACTTTGTATTTTCAAAAATATAAGTCTGCCATATTTCTGTTAGAATTATATTTGTTATACTTTAAATATTCAGAATAGATTGTAAAATTATTAACTCAAGGCAGAATATTCTGTTCTGTTTGAACATCCATGTTGATTCAAATAAAACATCAAACTGTTGATAGATGTATTTATATAAATCTGCTTCATTGTCTAGACTACCCATAACTTCAGTGCTATATTAAGATGTAGCATGGCTTAAAGTCTCTACAATGTATTTTAAAATAGTTGTCTGGATCATTCTCCACATTTTGCACAATAACTTTACTTGTGACATTGAAACTTGATCTGGATACAGAGAGACTCTCACTCATATATGGGAATAAAAATACTCTACCTTAGAAAAACTGTGGGGACTTGATATTCCAAAAACACAGAAGAAGCTTTAGTTGGACTTCCCATTCAAAAACTCCCGATGGAATCACAATTCTTAACAAAACAGATTTTCATAGCCTCCAGAAGTGTAATAGCAAACAAATGGAAAACAAATATAATCACATTTAAAGAAGTTAAGAGAAAAATACAATACATATGTATATGATGAGTACAATTTCAGCGGAACTACATGAAAAATATAAAAAATGGGCATCCTGCTGGGACATATGGACTCTAAAATTAGGAACTAAAACAAGAGAAAGATAAAACTCAACACCAGATCTGCATTATAGACAGCGTCCACAATATTTTGTAACCCTATCCCCCCCTTCCTACTCCCTCCACTTGTTTATATATATTATTAATGGGGTTTTTATGTAATATTAAGCCTTTATGGTTAATCATAATCAATAAGAAAAGAACAAGTGAAAAGAAAAAGAGGAAAGAAAAGATTTAACATTCTTGGAGACGTTTATTATACCATTATAATGTAACATATGTATAATTCGATTTTGTATACTTTCCTTGTATTTTAATAAAAATTATTTAAATTAAAAAATAATGTCATATGTCTTAAATATTGGGGGTTCAATGTAATATAATCATACATGTATGTAGAGAAGAAAATACAATGTAACTACAAAGAATGAGATGCATATTAAACAAAGATCTCTAAGAGTATCACACTATGTTTTTATGTGTGTATATGTGTATATATATATATATATATATATATATATATATATATATATGTGTGTGTGTGTGTATAAATAAATAAGTATATATATATATATATATAAATATATACATATACACAGCCTCAGTAGAAGCAATTTGGTGCGAAACACGCGTTGGGCGATTCAGAAGCGCATGCACGATCATTTTTCGACTTTGACAGGCCTGGTCGCGCTCGAGCACGGGTACGTGCACGTTTGGTTGGCGCCTGTCGCGGGCAACATGCGAATACGTCACTGACGAGTGACGCAGCGCTGTGGCACGCCAGCCAGCGGCGCGCAGTGTGTGAGACTGCTAGTCCTCAGCCGGCATATCTTGGGAATAGAGACCTGGACCTCCTCAACAGTGAGTCACATTTGTTTATTATTTTAAGTTTGCCCAATTTTTGGACTCAGTATATATTTTGTTTCATGACTCCTTACACGATCTTGTTTGTGTGTGCCTACTGTTGTGGATTTCCCTTGTCTCCCCTTAGGGCATAGGGGTCCTTCACATGCCTAATTTTGGCTACCTAGGACACTCACCTTTTTAATGCCCTCCATTTAGTACTGCAGCATTACCACACACCTAGTTTTTTTGTGTCTGTCTTATGACACATTTTTTACCTTTTTCTACACTTTTCATTTGTTCTTTTACACATATTTTATTAAAGGCTAAGTTTTATCTTTCACGCTATTATCCTTTTGGCCCTACACGTTCAGCAATGATTTGGTATGTCCTTGACCTTTCATTCATGATTGTAACATCTTTACAATCTTGTGGTCAAACCGTATGAGCTGTTTGTACCTATCATTTTCCCCTCTCACAGTATCTGGTATTATTGTGTTTTCTATATGCATATCATTAGTTGCCGCTTTTCTCTTCTCTACTTCCATATTTATTATCAACTATATCCATATATTAGCACATTTACCCAGTCCTTTTCTTGCTACTGTTCAATTCTATTTTTTTAATAGACAACGCTAGTGGACCCCCCCCCCCCCCCCCTTCCTCATATATATATATATATATATATATATATATACTGGTCTTTATATATATATATATATATATATATATATATATATATATATAATAGCGAATTGCCCGTCAAAAAATGACGGCAATGAAATTGTAAGGTAGCTAATGCTGTTTAGTGTGTAATAATGAAATATATAATACATTAATAAATGAATATACTTTACCTATTTTAAAGCATTGTGTGGAAGAGCTGTGAATGTGTTTTGATGTTGCTGCAGCATTAGTGGTGTGGATCTGCTGTGTAAGCGTGCTGAATGTGTGCAGTGTAACACTGTGCGTGCTCGAGCCCAAACCGTTGTCGTGTACTTCCGCATTGGCGTCAAATGGCGAGTAATGTGTGTTATACTTTTGTATCGGAATATCCGTAGGTGTTTTGTGGTGTTTTGCGAGTTTCTTGTGGTGTTTTGCGAGTTTAGAGTGCTGTAGCCTCGTTTTCGTTTTGTTCGGCGGCCATTTTTTCTCTCGCTTCGTTTTTTTTTAGTCTCTAAACTGTTTTATTTGAAGTAAAATCGAGGTGTAAGTTGTATTTTTGAGGTGCTGGGTGCTCCCTCTTGGTGTAGTTAAGTTTTTTATGTATGTGGTGTGTGTATGTATTGTGTTTTACATTTTGTAATGTTCGCGAGTTGCGTCCGAGTGTTGTGAGTCCGTAATGTGTGTGAACGTGTGTCGTATGTTGTTTGCGAGTGTCGTAATGTGTGTGTCGTAGTGTTTGGGTTGCGACGTGAAGTTTGCGAGGGTCGCAGTTGCTGGCAAGGAGCGCCTTCGGCGCTCCATGCCAGCAACTGCGGCCCTCGCTTTGCGCTTTGCGAGGTCCTCAGGTGCTGGCATGGAGCGCCTACGGCGCTCCATGCCAGCAACTGAGGCCCCCGCTTCGCGAGGGTCCTCAGTTGCTGGCATGGAGCGCCTTTGGCGCTCCATGCCAGCAACTGAGACCCTCGGGCAGTGCCCTCGCTTCGCGAGGGCCTCGGCTCGCTACGCGAGCCCGCAGCGTTAGCAACAACTCGTACGCTCACAACTATATATGTGATATATATATATATATATATATATATATATATATACACACTTGTGCTCAAAATATTTCATACCCTTGGCGAATTGGTAATATATGTATCATTTTTAAAGAAAAGATGAGTGAGCAGGCAAAACACATTTCTTTTATTTCTTTTGGGATTCATATTCAACGGTAGGTTATAACAGAATGGCACAATCATAAAACAAGACATGGCAACAAAGGAAAAAATTAAATGACCCTGTTCAAAGTTTGCATACCCATAGTTCTTAATACTGTGTATTGCCCCCTTTAGCAACAATGACAGCGTGCAGTCTTTTGTAATTGTTGTCTATGAGGCCCCTAATTCTTACAGGTGGTATAGCTGTCCATTCGTCTTGGCAAAATGCCTCCAGGTCATGCAAAGTCTTTGGTCATCTTGCATGAACCGCACGTTTGAGATCTCCGCGGCTCGATGATATTAAGGTCAGGAGACCGTGATGGCCACTCCACAACCTTCACCTTTTTCTGCTGTAACCACTGGAGGGCCAACTTGGCCTTGTGCTTAGGGTCATTTTCATGCTGGAAAGTCCAAGAGCGTACCATGCGCAGCCTTCGTGCAGAAAAATGCAAATTGTCTGCCAGTATTTTCTGATAATGTACTGCATTCATCATGCCATCAATTTTCACAAGATTCTGCGTGCCTGTAGAGCTCACACATCCCCAAAACATCAGTGAGCCAGCACCATGCTTCACAGTGGGCATGGTATTCTTTTCACTATAGGCCTTGTTGACCCCTCTCCAAACATAGCCCTTAAGGTTGTGACCATAAAGCTCTATTTTGGTCTCGTCACTCCAAATTACAGTGCCCCAGAAGCTGTGACGTGTGTCGAGGTGTTGTCAGGCATATTGTAACCCGGCTTTTTTGTGGCTTTGGCACAGTAAAGGCTTCTTTCTGGCAACTCAACCATGCAGCTCATTTCTGTACAAGTATCGTCGTATAGCTCCTTGAAACAACCACGCTGTCTTTTCTCAGAGCAGCCTATATTTCTCCTGAGGTTACCTGCTGTTTTTTCTTTGTATTCCAAACAATTCTTCTGGCAGTTGTGGCTGAAATTTTTCTTGGTCTACCTGACCTTTACTTGGTATCAAGAGATCCCCAAATTTTTCACTTCTTAATAAGTGATTGAACAGTAGTGACTGGCATTTTCAAGGCTTTGGATATCTTTTTATATTGTTTTTCATCATTATGAAGTTCCATTACCTTGTTACACAGGTCTTTTTTTTTTACAGTTCTCTTCTGCTCCCCAAGGCTCAGTACCTAGACTGCTCAGTGCATCCACGTGAGAGCTAACAAACTCATTGACTATATACAGACACTAATTGCAATTTAAAAAGCCACAGGTGGGGGAAATTAAACTTTAATTGCCATTTTAACCTGTGTATGTCACCTTGTGTGTCTGTAACAAGGCTAAACATTCAAGGGTATGTAAACTTTTGATCAGGGCCATTTGAGTGATTTCTGCTATCATTATGATTTAAAAAGGAGCCAAACAGCTATGTGATAATAAATGGCTTCATATGATCACTATCCTTCAATAATATATATTTTTTTGCATGATCAGTCATATTTTCAGAATAAATGCCATGTATGTATGAATGTTAAGACCTATATTAACTGTAGTATGAATCATTTGTTTGTATAAAGTTTGAGTATAAACTTGAGACTAATCATTAGTTTGGCATTCAGAAAAAAGCCAAGAGTGTGCTTATTTTCCAGTATTTGTATGTACAGAGAGAGTTTAGAAATGCATATATGATGCAATATATGTCTGCTTATACAAAGGGATTTCAGAATTGTGTGTTCTCCAGTGCATGTGCATGTAAATAGATGGTAGGAATGTGTCAGTTCTGCATGATATGCCTATAAGAGTGTGTCTGCTCATTAAGGCATTTATATTTAGAGAATGAGTATGTGTTTTTTTTAAAGAGTATTTGTATATAGAGCGAGAGATTTTGACTGTTTCTGTTTTGCAGGGTATTTGTTTATAGAGATCATGTAAGTTTGTCTGTTCTGCAAAGTATTTATGTATAAAAAAAGTCAGAATGAGATCAGTCTATATAGAGTGGACGTGTGAGAGTTTATTAATATGTGTAAAACAGAGAGATCAAGTGTTTGTAGTTGTGACTAAATAAGTGAAAAGTGAAAGTAATAGGAATAAAAATATAGGCCCATGGGAGATACTATACATGTAGCTTTCGACACCACCAGATTAAAACATCATTAGCCATTACTGCTAACAAGGGCCTCTATTTCATGGCTCCGGTAAGACAGAGAAAAGAGGGGTCCTTATGGACCTTCATAGTACTAAATGACCACCTATATGATGGGGGCCCTTATAGATCACTATGGCACCTAAAATAAACCCCTATATAATGGGGGACCATATGGACCCACATGGTACCTAAACTTAACCCCATTACCCTGGGCATTCATATGGACCTAACTACCTAGGGGTTCTCATGAGAACACATGGACCGTATCCCACGTGAGGATCCACAAAGACTTCCAGAGTCCCTAACACTACCCCACAATTAAATAAAATAAAACAGCAATTACATAAAATGAGCACCCCTGCCAACTAATGGCTTTTTGAATGCACCCTCAGCTTTTATACTATTTTATGACTTCTGATTGTCTCAAATATGTGCCAATCATATTTCAGGCAATCAGAATGGAGTATTTGAATTGCTTCCACCCTATTCCTGCTTGCTTAGAAGTCTAACTAATCAGAATGCATGGATTGAAATCTGTACATTCCAATTAGCCTTTAGCCAATAACATGGCTCTTTTTTCCCATATTCTGATAGGTTGAAATGTCATCAAATCAGAATATGGTATCATTCTACCCTTCTCTAATTAGCTATAGAAACAGCCAGTCAGAGAAAAACAATGTTAGGAGGAGCTCCATTAGTTAATTTTTTTTAGAGCTGTGCTTTTTTTCAGGGAAGGTTCTTTTTGTGGGACAAAAGATGAGCTTCTAGAGTCTCCAATCAAGCAACATGGATGTGCCCGCTCTGCCAGAGCTGAAGATTGAGGAACATGGCGATGATGCTCGATGCTGGAGGGTCATCAGGAGTATTTTTTTATTTTTTGGGTAGTTTCTTTTTTACTTTCTTTTTCTATATGTAATTATTTTCTTTTTTATAGTATTTTTTATTTTATGTACATTTTTATATAAATATTTTTTTTTATTTTGTTGTATTTATTGTGCTTATAGTGGGCCCATAGTAGGTATTGGGTATTGATGGGGTAATCCCAGGGGATAACTGACTTATAGGGGGTAACAAGCCATAAGTGGAAAAGTCTTAAAACCCCTTCACTGCCATGGAAAGAGTGTTGTATAGATTGATATATAGGGATTTGGGAAGATGATAGGGCTAGTTTGGAGTATTTTCTGGGAGCCATAGAATAGCTCTTTAAATTTGCCATCCAAACTCCCATAACTATGATTTAGCCTTACAGGAGTTCTTATGGAAGCCATCGAATAGAGGCCTTGTTCTTTTAGTTTGCCATAAGAGGTCTAAAACACTAGTTGGGACATTATAGGCACATGACAAGATTAGTATAGGCACCTCACAAGAAAGTGTGAGTAGAAACTCACTGTGCTCTATTAGGTATACATTCACTGACTGTATCAGCACAGAGACATGTCAAGTTCCAGCAGCCATTTTTTAACCTGTTAGGCTTTACTCCAGAGTGCAAAACTTCACTTCTTATTTGTATGGTACAATCTGAAGATGGCAGGTCTTTTGGACCAGTTGATTCACAATCTATTTACATAAAAGTATAGTTTTAAAAAGGCAAGTTGTATAAATAAATGTATTCTCTCATACTCTGAAAGCCCATATCAAAAAATGTAAACCATACTTGAATGCCTAGGGTGGAATACATGTGGAAGCATGTGGAATAATAACAAATGGTGTGATAAAATAAACTCTAAGATACCAAAATATATAAAATGCTATTACAATCAATAGGAGTAAAATGGCAGAAGCAAGACTGAGTTGAAGTGGAATGGAGGATTGAAAGGGATTTGAAGCAAAGCAAGTTTCACATAGCATAGGGAGAGTGTACGTTGAATTTTGGGGCAAAGCAAGTGGCAGTATAGGGAAGGCATCTACAGTATGATTGTATGGATTGTCTTACTGTTTTTGGGCAAAATCAAAGAATATAACTAACATCGTTTTTTTGAATAGAGTTTTGTAAACCTAAAAAGTTACTTCTTTAATCAGTTTATTGCTAAAAATATATTTTAATCTAAATCAGACTTAAACATCTTGCTATAACACCTTTCCTTCTTATTATACAAACTTATGCAAAAGCAGCAAAAATTGAACATGCATGATATAGTTGTTTAACTACTCTGTCCTCAAAATCAAAAGGAAGCCTCAATCTTTTATCATAGTGGGAAATACTGTAATTCCAGAAGGTCTTGTCAAGTGATTACATTTCTTTATTTCATAGTAAAGTCTTCAACAGTCGTGATTACATTCTGCCTAGGGGGTTTGTCAATCATTTCCAAAACAATGTAGATATGCATTTGCAGTATATTTTTAAGTTAATTGTCATATGGGAGCATTTTGAAAATGATGAATTTGATTTATTGCTTTTGTTTCCTTTAAAGGTTTCTGACTGCATTTAGCACAGTGTTAGGTCAAACACTTAACCTGCTGTAATTAAAACTTATCCTATTCAGTCCAAGGTACTTTGTTTACTGTCAGTTTTCTAGTTCATAGTGTTGGCATCATCAGTGGAAATGTTTAATATTTCCTTCAGAACAGGCAATCGCATAAATTGCAATCCTTTAATTAGGGAAGTCCATTGAATTATAACTTTTCATTTTTGGACAGAATAATTACCATAGTCAGACACGTTGGTGTGAAAATACTTTCTCATAAATGAATAGACCTGGACATCTTCAATTCATCAGTAAATGTTAAATATTTTTGCATGTTTTACTATTTTGCTAAAATGTTCACATTTAACACTTCCGTCATTCATTGATGTTTTAATTCATCCTTAAAAAAATAATCTGTTAAACTAAATGAATAGCAGTTACAGAGAGCGAATGCAAGATACTCGGGATAGATTAACAATAATATGAAAGCAAAGCCTTACACAAGTGACACCATTACCCTTAATAAAAACTAGATTTAGAAGACATACACCAATTACTTTTGTACACCATAAAAAATGTAAATTACCTACTGTAAATTGAATTTAATGTGATTCGATAATTGTGGATTCCAAGTATAAAATTTAATTTCACAGATGAATGGACAAAAAAAAACATTCAGAGTACAACAATATGTCTCAAACGTGTCTTAAGACCTATGCTCCCACAGAACCTCCCATGACCAGTGTTACCACTGGTTTTCCAATCATCCTTCTACCCACAATTTTCAGAACAAACCTCACACTGATGAACCCCATATAAGGGCAAGAACTGCAGTCTGTGAGTGGTTTTTTAACACCTTACTCTAATCCAAAGCTATGTTCTGAAGGATATATGAGAGCAACATGCACATGATTTAATTGAATCATTGAAATTATTTCATTTTGAATGCGTTAAGACAAAAACAATGTTGAACCTCCTTTGCTTATCACTGCCCAGTGTCTTTCGCAGCCATGGGAGCAAGTGGGAAGTTTTGTAGGATAACATATCTCAAGGTGTGCTTCAGATATATAAATGTTCTAAGAATGTTTTATTTTTTCTTTGCTGTATATATAGTGGAGAACTTTTCAATCACTTTTCTCTCTACCATAGCATACTAAGTGATAGATATATTTCAGATTTTCATTTGATTAAAAAAAGTTTTTTAGTTAAATACTTACACTAAATAACATATTATCTCGTAAATTATTTGGAATGGTTTGTGTATTGAAGAGTGACACAATAACTTATTTTTGCTTATAATTTCCCCTGTGCTGAATATATTGCCCTCACAAATTGAGGTAGAATTATCACCTTCTGCTACATAAAATGAGTTAATATGATTCATTATTTTTTGGATCAGTAAGACAATAAATATTTTTTTTATCATAAGGTTCAACTTAATATTATATTAATTCCATAATGCAAAAGCAATCAAATGTTTAATAAAAAAGGGTTTTCATTTACTGATTTCATTTAGCATCATTTGATGTGCACAATAACAATTCTATACAGCTATACCCTGTTTAATGCTGTACATAGGTTTCTGGAAGACAGAGTGCTAAGAAAAACAGCTTTAAAAAGGGTTGTTTTAACATAGGGTAGATAGGGATAGAGGAACTCATGAAAAAAAAATCATTGCAATTGAAATTTTTTTTGTTTGTTATATAACTTCCTCCACACTCCTTTCATGCAATGATCTTTCACTTCTTTCCATAAGAGACCGATGTTGCTTACGGCCTGCATGACGTTATATTTCTTCCAAAATGTCATCATGGATTCTTTATTTTGACCATCTGCATTCTTGTCGGCATGTGCCGTGAAGGTAAAATACTTAAAAGGTTGCACTGACTCCCTGATCCATTGGCTGTATTAAAGAAGTAGTGTTGGGTGGCAGGAATACTACTTTAACTGGGATGCAACATTCTAAGTCAGACAAGTGAGTAGGGTGGCTTGGAGCATTATAGATCAATAATATAGCTCTAGGTTACATTTTTTTACACCTACAGTAGCATTGTACAGCTAGATAAGAATGTTCGTAAACAAATTTTAAAAAATGTCCTTGGCGATCCAAGATTTCTGATTAAATTGCCAAGTGACAGGTAAATTCGATTTTGGAATCCCTTTTTTATACCTCTTGGGTTTTTAGAATAGTACACCAGCAATGGCTTTATTTTGAAATTGCCACTGGCAATTCTGCCCAGAACAGGGGTTAAACTGTCTTTGGCAAATTTGAATCCAAGTGCTTGCTTCTGTTTGAACAATATAAAGGGACTCTTAGGCATTCTCTTCCAGAATAGTACAGGTTTGTCAATGTTACCAAATTGTTCTGATTGTTGAATTTGGCAAATTTAAAGCTGCCCCCATTTGACATTCTCCTTTTTGTAAACGCTCCAGAACCTGCATAATCAAGCAAAATGCTTTGGTGTTTCCATTTTGGTGGATCTTCTTTACGCTCACTCATTTTCTTTAGTACAGTACAAAAAATTGCACAATGGACACATCCCCTAGTGCATAACACTGTATAGAATTTATTAATGAAAAATAGGAATAAGACATAACTTTTAATAATGACATTTAAAATATTCTTGGAATAAAATGATTTCCATTAAATAGTATATTACAAAACACACTAACTGGTTGAAGAGGCAGCCTGAAAGTCCACAATGTGTGAATATGCTATGCGACATTTGACTGGCTTTGACCTCAGTGGATACCTCCTTCCTGGAAGGTTGCCCAATTGGCTAACCCCAAAACTGACTGGGTCCCCTAAAAAGTATCAAAACTCCAATCTAACTACTCATAATTCCACACTTACCCCCAAACCCACATTGAGGAGCATCAGACTGCTACTTCAATCCAGGAGTGTAACCTGTACAGGCTAACTCAGCCCAGATGCACGTTCATCTGTGAATTCTGACATCATCAGAATTCTGACATCATCAGAATTCTGACGTCATCTATTGCCTGTAGTAGAGCTTCTTTTTTTCAGAAAGGTTGTGGAAACAAACTATAATGTCTCTGAACATGTTCAGTATTGGTTTAATTAGAACCCATTGATCTTTTCAGAAGAGGGAAGATCATGCAACAACAATCTCACTATGTTCATAGTGGTGTCCTTATGTTTTTTTCTGGTATACCTCTTATTTGTGAATTCTGCCACCTTGGTCTATTATCCCGATCCTCTTTTTGCTTTTGTTGCTTATGATGTCTTCATGGGTATTCTGCATAGATGGAATAGCCTGTACTGATGTTAACAATTCATCTGTCTTGATTTCCAGCGTATTTGTTCTTCTCCAAATAGATGCAATATTATTCTGGAGGTCAGAAAGAAGAACATGCATTTCTTTTTAAAATATAACAACCATATTCTCATATATAAAAACCAATATATATACAGCGCTAAAAAAGTATCTCAAAATATATTTAGTGTATAAATGTATTTCTTAAAAAAGTATATATACTTATATTAAATGAAAATAGGGCACTAAAATGCATTAATGTCCATGGAATGTCCACTCTAATTTCAATCCTAGGCTGCTTCTTCTTCAAAATTGACGTTCACATAGACAACTCTTGGTAAAAAATGAGAAAAAAAGGGTGGGGGTAGAGAAGCGCCAAAGATACTATATGGTGTAGTATGTTAATAACAGTTTATTTAAAATGTAAAACAACATAAATTGCACTCACATTTAGTACAAAAAATACCCAAGTGGAAAACAGATGTCTTTCATACCCGGATCTTCAATATCGGTTCCTCTATGGAATGCTATGTTTTTAGTAGCACTCCCAATGTAGATTCCTTTCGGTATATTAATACAGGGCTTATATTATGATCCACTTCAGTCTCATGCAGGTCGGGTGTATGATGGAATATGGGACAGGGCTTTTTGACCCCCCCCCCCCCCACCACCACACCACACTCAAACCAGCACTAATGAGATATATGGGCCACAAATAAATAGTCCCTGTAATAAATAATAAAACCTGCAGGGTATCCACAGTGACAAGGACACAATACAGCTAAAAGTAACAAACCTACTTCAAAGCCAGATGCGTTTCGACTTTACAGTCTTTCTCAATGGCATATACAAATATGAAGTGGATCATAATATAAGCCCTGTATTAATATACCGAAAGGAATCTACATTGGGAGTGCTACTAAAAACATAGCATTCCATTGAGGAAGACAACGGACCGATATTGAAGATCCGGGTATGAAAGACATCTGTTTTCCACTTGGGTATTTTTTGTACTAAATGTGAGTGCAATTTATGTTGTTTTACATTTTAAATAAACTGTTATTAACATACTACACCATATAGTATCTTTGGCGCTTCTCTACCCCCACCCTTTCTTCTCATATTCTCATATATGTTTTTATGTTCCTGTTTGTTAGTGCCCCCGCCTGAGAAAATCTCTCAGAATCTTTTGTTTGCCTTATATTTTGGGTTTGTGTATCTTCTATGATTTTTGGAACTATTTTCTTGTCGAGAAAGTTGCCTATATGCTTCTGGTATGATCCCTTTGCCAAACAATCTTCCAAAAACATGTTACCAAGAAACTGTCGCTTTTTACTGATTGACAGTGACTTATTATTTGATCAACCTCTATGATTTAATAACAAACTTAAGATGTGTCTGTTGAAATATTGACCTGCTGTTATGTATTGTCAAAATAATTAGCATAATAAAAATATCAATGATTCTCCCTATATGCATTTACCTGCTAGTGTCAGATGCTGCCTCCACTCTCTCTGCATCTCTGTTTACGTTCAAACTTTACATTGTAGCAGAGTGTCATTTCTTCAGTGTTGTCACATGAAAAGATATAATAAAATATTTACTAAAATGTGAGGGGTGTACTCACTTTTGTGAGATACTGTAGATGCCTGCAATGCCTTTGATGAGCAAGATATTCAGGAGAGAAAAATAAGGGTTCAGTAGAGGAAGGTAATGTTGCGGGCTTGAAGTCCTAGAGACACAAATGGTGTTGAAAAGAAAATGATGCAGCAGAAAAAATAGGACAGTAATGGCAGTGAGTGGAGGGAGCTAGGAGAGAGAGGGAAATGTTTAGTGATAGGGTGGGGTGGGGGAGAGGTTGAAATCAAGGAAAAAGTCAGATTGTACAAAGGCATGAAGCAAAGAGGCAGGGGAGGGAGAGGACAAGACAGGAGAAAAATTACAATTCACATACTATAGGTTCTTTAATCTTAGGTATGTATTCTAGATTTTATATAATTCATTCAGTCTATGTGAGTAGGTATCTGGTAGGCCATGGGTGTTTTGTTGCTGTAGGTGTGGAGAAATCAGTATTTAAGTGAACAGAGCAGTGGGAGTTTAAAACTGTATGAGAGAGTATGGTGTGTTGGTCTAAGTGATTTGCTACCTGGAGGTGTTCACCAATCAGTCTGCAGATGAGAATTCAGAATCTAACTTAAACATGGGAAGAGGGAATTTGGGAACTTTTGATATGGTCTATTGTAAGTATAAACTGTTTGCTGTCTCCTGAGTGCTCAGGTTCAGCATGTTGTGGAAGCGATTGATAAATTATTGGGAGAGGCTGGAAATTACCCAGTGGACTTGGTAAAGTTAATGGAAGATTGAGTTTATTAAAATGGGTTTTATGGATCTAGGAAACAAGTTTAGGACAAGGATCTCCATGGTGGTATTTTCTGAGATAATTCTTGAGCCACATGCTAGCCCAGGGAGACAAGAAATAGGGAAGTTAATACGTGCATTAAAAAAGTTATGGTTTGCACCTTAATGAAGAGGGAGCTTAAAGCTGGGGGAAAGAATGGCAGAAAGGGTTGTGGAGTTTTTAAACTTATAGGTGGGTGAAGGGCAGAGCTAGTGAATGGAAGGCCAATGCAAAAACAATTTGGCTCACCTCAGCACTCAAGGGGAGGTGGAGATAGAAAAGGTATGGGGATGAAGAGAGAGTATTGGAAGAGGAGGAGGAAGGAAGAAGAAGAGAGAAATAGAGTCAGAAAGTAAAGGAAGGGAAAGTATGAAGATGGAAGGAGATAGAGAAGAGGGGAATAAGGGAGGGAGTGAGGACAGAGACAACTGGGAAAGAAAGTGAAGGAAGAGAGAGAAGGGGAAGAGATTGGAGAGGGAAAGAAAAAGAGAGGAAAGGAAGATAAGAGTTGAAAAAGGAGGACATAGAAAAGTGGGAAAGAGGGGAGGAGAAAAATGAAATAAATAGAAGAGATAATTTGTAGAGGAGAGAGAGGGGGTGTAGAGAGATAGAGACTGGTATGGTGATGGAGAGAGGTGGAGAACAGTTGGAAAGAGAGTTGAGTGTGGGATAAGATAGGAAAAAGAAAAAGGTGAGAGGGGAAAATGGGGTGAAAGAATGGGGAGACAGAGAGGGGACAAACAAGGGGAATAAGAGAAGCAATGGGAAGAGCATGATAAAAAGGGAGAACGGAGAGAAATGAGTGGGAGAGAGTAGGGGTGAGAAAGAGGAGAGGGGATGGCAATGAAAAGGGGTGAGAGCAAGGGAGGGTAATGCAAATTAAAGATAGAAAAGAGGAAGAAAAAGGGAAAAGGAGGGACAGAATCCGGCGTAGGGGGATGGAGAGAGCAGAGGAAAGGTGATAGTTGTCGAAAATTGGAGTGAAGGATTAGAGAGATATGGGTGGAGAAGAAATAAATGGGAGAGAATGAATGGGGAGACGAGGAAGATAGAAAGAAATTAAAATGAAGAAATGAGGAGAGAGAAGGGAGATTAATAAGATAGTAGAGAGTTAAGATGGGGGATAGAGAGGAGGGTGTAGAAAAAGTGGGAGAAGGGGAGCAGGGAGAGAGAGGAGAAGAGGGATGCATAAGGGATTAGAGAGAAGGGGAGAGAGAAAATTAGAGTGAGAGAATGGTGGAGAAGAATGGGATTAAGAAACAGAAAAAAGTACTAGAGAGAAGAGTGGGGAAAAGGGTCCAAAAGGGAGATAATGGGGAAAAGGGTAAAGGTAAGAGAAAGAACAAGAGAAAAGGCAAAAGGAAGAGGAGAGCAATAAAGGGAAGGGATGGAGGGGAAAGGAGAGGGGAAGACAGGAGAGGATATCAAGGGGGTTGAAGGGGGACACAGAAAATTAAGAGGGAGAGAGGAAATACTAGGAGGAAGAAGGGACTTGGAGCCGTATAGGGAAGTTGGGGCAAGGGGAGGACCAGGTGGGCATTCAAGGGACACAGAGGTCTAAAGGGACACTGGTGTAAGAGAGGGCTGCCAGGACCTTAAGGGGCCAGAGAGATCTACAGGGCTGCTGGAGGTCTGCCAGGTCCAGAGAGGGCTGCAGTGACTTCTGGGGCCAGATGAGGTCTAGTGTGGGCCAGAGATGGCCTCAGGAAGCCAAAGAGGATGCCAGGACCAGAAGGGAGAGTGTGAGGACCGGGAGTGGCTGCAAAAGCCTCCTGGAGGTGGGGGCCATGGGGCAGCTGCACCAGTTGTTCAAGTAGTCGCTCCGCCACTGATAAAAATAATAGGATAGAATATTGAGTATTGAACGTGTAAGGGATACATTAACTTCTCATGGAGGAGGAGAATGGAGACGGTTAGTATAATCAATAGGGATGTCACAGTAACTAACTCAAATACAGTAGCGAGTACTTCAAACATGCATAGTGTAAAGTGTATGCTTGGTAATGAAAGTTTGTCACTGAAAATAGGAGAGATTGATTTGTTAGTAGTAAATGAAAAATATTAATTATCAGGTAATATTGAAACATGCTTCGATGACTCTCATGAATGGACAGTTCATTTGGAGGGTTAAAACTTATTTAGGAGACATAGGGGCAATGGTAGAAGAGGAGGAATATTATGTCTCTGGGCTAAAACTGGCTTACCAGATCATTTTAACAATGGGTTAGATATATATATATTTTTTTAAATAGTTTTTATTGCATTTATACAAAATGCAAACAAATGTACAGTAATGTGCAAAATAATACATAGCACCAACCTCAATCTTGATTCTATAAAATTGCATCCTGCCTCCTCCCTTTTTCTATATTTTCCTCCGTGCTATTATTGGTAGACAAATGAAATTAATCCAGGCCTTTCTTAGCTATATTAGCATGTATCCCTAAGTCGATCAGTAGCATATACTATTCTTTGATTTTTAATTTTCTCCCCTTTCCTTCCGTTGCTATCTCATCCGGAAAATCTTTCTTACAGTACCTGAATCTCAATGTTATGACTTCGGGACTAACTTGGGAAAAGAGAAGACCTAACTTCTTCTGCCTACTAGCTCTTATATGTCTGGAGTAATATACTTTTTTTACTTATTTTTATTATCTTTTTTTTAGCATTAAGGAAGAGTCACCTAATATCTTGTACCAAAATTAACTTAACCAAACAAACTTAAACATTCTACCTGACACACTAAGAATCAAGCATTCAGCTTTGGGTTGGAACCCGCTGTCTCAATCATGCTTTAACTCAGTCTTATCATACCTGTCTTCTCCACTTCGGTGCAGTTCCTCTCCCGATTTTTCCCCTCCGGTCTCCAGCCCTCTTTGTTCCCTGTCTGTAGTGTGTGGGTGCCCTCCCCTCTCTATCCCCACTTATTGAAGAAGAGGAATTTT
Source organism: Discoglossus pictus (assembly GCA_027410445.1). NCBI lineage: Eukaryota > Metazoa > Chordata > Amphibia > Anura > Alytidae > Discoglossus > Discoglossus pictus. Next base: position 78,055,206 of record CM050166.1, on the reverse strand, counting down.
GATATCTGTGTATTCTATCCAAGGACCCCAAATTTCCAAAACCTTGGGAATTGAATCCGCTAGAGAATGGGAAATCCTTTAATTAACCGCTATGTAATGAACCTTAGCATTAACCGCCCCTATCTCTAGTGTGCTTTTCTTCCAGCTTCTGGCTATATGTGATTTTGTCGCTAAACAAATTAATTGTAATAGTCTGTTATGGGGAATAGAGAGTGATGCCACTGGCAACCCCAGTAGACAGGTTTCAGGTGTTACCTTAATGTGGTGCCCAAATATATTATCCACCAGATCACCCACTGCTGTCCATAACTTCTGAGCCCTTGGGCACCTCCACCAAATAGGATAAAAAGAGCCCAACTCTGAGCAGCCTCTAAAGCACCTTAAACTTTCCGTTCCACTCCATTTGGCTAGTCGATCCGGGGTAGTGTACGCGCGGTGTAGGACTTTAATTGATGTCTCTAACATGCTAAAGTTTAGCGACCCCCTCAGGATGTTAGCCCAGGAAGTTTCCCACGTCTCCATCTCCCAGCTTATGGCCAGATCCTTTTCCCATTCCCTCATATACTTATCTTTGGCTATCTTTTTTGGGGTATTAAAGACATCGTAGAGTTTCCCTATTACACCTCTTGAGAGGGGGGCCTTTTCACACATTCTGGAAAATCTGTTATGAGAGGGGGCCCCTGAGTTCCTGAATAATCTTCCCACAAAATGCCTCAACCTGCTAAAGTTATAATGTTCATATAGAGGGATGTCATATTCGTCCCTAAGATTCTCGAAGGTTAACACCCGGCCGTCTCTCATCCAGTTACCCAATCTGTCCAGATTGCTGTTCTTCCACCACTGCTGGGAAGCCCGTGAGATACCTGCCGGAGCTAGCGGGTGCGTGAAAATAGGTGTTAGGTAGGAGAGACGGGGTAGTAGGTCTGTGTGACTGTAGGCCCATACTAGGTTCGCCGCCTAGTTCCTTATCATTGGGTTGGTAGATTTTTTAATCTCTATGGGGGTTGGGTGAAGCCAGACCGCCGTGTCCCATGTAAGGGGTTTCATGTCCCGGTTTTCAATAAACATCCATGCCGGATGGGCCTTGGACAAATGAGCCTGGGGAATAAAAGCTAATTGTGCTGCTCTATAGTAAAGTTTTAAATTAGGACACGCAAGCCCCCACCCCCCACCCTGGATTTATGCTTGTACATGTTGGTTTTTGCTATTCTGGAAGGACCCTTGCCCCAGATAAAATGAAAAACCCTTCTTTGAAAATTGGAGAGGTCTTTCATATGTATCTGAATCGGTAGGGATCTGAATATATATCGCAGTCTAGGTAATATGTTCATTTTGACCGAGCTAATCCTACCGAGCCAGGAGATGTTGTACTTTGCCCATTTGTTCATCTCTTCCTGAAGTGTGCGGAACAGTGGCCGGTAATTAGCCTTATATAGATCTTGTATTTTAGCTGTCAACCTTATTCCTAGATATTTAATCCCCCTCCAAGCCCATTGAAACTTAAAACTCCTTGTGAGGGATTCTTTCTCTGGAAGTGGAATATCTAAAGCCAGTGCTTCAGTTTTTTCCACATTAATTTTCTGTCCCGAGAGCGTTCCAAATCGTTCAAGTTTTTGCATCAGAGCTGATACCGACGTCAATGGTTCCGAAATGGAACACAATAAGTTGTCCACAAAGAGCGATACCTTAAAATGTTGTAACCCAACTTGGATACCTTTTATCTCTGGGGAGGTTCTAATCGATTGGGACAAGGGCTCTATTGCCAAAGCAAAAAGGAGCGGCGACAGTGGGCATCCCTGTCTTGTCCGTCTCTGGATGTGGAGAACTGGCCTCCCCACACCCGGAAGTTTTAAATTTGCTTTGTGGTCTTTATAATAAGTCCGGATTAAGTTGAGGAACTTCCCTGTAAACCCAAATTTGATCAGCGTAGCTGTCAGGAAGGGCCATTCCAGGGAGTCAAAGGCCTTCTCCACATCCAGAGAGAGCAGGCAAGCCGGAGTATTGTTTATCTTAGCATGATGGACCAAATTCAAGATTTTCCGGATATTGTCGCCCGCTTGTCGCCCTGGTACAAATCCCACTTGGTCTTTATGGATCAAGGAGGGGAGAAACCCTGCTATCCTATCTGCCATGATCTTGGCCAGAAATTTGATATCGTTATTAAGAAGTGAAATCGGTCGATAGTTCTTGGCATCTAGTGGGTCCCTCCCCTCCTTAGGGAACAAGACCAGATCAGCTCTATTGAGTTCTGGGGAGATTGGCAGGCCTTCCAGGATTGCATTAAACAACGTGGTCAAGTGCGGTGTCAGTGTGCCTACAAATTTTTTGTAGTACGAATTCGTAAAGCCATCTGGGCCTAGAGCTTTGCCAAATTTAGATTCTAATATAACCTTACTTCTTCCTGGGAAACTGATTTATTTAAAGAGGCAAAATTCTCCTCCGTAAGTTTAGGCAGGTCCAGAGAAGTTAAGAAGGATTGTGTTTCCCGCGAGTCCAGGGAGTTTGAGGACTTATATAATTTGCTATAGTAAGCATGAAAGATATCCTGAATCTTGGAGGGGTAAGAGGTCACAATCCCTTGGGGAGATTTTATTTGGCATATTCTGGATTGATTTTGCTTCGATTTTAATTTTTTGGCAAGAAATGTGTCTGGTTTGTTTGCTTTGCTGTAGAATTTATGGTGTGTGATTCTAAGAGCTTTCTCCATTCTTTCAGACAGGATCATGTCAAGTTCGGCTCTGGTTTTCTCAATCTGGGACCTATCCACCGCCGGGTTATTTTGTTGTTTAGCCCTTTCTAGTCTTATCAGCTCTTTATTCAGTGCATTCTCTCGGGCCCTACAGTGTTTTTTGTGCTCAGCGGTTAATTTCATGCAAACCCCTCTGATATATGCTTTGTGGGCCACCCACACCCAACCTATTCCTATATCCTCCCTAGTGTTCTCTCTAAAATACAGGTCTAGTTCTTGCTGTATCCTGTCTTTAGATTGAGGGAAAGCTAGTAGCATCTCGTTGATGCGCCAGGTTGGGGTATTTGCTGTGCCTAGTTCTAGGGTAATTTTAATAATTGAGTGATTAGGTACACGGAATAATCTCCCCTTCCTTTGCCTGATCCAGAAGTGTAGCGTCTATGATGATATAGTCAATTCTCGAGTACGAGTCATGAGGGACCGAATAGTAAGAGTACTCCCTGTCTTTTGGGTGGAGGTCCCTCCAAGAGTCTACCAAATTCAGGTTGGCGAGGTGGGTCTTAACTTGTTTCAGTTTGTTGGAAAATTGGGGCCCCGCTCTCCCCCTGGACCTATCCAGTTTGGGGATTAACACTAAATTTAGGTCCCCCCCATAATTATTTTGCCATAGTCTCCCTTCTCCAATAACTTAAGTAATTTCAGGACATTGTTATGGGGATTCGTAGTTGGGGCATAAACCGCGAACAGGGACACCTTCATGTCAAATATTTTCCCTGTCAAGATCAAGACCTTCTGGATCCGATTTTTTACCCTGGAGTACAAACGGAAAGTCTCGATGCAAGAGAATTGATACCCCCTCCCTCTTTGCCATCATACCCGCTGTGTAGAAGTTTGGGTATTGCTTGTGGAGGTATTTAGGGGGCTTGCTACGCATAAAGTGTGTCTCCTGTAGGAAGATCACTGAGGGGCGGTGTTCCTTGTATGTGAGAAAGGCTTTGTGCCGCTTGTGGGGGGAATTGAATCCCTTCACATTTTGGGACAAGATCACAAATTCGGGCCTAGCCATTTAATCCCTGTCTATTCGTGGGTGCTGTGAATAGCTTGTCACTTACAGTTTTCCTGCCTGGGATGGAGTTCTTACCCGAAGGCCGGAGGACCGGAGACGAAAGGCACCCCAGGGTGACCAGGAGACGAAGTGCACCTGCATCGTGGAGAGACCCTGAAGGGCTAAGGGGATTAGAGATAGACATGTCACATATAAAATGAATTTCAGAGAGAAGTGCAGAAACACGTGTGTCAACAATAACAAAACAATTTTAACTTTCTTGCCTACCCTGCCACTATTTCCTTGCGCTCTAGCGCGCCTGTAGGGCACAAGGATCCAGTCCTCCTGCATACTACACTCGCGTGGAGGTGTACTGGTATTTAACTACCGAACTTTTACCTTATTCGATAAGTAGGTTTAATCCCTGCCTTACCCCTAGGGCCTATCACCCCTTGCTTAGTGAGAGATATAAGATTCCCCTCAGTATACATAGATAAGCCTGGTACACCCCACTGCCATAATACACCCCAAAAAGCTTATAGTGTCCACTGAGTTTCTGTGTGAAGCAAAGCCTAATTTGGAGATCTCCTCAACCCCTCTCAGGTCTTCCTGGTTGTGATGACTCTGGGCCCTCCCGGGCCTGAGTCAGGGGATATTGGTCTGTCGTCTACAAAGGTTTCCTTGGGCCCCCTTCACCCGCCGTCTGTGACTGCGAGTTTCTAGCAGCTTTTTGTCTCTTTGGTGCTGGGATTACGGTCCATTGTCTAACGGGTCTATCTCGCTTGTCCCCTGGTTCTTGGCCATGTGGGTGGAGACTTTCACCATCTTTCATTAAGTTAAGGGAAGAGAAAATTGTCTAGCATTCCTCCACATCTTGAGCCACAAATCTGTTTCCATTTACAGTAAACTGGACGTTATAGGGAAAACCCCATCTGTAAGGGATTTTATGCTGGATAAGTACATCCAATGCCGGTCTCATTTCCCTGCGTCTCGCTAGAGTTGCTGGGAGAGAGATCTGCATAGACTTGGATGATGGCGCCGTCCGGACCTTTAATTTCATCTAGACCTCTTGTGTGGTATAGAATCTGGTCCCTTGTGTGTTGCCTCAGGAAACAGGCTATGATGTCCCTAGGTGTGTTGGGGTTCGGGATGCCCCTAGCGCTCTGTGTGCTCTTTCAATACCAATTTCTCCCTCCTGGGAGTCTGGGAGGATGGACTTCACTAGATCCAAGAGATTAGGCGCCAGGTCTGTGATTGAATTAGGGACGCCTCTGAATCTGAGCGATCTATTCTCAAGGTCCTCCAGCTTGAGTTCGAGTGAAGTTATTTTCATTGTGTTTGTCTCAATGTCCTCTCGGTCTTGTCCTTGGGTCTCTATGATATGATCTATTGAGGATTCTAGCACGCTTGCCCGTTGGCCCAGCTCTTGGATTTCGTGTTTCAAATCTTTAACTGCTAGTGAAAGTTGTTATTTTAGCATATTCTCGAACCAAGCTTTGGAGTCCTTGGATATATTTGCGTCCATCATACTCCCTTTCTGGGAGCTCTCAACATCCGACACATCCGATGTCCCCGAGATTGACTCCGGGTGGGGGGACATCTAACCGTGGTGGAGTGAAAGTGCTCTGTTATCCGTCGTGACCCCTCGCCCTTTTTGGTTCGAACCATCATGGTCTTTGCTCCACCCGCCTTAAGTTGGGGTATACACACATGCAACATCAGTAGAGACTGTCACAATCTGCTTCTTCACGGAGGCTTGATATGAACCTAGTACAAAACTACCTCAGCAGAATTGTGTAGTTCTTGTTCTGTGTGGCACAAAACATTACATCTGAAGAGGACAACGCCCAAAGGTACAGGCATAGGAATACTGGATACAGGTTATTAGTGGCCTCTGGCAAGACCACTCCTCAATTCAGGATACAAACACAAAAGAGCCTCACACTGTGGATATGTGAAACTAGGACTGAACATTTATTGAATCATGGAACCAACATATTTATACATCTCCCATACCACACCCATGTGTACCTTGGTGTATGTGTGTGATGTCAGCACATCTGCCTTGGGGCCTTGGTTACTTTAGAAGCCCTTGAGATAAAACTCACCAGATGTCTAAGCTACATGACAGGTGTCTATAGCTAGCTAGGGCAAAATACCTTAATGTTAATCTCAAGTGTTTGCTCAGGCCTCCTAAGGAGAAGTCGTCTGCCTTAAATCAAGGCCTGTATGTGTGCAGATGCAATGTTCTGCAGTTAAGCGTTTGTGCAGAGCATTTTCACCATATCCACATATATTTAGATCTGTATCACATTTTCCCTCTATAACATATTATAACTAGGATACAAGATGACAATGTACAGGCAACACATAATTACATTTTAACAATGTCATGCACTATTGATCATATGCATAATTACTGTTAATATTACAGTCACTAAACAATGTAATCATGACAGGGACTCCCTGTCTATAAATAAAGACGCACCGCAGGGGAAGAAATGAAGGAATTCCCCTGATTGCCCAAACAGATGGAGATGGAGATGGAGACTCATTGCAGTGGTAATTCTGAGGGGACCCGGAAGGACCAAGGGAGCATGGGCTAGGGTGGGGTGCATTGTGCAATGATTATATATATATATATATATATATATATATATACGGTAATATTTATTTAATAAATTAATATAAATATATAAACTTGAACTGACCTTTGAGAAAGAAAATTGGCGACACCGGCTCTGGTCAGGTGTAAATAGATGACATACTGGCTGATCAGTATTAGGCACATGCAGCAAGTGCTTATCTGACAGGATGTGGATCTATCAAATTTCCTGCGATTTTTATTTATGTGTATGGTATGAGGCTCCCAGTTAATGGGTACTCCCCTAAGACCTGAGCATTCAGGAAGTACAAGTGGATATTACAGGTGGCGTTTATTCCATACAAAAACTTGCAGGTACTGTCCACTCCATTCAGGCATGAACAACTAGTCACAAGATATACAAAATGTTGAATGACAACCGCTGTCTGTATTATTATTGTTTTTAAGTATATTTGTTATAATCGCGTTTCACACTGTCCTATGATTTTATATTGCTTGATGACGATAGTACAAGACTGTGCTATATACTTATATGGGGTATATGGTAGAATGATAGAATTCCAATTCCAATTTTCCAATTATTCAAATCATTTTTGTATATATCTTATAACACACAGCCTCATGGTATACACATAATTTCACAAGAGACAGGATAGGCATTGCAGCCCCACTATTTTTATTTAAAGTGATTATTAAGTCACACTGTTAGAAGTGTAGCAAGTGTATAAAGTATTGTGTATTCACATTGGGACATTATATCCACATTATGTATGCACACATGGCACTATAGTTCAGGTTTATCATAGTTATCATAACTACCCTTATTCACCCCATTCTCTCTTTGTGTTTCTATTGGTATAAGCTATATTTAATAGCCCATTAGTTCACACATAGCACTATATTATACACTTTTTGGATGTACAATTGGCACTTACTATCTATGGAGGCATGCATATATGAATTATTTGACTGTATCAGCCAACAGTATATAGTCCTAGCCCCAGTATACACAAGTCCTTAACTATCAGGGATAGGTTATTGATTTTTTTTAAGCTGTGTTTTTCATATATATATATATATATATATATATATATATATATATATATATATATTGACCCCCTGCTGATTTTGAACATTTGTCCACTGACAAAGAAATGATCAGTCTATAAGTTTAATGGTAGGTGTATTTTAACAGTGAGAGACAGAATAACAAAAAAACAAAGAAAAACGCCTGTCAAGAAAGTTATAAATTGATTTGCAGGTCGGTGAGGGAAATAAGTATTTGATCCCCTATCAATCAGCAAGATTTCTGTCTCCCAGGTGTCTTTTATATAGGTAACAAGCTGAGATTAGGAGCACTCTCTTAAAGGGAGTGCTCCTAATCTCAGTTTGTTACCTGTATAAAAGACGCCTGTCCACTGAAACAGTCAATCTATCAGATTCCAAACTCTCCACCATGGCCAAGACCAAAGAGCTGTCTAACAATGTCAGGGACAAGATTGTAGACTACACAAGGCTGGAATGGGCTACAAGACCATCGCCAAGCAGCTTGGTGAGAAGGTGACAACAGTTGGTGCGATTATTTGCAAATGGAAGAAACACAACATAACTGCCAGTCTCCCTCGGTCTGATGCTCCATGCAAGATCTCACCCTGTGGATTTTCAATGATCATGAGAACGGTGAGGAATCAGCCCAGAACTACACAGAAGGATCTTGTTAATGGTCTCAAGGCAGCTGGGAGCATAGTCACCACTACGCCGTGAAGGACTGAAATCCTGCAGCGCCAGCAAGGTCCCCCTGCTCAAGAAAGCACATGTACAGGCCCGTCTGAAGTTTACCAGTGAACATCTGAATGATTCAGAGGAGAACTGGGTAAAAGTGTTGTGGTCAGATGAGACCAAAACCAACCTCTTTGGCATCAACTCAACTTGTTGTGTTTGGAGGAGAAGGAATGCTGCCTATAACCACAAAAACACCATTCCCACCGTCAAACATGGAGGTGGAAACATTATGCTTTGGGGGTGTTTTTATGCTAAGGGGACACTGCATCAAAGGGACGATGGACGGGGACATGTACTGTCAAATCTTGGGTGAGAACCTCAGCCAGGGCATTGGTCATGGATGGGTATTCCAGCATGACAATGACCCAAAACACACAGCCAAGGCAACAAAGGAGTGGCTCAAGAAGAAGCACATTAAGGTCCTGGAGAGTCCTAGCCAGTCTCCAGACCTTAATCCCATAGAAAATCTGTGAAGGGAGCTAAAGGTTCGAGTTGACAGACATCAGTCGCAAAACCTTAATGACTTGGAGAGGATCTGCAAAGAGGAGTGGGCCAAAATCCCTCCTGAGATGTGTGCAAACCTGGAGGCCAATTACAAGAAATGTCTGACCTGTGTGATTGCCAAAAGGGGTTTTGCCACCAAATACTAACATGAATGGGTCAAATACTTATTTCCCTCTTTGACCTGCAAATCAATTTATAACTTGTTTGACATGAATTTTACTTGTTTGTTTTTTGTTATTCTGTCTCTCTGTGTTAAAATACACCTACCATTAAAATGATAGAGTAATCATTTCTTTGTAAGTGGAGAAAGATTCAAAATCAGCAGGGGATCAAATACTCCCCCCCTCCCCCACTGTATATAGTTGAAGAGAGGTTCTCTCCAGTTACTTTTTTGATCATATCAAATTAGGTGTCTAGAACCAAGGGGGCTATATATATATATATATATATATATATATATATATACACATGTATTTAATTATAAATTATATATATAAATATATATATATATATATATATATATTGTGACAAGGATGACCGCACAAACAGTCCCTCATATGTATTTCTGAGCCTTGTCATCACAATAACAGGAGGCTTGCATAAGTGTATCCAATTTTAATAGATTAATTGTCAGGTACAAAAACTACAAAACAAAAATAATGAAAATAAAATATACATTCAGGTACTGCTTAACTTCTGGAACACCCTCTCTGTGCCTGGACAGCTTTTCTGTCACAGGGGGAAAAAACCACTGCATTCACAATTAGCCTCAGTAATTGCAGGATACTTTAGCTGTTTGAAGAAATCATCGTGGGCAGAGCATAGGCCCCTCTCATACTGCAGTTTCTTCGTACTCTGCAGAAAGTGCAAAACCCTCAGCCTCTTGCTTGCAGTTTAATAATAAATCAGATACCTTTTTATCCAGTGTCTCTACCAAGCTTTGCAACTTCCCTTTGGCAAACAGGCCTGCCAATCCTCTGTAAGCAAATTCTCTCTCTCTTTCTTCAGCGCTTCACACAGGCAGCTGCACTTCCTGTGTTTGCTTATATATTAAGTCATATATATATATATATATATATATATATATATACTGTATGTATATATATATATATATATATATATCACATATATAGTTGTGAGCGTACGAGTTGTTGCTAACGCTGCGGGCTCGCGTAGCGAGCACGCGGCCCTCGCGAAGCGAGGGCACTGTGCCAGGTTCTCAGTTGCTGGCATGGAGCGCCGCAGGCGCTCCATGCCAGCACCTGAGGACCTCGCAAAGCGAGGTCTTCAGTTGCAGCAACTGCGACCCTTGCAAACAAAAGTTTACGTCGCAACACATTACGACACTCGCAAACAACATACGACACACGTTCACACACATTACGACACTCGCAAACAACATACGACACACGTTCACACACATTACGGCCTCGCAACACTCGGACGCAACTCGCGAACATTACAAAATTACAAACACAATACATACACACAGCACATCCATAAAAACCTTACCTACACAAACAGGAAGCACCCAGGACCTCAAAAATGCAACTTACAACTTAATTGCACTCAAAATAAAAGAGTTTAGACACTAAATAGTTTGTTAAGCGACACAAAAAATAGCCGACGAATAAAACGAAAACAAGGCTACACACGCAAACACCATACGAGACACGTTACCACACATTACGACTTCGCAAACATCGGACGCAACACGCCGACATACAAACATTTAAAACTTAACAAAGACACACAACAAACACATAAAAAGCTTACCTACAGCAAGAGGAACCAGCCAGCACCTCAAAAAAACAAATTACACCTACATTTAAATCAAAATAAACACTTTACACACTAATACCATCGCTAAGCGAGAGAAAAAATGGCCGACGAACAAAACGAAAACGAGGCTTCAGACGTAACTATACTACACTTACTCGCAATAATGAAACACATACTATGCGGAACGTATCACAATCAGATTAAACACCATTTTGAACAGTTATACGCAGAAAATGGCGGATGGAACGCAAATTGTAAGCTGGAACGCAAATAGCGCATGCGTATTGCGTTCTAACGGTCTCACTTTCCAGAACTTTCTACAAGTTTATAAATACTGCCTATTTCAAACAAAAAAATACATTTCTCCTCAGGTGATCAACGGAGTGACTTCTGAGATAACTGCTGCTTTTACTTGAGAAGACAATTCTTTACTAATTTACTACTTTGCATTGTGCAAATTACAACTGAGAGGTAAGCTATAATATATTACATTTTATTATCAGGACAGGTCAAACAAATAAAAAAAAAAAATAGGATTTATGTAGTCATCATGTATGGCACATTTATGTGTATAGGCTCACAAAAAAAATACGGTTCATTTAACAAAACAACAAAAAAACATAATTTAATATTAAACAGAGCTTTATGTATAGTGACATCTGACACGCACATATATGTCTATAATGTATAGTGACATGTGACACGCACATATATGTCTATAATGTATAGTGACATCTGACACGCACATTTCTGTGTATTGCCCCTTCATAGTGACATGTGACACGCACGTATATGTGTATAATGTATAGTGACATGTGACACGCACATTTATGTGTATTGCCAATGCAACAAAATTAGCTTACAACAAAATCAGTAAACAACTACATTTAAATGACATTATATGTCATGTATACTGATATGTCACATGCACATATATGTGTATCATCTATAGTTACATCTCACACACAGACATTTATGTGTGTTGGAAAAAAAAAATATAAGGTTAATTTAACCATTTAAATTTGACTCATGTATACTGATATGTCACACGTACACAAAATAATTACATTAAACTATGGAATGTGCTTCATGTATGTGACATATGTGTGTAGCCCCCAACAAAAAATAAGGTTAATTGAAAAAAATTACACAACTATATTTAAAATACATTCCTTTTCTGCAATTCAATACATCATATAAAGCTGAATCTTTCTATTTCTTTTAATATTCAAACAGACTCTGCATCAACAGCGTCTCTCAACAATTTGCACCGTGCACTGTGAAGCACAATCCCTTTTAAAGAACACCAACAAAGAAGAAGAGGTAAGATACAACAAGACATTACATGCTTTGCTAGATGAAAAATTATAAATATACAAATAACTATTTCACTTTCTTTTTCAAACAGACACTACAAGAAGACCAGCGGATTAAGATTGGCAGGAGGGGACCGTCTGTCATTCAAAACTTCAATCAAGGTAAAGTATTAAGTATAAACAAGAAATAACCATGAGCCTTATTCAATTGCGACTTCCTCAATTGAATAGGGCTCTATATAAGCACATAACATATTTTTGAAACAGAACTTTTTAGTTACTGAATTTCTAACCACAATCAAGGTTTTCAATAACTAAAAACTTTGCTCAATAAATATGTTATGTGATTATATAGAGCCCTCTTCAATTGGCAAAATTGCAATTCAATGAGGACCTATATATCTTTAATGGACAAGGGCCTCACTCAAATGTGATTTGCCCATTTCAATAGGGCTCTATATAAGCACAGAGCATATTTTTTAAAGGAAATTTTTCTTTTGTGAACACGTTGCTTTTGGATACAAGTTCACTAAATACAAAATTCCCTTAAAAAATATGCTCTGTACTGATATTGAGCTCTATTCCATTGGACAAAACACAATTGAATGAGGAGCTCACAATATAACAAATGCAGTAACCAAAGGCCCTCATTCAATTGCTATTTTGGACAATTAAATATGGCTATAAATAAGAACTTTTAGGCCCTTATTCTATTTTAACAAATATATGTGATGTGCTTATTTACAACCCTATTCAAATTTCTACATTGCAATTCAATTACGGCCTTAGAGTACTATTACATTGTAAAAAATGCAATTGAATGAGGGCCAAACTATGCAACATATGGTACACACAAAGGACCTCATTCAATTGCAATTTGCCCAATTGAATAGGGCTCTAAATAACAACATAACAATTTCTTTAAAATAAGGTTTTAGTTACTAAAAAAATATCAAAAATACAGTTTTTCAATGACTAAAAACTTATTTAAAAAAATATGCTATGTGCTTATTTAGAGCACGATTCAATTAGCCAAATCGCAATTGAATGACACACAAACTGCTACACACAAAACAGAATCACAACCTATAAGCCTTACAAAGAAGCAAAAATAAGAATAACAAAAGTGTTGTGCACCTAATAGCATTGTATAAAAAATCACACAAACTCATAGCAAACTATATTAACATTCTTCTTTAATGTTTAACAACCTATAACCTGTACAATCAAGAAGAAATAAGTTTTGCACAAGTGATGCGCACCAAACAGGATTGTCAAAAACTAACACAAACACATAGCAAACTACCTTAATTATATTATTTCATGTTTCACTAACTATAACCATCCCAATAAAGGTTAAATAACTATACCACAAGTGGTGTGCACAAAACAGGATTGTACAAAAAATAACATAAACACATCTTATTTAATATATTACAACCCACAAGCCTTACTAAGAACCTTCAATAAGAATAACAAAAGTTGTCGGATTGTATAGAAAGTAAAAAAAAACAAAGATAGAAAAAAATAACCATAACTCATACAATACAGTCAAATTAATACATTTTTCATTTATTTAAAACACATTTCACTCAAACAACATTTTCTATTTTTGATTACAACAGATACTGCGTGAAGACAATCGGACGAGGACTTTTTCCACAGGACCGGACCATCGGACGAGGACTCGGACCAGACCAGCAGACGAGGAATTTCAACACAGGACCAGACCAGCGGACGAGGACTTTCACCAACGGACCACAACATCGGACGAGGGATATCGCCACAGGACCACACCATCGGACGAGGACTTCCAACAGAGGACCACACCATTGGACAACAATTTTGAAACGAGGACCAACAAACATTCGGATTTAAATCACACTTCAACCAAGGTAAACTATAATAAGTACTAAAGTATAAAACTAAAGAAACTGCTTTCAGTTGCATCCGTGTCAACAGAAAAATTAAATAATTAATTTACTATCTCCCTTATTTTATTTAAATTGCTACTATGCAATACATAGCTCAATAACCACATCACTTTTTTTTTCAGCAAAGAAGTTTTGCAGTGGTAAATATCTATCCACAAACAAAGTTTTTAATAAATAAAACCATTATTTTAAATAAATATGTTACATGCTTATTTACAGCAGTATTCCATTGGCCAAATTCTTAGCCAGTGAAGACAGGAATTATAAATTTAACTAAATATAAATGATACATTCATGATTTGCCTTTTATTTCACCAATTGTGCACAATAATCTTTAACAGGAATTACAAATTTAAATATACACAATTACATTTATTTTTTTTCCTTTACAGATTAATATGGCTAATAACGAGACCAAAGAAGAGAAGAAAAGACGTCAAACTAGAGAAAGACAAGAGAGATGGGCCGCCCAGCAGACACCGGAGGAGAAAGAAATTCGAAGAGAAAAAGAACGCAAAAGACTTGCAAATAAAAGAATATCAGCTGCAAAAATGAAAGATACAACCAAAAAAAATAAAAAAATAATAAAGCATTTACAAACTGTTCCTAAAACATCAGATGACATTTTACAACATACCAGTCAAGATAGACCAAAAAAAACAACTACAAAAACAAAGCATTTACAAACTCTTACTAAAAACTTACAGGACATTTCAACCGAACAAGTCCAACATATACCAAGAAAATCTACGAAAAAAACTAAACATTTAGAACCTGTTGTTGAAACATTTCATGACTTTTCATCTGATGAATATCAAAGTCAACATCCAATATGCTTTGCAAATTGTCCTTTACTGAAGTCTTTAGCAGTAGAGGTTCATAGTTGTGGGGACATGACTACTCAATGTCAATTTTGTGAGGCTTATTATTTTAAACAGGAGAGACCCCGAGATGGACAATTTATTAGTTGTTGTCAAAAAGGAAAGTTCAAACTTCCACAAAGGAAACAATTTCCAACCTATTTACTAAATATTATGACTGAACCTACTTTTCCAAATTACAACAATTTTAAAACAAACATAAGATCCTACAATAGTGCCATATCATTTGCATCTATGGGGGCAACATTGGCTGCTAATGTACCAGGACATGGTCCTTACTGTTTTAAAGTCCAAGGACAAATTTATCATCGGACTTCACATTTACATCCAGAGGAAGGAGAGCAAAGAAATTCGCTCAACTATATGTCCTAGATACAATGGAAGCTGTTGACCAACGTATGCAGATGGAAGAAAATAAAAAATGCTTACCCAGTGTTTTTATAGAGCTAAATAACATTATGGACAACAATCCCTACAGTAAAGCTTACAAAAAATTGGCAGAAGTAGAAAATGAACAACTACTTCATGCACAAAGACATCAATTACCCATGCCAAAGGTTAATATGGTGCTTAAAAGAGACAGACATACTGATAAACGTCGTTATAACTTGCCAACATCAAATGAGGTTGCAATGGTCTTTCACAATGATGAAGGAGAACCACCATTTCAAAGAGACATTAGAGTATATCCCAGAAATGAGGACCAACCATTTATTAATATTAATATCTTAAGTCCAAATTTAGATCCAATGACATATCCCATCTTTTTCCCACACGGAGAAGCAGGTTGGCAACCAAAATTAACCCTTCCCAGTTACCCAAATGCTAAAGCCAGAATCCGAAATAATGTTTCTATGCTTGAATTTAAAGTTGCTCAAATTGCCATTAGAGATGAATTTAATCCAATTTTATGTGGTGGGAAACTAACACAACAATGGATTATTGATTCATATTTGCAAGTTGAGGCAAATAATTTAAACTTTATAAAATATCAACAAGATAAACTACGTGTAGAACAATATTGTGGACTCATGGACTATGTTGCTGACGTGGCTACAAGCAGAGACATGACAGCTGGCAAAGCCATCATTTTACCATCTTCCTTTCAAGGATCTCCTCGAAATATGAGAGAAAGATACAATGATGCTATGGCTATTGTCACCAAATTTGGCAAACCCGATTTATTTCTTACATTTACATGTAATCCCCAATGGCCAGAAATTAATCAAAATCTACTTCTTGGACAAAGTGCTTCAGATCGACCAGATTTAGTAGCCAGAGTTTTTAAGATAAAATTAAATGAATTAATACGGGACTTCACTATAAATCAGTTATTTGGCAAATGTCTTGCTTATGTATATACCATTGAATTTCAAAAAAGAGGCCTTCCACATGCACATCTTCTCATAATACTTCAAGAGAAAGATAAATTAGATACTTCGGACAAAGTGGATGCAGTCATAGTTGCTGAACTACCGGATCCAGAACTATATGGTAGACTATATGAGATTGTTACTCATCGCATGATTCATGGACCCTGTGGAGACCTTAATCCACAATCACCATGTATGGAAAATAATCAATGTTCAAAAGATTTTCCAAAAGATTATAGAGACAAAACATATGCAAATTGTGATGGATATCCACTTTATAAAAGAAGAGAAGGAGATAGTGCCATTATTCGTGGAAAAAAAGTGGACAATAGATATGTAGTACCCTACAATCCACATTTACTCATGAAGTACAACGCCCACATCAACGTAGAAGCCTGCACTTCCATCAAATCCATTAAATATGTCTACAAATATATTTACAAAGGTTACGATGCAGCTACTGTAGTCGTCAAAAGTGCAGACAACCCTGAAAGTAGTGAGTTAGTACATGATGAACTTGCATCTCATGTAGATGCTCGCTATGTCAGTGCGCCAGAAGCTATGTGGCGGCTTTTAAAATTTGAAATGCATGATAGATCACATGCAGTATATAGGTTAGCAGTACATTTGCCACAACGACATTTAGTCTATTTCCATTCTGGAAATGAAATGAATGCATTGGCCCAAAGTGAAGATCGTCACACTACACTAACTGCATGGTTTGCATTAAATTCCACGGATGCTCAAGCAACACAATACTTATATATTGAAATTCCATATCACTATGTTTTTGTGAATGGATTATGGAGAGCAAGAAAAACCAGAGGCAATAAAATAATTCCACGAATTTACACAGTCAGTCCAAGAGATGTTGAACGATTTTGCTTACGGATATTACTTTTAAATGTTCCAGGAGCACAAAGTTTTGAACAATTAAGAACTGTTAATGACATTGTATATGAATCCTTCCATTTAGCTGCAAGAAATAGAAACTTACTCGCTGATGATACAGAGTGGGAAAGATGTTTAGAAGAAGCAGCACAATGTCAAATGCCACGACAGATGAGAGAACAATTTGCTTTTATTTGTATCTTCTCAAATGCTCCAAATGCATTAGCTTTGTGGGAGACTTTTAAAAGTAATATGGCTGAAGACTTTATGCGACGATACAATGAACCCATTGCACAATTAAAAGCCTTAATGGAAATTCAAGAAGTCTTTTTAACTCATGGATTAAGTTGTGCAAGTTTTAATTTGCCTGATCCAGGTCTAATAGATGACATTAACTTTGAAGACTATGACATTCAACTACAAGCAGAAAGAACAGAAGAAAGACTTGCAACTTTAAATACACTACAATTGCAAGCATTTCATGCCATTAAAAATGCTATAGATGATGACATGGTGACAGAGCGTTATTTCTATCTTGATGGACCTGGCGGATCAGGGAAAACATATTTGTACAATTTATTAATGAGTTCAGTACGAGCACAAGGACAAATAGCAATGGCGTTTGCCACTACTGGAATTGCTGCACTTTTATTAGAAGGTGGAAGAACTGTTCATAGTGGATTCAAACTGCCAGTGCCTATTTTGGAAAATTCAGTGTCAGATATTCGCATGACATCCTTACAAGCAAAGAAATTGAAGAAATGTAAATTAATTATAATAGATGAGGCCACAATGATGTCATGCTATGCCCTACAATGTATTGACCGTTTGCTTCGTGAAGTCATGGATAATATTTTTCCATTTGGTGGAAAGGTAATTTTGTTGGGTGGCGATTTTAGACAAACATTACCTGTCGTTGTACATGGAAATCGAACAGACATTATTGAAACATGTATAAAGTCAAGTACAGTATGGAAACATTTTACCCATCTTCAACTGCAACAAAATATGAGATCAGAAGGCCAAACTGATTTCAATGATTGGCTTATTAAAATTGGAGAAGGAAGAACAGAAAAAATACTACATTTACCTGACGACACTGTAGAGATACCACCTCATATGATTTGTCAACAAGATATTATATCGGCTATATTTGAAGGGAGCATAAATAACGAAGAATATTCTGAGCTTGCCAACCAAGTTATACTGACGTGTAAAAATAAAGATGCATTAATACTCAATAATGAAATCTTAAAAAAAATTAATGCACCACAAAGAAATTATCACAGTGCTGATTCTGTACTTGCTGATGACAATGAAAGTCAGGCAAACTTTTCAACTGAATTCATTAACTCTTTAACTCCTTCTGGAATGCCACCACATATTTTGCAGCTAAAGAAAGGTGCAATTATCATGTTACTGCGAAATATGAACCCAAAAAAAGGCCTATGCAATGGCACAAGATTAATTGTTCAACAATTAAAGGACCATTTTATAGATGCTGAAATTTTAACTGGGACCCATAAAGGAGAGAGAGTTTTCATACCAAGAATAGATTTAGCACCAAGTGAAAGTAGTCTCCCTTTTATACTTCAAAGAAGACAATTTCCCATTATTATGGCATTTGCCATGACCATTAATAAATCACAAGGTCAAACTTTCAAATCTGTGGGTATTTACTTGGAAGAACCAGTTTTTGCACATGGTCAATTGTACGTTGCGTTGTCACGGTGCAAAAATCCACAGGCTATTAAAGTTTACATTGAAAACAATGAAAGTCAAGGTGATTTATTAGAAGATGGACGTATTTTTACTAAAAACATTGTCTACTATGAAGTACTATAACTTTGCAGGATACAAATTAAAGATGCCAACATTTTTTAAAAGCATTCCAAAATACATAACAATTGGTTGTTTAATTCAGTCATAATTAATGAAAGTACTGTTTATGAATGATTCGCCTCACAAAATACTTGCCTTGCATTTTTAGTAAAAATTATGTTAAAATGTTAAGTCACTATGTTAATGTTTCTAATGTTACAAGTTTAAAATATATATTTTCAAGTTATTTCATTCAACAGATTACAAAGTGGATGTTAAGAGGTCAAGCACCTTTTAAGTCACAATGTAAATATTGTCTGTTATATTAAGATTACTAACTACATTAATGTTTATCGCCAGTTTATGTGCTCAGTAATGAATTACTTTAATTACGTACGTTTTAAGGAGAGTTTTACTGTATGCCTTCCTCTACATTCAATGTATATTCAAGTTAACAATTATTGTGATAGAAATTTCATGTTAATACTGATTAATTTAAAGGTCAATTGTTTTTACATTCAAATGTTAATACTTTTAATAAAAAATTAGGTTACAAAATGTATTCACTATGTTCCTGTTTATAATGTTCAAAATTATATCAATGTTTTCTCAACTTCTAAACTTACATAAAAAATAAAGTTCAAGTTTCAAAATATATACTTTGAAGGTTATTGCTTACATATATTTTAAACTTCATGTTAAAATTCGCAACGTTTCAAGAAGGCTTTTTACTTTTTGCTTTCCTATTCATTCAATGTATATTAAAGTTAACAATTATTCAGATACAAATTACATTTTAAAAAACCATTACATCAACATTTTACAAAAATACACGTTCATATTAAAATACTTACAAGTGTCAAAAATATATGTTAATAACTAAACAACTTGACAAACATATACATCACATTGCCGTCATTTTTTGACGGGCAAGTCGCTAGTGTATATATATAAGTTATATATATATATATATATATATATATATATAAATTAAATAGATAAACAAATATATCTGGGGTGGCTCCAGCATTTTTATTTTACAGTGGGGCCCTCCATTCACTAGCTCTGCCACTGCACATCAGTGTATTAATTAAGTTCTCGATCCTGGGGTGTCAAACAAAGTCTGGGATTTCTCTGTTATTTACTGCTGAGTTAATAAATGAGTCAATGATTACCTGGATTCCAAATATATTTTCTCCTATTATAGCCTGGTATTGCATTCTCATTTGAATGCTCTAAAAATAATGTAAATACTGTGCAGAAAGAGGAAATGTATAATTTTACTTGTACTCTATTTATGCTGAATCTGGATGGATGACGAATGATGTTCTAATTTGCAGCGTATTAAATTGCGATTCGGTCAATTGAATAGGGCTCTATTTAAGCACAGTGCATATTTTTTTTACAGAAGTGTTTAGTTTGAGCCTCATTCAATTGCGATTTGGCCAATTGAATAGGGTGTTCTTAATAAGCACATAACATATTTTTTTAAAGAAGTTTTTAGTTAGTAAGCATCTATCCAAAAGCAAGGTCTTCACTAACTAAAAACTTCTTTAAAACATTTTTGTTATGTGCTTATTTAGAGCCCTATTCAATTGGCCAAATCGCAATTGAATGAGGGCCTTAGTGAGCTTCTATACAAAAGCAAGGTCTTCACTAACTAAACATCTCTGTAAAAAAAATGTTCTGTGCTTATATAGAGCCCTTTTCAATTGGCTGAATCGCAATTTAATAATGCTGTTAATTTATAGGTCTGATGCTGCATTGGAATCTAGTCTCAGAACAAAAGCAATGTGTGCCTACTGTATTTTGGTTTCATCTGTAGTTATTAAAAATTACATCTGTGCACAGAATTAGCATAATTCTAAATAGTTAGTATATAATGCATATTTAGGGCAATAATTTATTTTTCAAATGCTTAGTTGAGCAGTGATTGTTTAAATAGGCGATGCCTGATATACTGTAGGATGTAACAGTTACTATTGATCTAATGTTAAATGTGTTCAAAGTTTACAATTCATTGACGTTTCGCATCAAATGAGGTTATACTATTGTCCCTGCCAGGTTTCCATGCGTGTGCATGTGTAAATCAATAGCTACATATTGGATCTCTCAAAACCTTCCATCGTAAATCAGCAGGCACAATTCAATACTTTTTTAGTATTATTTCTAATGATTAGTGTTTCTGATATTCCTGCATTTCACTATGAAGATATATATACCTTTGTAAGCAGCTACCCAGAAATAATAACATTTTTGTAGTTTGTAACATTTATATACTATTTTGATGAACTAAATACCCAATTCAATATTATTTTCTGCTTGACTTAACAGTTCATTTAATATATTATGTTTCTCCTACAAGGGTAAATATGCAACACTGTATCATAAGTGCATTTTCCATCAACACAGGTGCTGGTTAAGGTGATCCTGTCCGGAGAAGAGGTTTAGGTAAGTCCATATACAAAGGGTTTTTAATTCTTTTGTAAACTCACTACCAAACTCAGTGCTTATCTACTACTCTGCCTGCACTGTGCTATCTCTATAATTGTTACACAAGCATGCTAAGTTAGTATAAATGAAGAAAATAAATATATATTAAGCTAAAAACATTGGTGTTAACAAAATGATTGACATAACAGTGGTGTATATAAAATTTTTGATAATGGTGTCAACATTTACACCACAATTAGCCACATTAAATTCCAAGGTCGTATGTGCAACGTGAGACCCGCAACAGCTGTGGGCTTGAAATATAGCCGATTTATGGAGCTAATAAATTAGAACATGCTGCGAGTTACGGGCTTGAGAGACAAACCAGTAAACACATTTTTTACACTTTGGATGTGCGGCCCTGAACGTGATCAATTAGTCAAACTTGTAGTTACAGGTTTAGATCGAGAGATCGTCAGAATTGCGTCACTGAAAAATGGAGGTGGGATTTCAAAGTCTTACGGGGTTCAATTACGAGTTACGATCGGACCCACATTCCAGATATAATGCAATATTGATAAAGCCGTAAATATGATATTCTATTACATGCAAGTTCTATTATATGTATTAACACATTGATTGCTAGGATCAATATAACACAAAAATTAAACGGAAATAAAGTATTTTATTTGTCTGATTTGCGAGCTTGAGACCTAACATCACTTTCCCTGTTGAAAATAGTACAATAGTGTGTGTATATTTGCATTTAAAGTGATACAGATTGGCCTTTTCTCCCCTTGCGGGTCCTCTCTAGCACTAATTGGCATCTTGGCTCCATTTGTGAGTTACGGCGGTTGAACACCAGTGATTTTGATGCAATTTAATAGCGCAATTGGAACTTAACCGTTACGGGCTTGAAAGAACGAAGGATTCCTACCCCGCAAGTTGTCGGCGGGCTGTTTTAAGAGGCCAATTTAAAAGCCATTATTCTTACACGTTAGCGGTATTTAATGTGGCTAAATATCATTTGTTTCTCAGCATTGTGTGTAGATTAGTAATAATAATGTACTATACTTCTCAAGGTGAGAAATTTCTCACTTTTAATGTAAGACTCATTCAGTCCTATGTTTTTCATTTGGCACACTTTTTCAAATTGGCAAGATCTCTCCATATTTTAGTAAATTGGCTATCTAAAGATAAGAAGAATTGGTGAGTTCCCACTTTGGGTCAATTCTTCTTTGGCCACTTTTTACATTGAGAAACAGTGAAATTGACTACAAATGGGTTTATTACTTTTGTTATTACAAACAAATGCATTAATATATATTTTTTTCTCTATCAGTCATTACTGGTGATTAATGTATAGCTAAATAAGGATAATCTCACATATGCATACAATTATATATATATTACCTCCTATCAGACTCAACATATTCATTTTGTAAATAAGTAATTAAAAAAATATATCTTTGCTTGCACCTAAATAGAAATTCAATGATACTAATATATAATATTGTATTTCCTTTTTTGTTGACCTTTATAAACATTTTGATGTCTGAAAATGAGGATACATTTATTTTTTTATCAAATCAAATTAACAATGAAAACGTGCAACTGCAATTAGTTTTAGTATAGCATTGATTACGCAAAATCATAAAATGTTGATTTTCAGCTTTGAAATAACTGTGGATAATTGAGCTTACAAAAAGTAAGAAATATGTAAGCTGTGTGATAAAAAATATGAAAGTGATGTTGCAATTTAAGATAAATATGTTATTACTGGAATCAATCTTGTATTGAAATGTGAAAACAACCACTGCTACGGTTCATGATCACAAACATTGCTAAAGTGTATTCCCCTAAGCAATGTTCTGTTGGCACCAAGCATGATTGTGACAGGGAACAATTATTACTATAGTTTTGCTGTTATTTCAATTCATGCATAAGAAGTGTGATACAAAGATAATGTTCCTTGCTATTCAAAGGAAATGTGTTCCCCGTGGTATCAAATTATTGAAACAAGAAGCACAACATAATTGCTCCGAGAAATTATGACATTGTATTGCTGGGTATAAAGTATGATGGACATTCTTTCCAAAAACAATTAAATAGAATTTGTGTATGTTCATAAAGTTAGAGAAAAATAGAGGTGATTAGTTTACATAATTGAAAGTTGACTCTAAAAGTGATTTAAATCATTTTTATGTATATAATGACGATGCAAATCTCTTTATAAAGTAGTAATAATCTGATTTTTCAATTTATATCAAATTTATTATAGCTGCAATGAATTTCAAATATACTTGTGAGATATGCAGGTTCTTCTAAAGAGAATTTGCCCAGTGATATCATAATTTTTTGAACTTGGCATTAAAACTTGCATGTCAGACAGATGAATTATAAATGAGAATATTCTTGTCAGTGCTTGATTTTTATTTTTTTTGCATTTGAAATATAGGTTTAATACAAACAGAATTCTAGTGCCCCTGTCATCAAATCACATTGAGCTTATGCTGTTTAAAAAAGGTGAAATTATGGTTAATGTAAGTTTGCTCATCAATATAACCTGAGTTCTGGAACTGTAGAAGAGAAGTGAGTCCAAGATAATGCAGTAACTTTAATTTAAAAAATACTAAGTCGTACATCGCTATTCAATTGCTACAATTCTGCAAGCCTGCAAATGTTTTCATCCCTGTAAATGACAAATGTAGAAGAAAATCCTACTAGTACCAGATAGGACTCGCAAGGGGGTTCAACACCTGATTGTAGCACTGTAAATGCAAATAAAAAATCAATACTGCACTGTAAATAATGGGGAAAGCGAATATAGACATTATAATTAATTGCACAGCAGTCTCAAACTTGCAAATCTACAGTAGGAAATATTTTTTTATGTTCATTTCAGTGTTATATCAATATCTGGAATCAATGAGTTAATACATATCAAGCCACCCACATTGACTAGAACAGTATTGGCATTCATTTTTATTGTTTCATATTTTGCGGGTTTGCGAATCCGATCGCATATCGGACCTATAAACACTAATTGATTGACATGTAACCTCCATCTTATACTGCCGTAACGATGACGGTCTCATTTTCTATTGGCTGTTTCTGACGCGG
This sequence comes from Discoglossus pictus, assembly GCA_027410445.1. NCBI lineage: Eukaryota > Metazoa > Chordata > Amphibia > Anura > Alytidae > Discoglossus > Discoglossus pictus. The sequence continues at coordinate 78,031,027 of CM050166.1, read as the reverse complement.
GAGTTACGGCCTTGTTTAATTAATTTGGCTCACGCTGTGAAATGCTACTAACATTTACGGATTTCGGCCCACAACTTAAGGGATTGTTCAGTTGAATTGCAGCAAATTTCAATCTCGCAGACATAAGGCCTGCATATGGTAAGTTGCGGGCCTGCAATTGAATGAGGCCCATAATGTTCATACTATTTTTCATTATGCTGTGAGAGCTGCCAAGTGCTGTTCTTTTATCACAAGTCTGCAACCTGTCTCTTTAGATCCAAACATTGCTCCGTTCATAAAATTGTTTTGTAATCCCGAAGTACTGAGACATGATGATCCAGCAGTAGAGGTGCCCTCAACGCCAAATGCAAAGAAACCTATTGGTGTTTTAAATTATAGTTGTAAGTTCAGTGGTCATTTAACTGCACTCAGAGATAGATACAGTATGTTTATGTGGTTGTATTCTCCACTTGATGAATAGCTTCTCCATTAGATTAGAATAGTTTAACGAAGATGATGTTTAAGGTTTCAAATTCAGATTCTGTTACTGGAACAAGAGCAGGAAGATGCAGCTTGGATTTAGATGATAGTGCTGCCTGATAATTTTGTTAGAATTGTGTGGGTTGGTAAATCTTTGTGTGCAACAAAGGTTGCCAGTATCTATTGTGGTCCAGCTATATTCTATAAAAGAAATCTATGGGGAGGCACAAAATGGAATCGGGTTGTCAGTGATATACAGAAGGATTACAATTTGAATTCAAGGCAAGGTATTTAACATTACAGTGATCAGTCTATGCTCCGACCATGGATGCTGATGAGGCTGAAGTTGCCCAGCTCTATGAAGATATTCAAAGTCATAGATATAACACTAAAAAAATATGTTGCATAAGTAGGTAACCAAAAGATACCTGGAATAACTTGCAAGTTTGGCCTTGGAGAACAAAATAAATCAGGTCTGAGATTAGTAGAATTCTGTCAAGATAATTCTCTTGTCATAGCTAACAGCCTCTTCCAACAGCCTCAGAGACAACTCTACACATGGACATCACCAGATGGATATTATAGAAATCAGATTGCCTAAATACGTTAGTGCCAAAGATGGAGGAGCTATATATAATCAGCAAAAACAGGACCTGGAGCTGACTGTGGCTCAGACCATGAGCTCCTTTTGCAAAGTTCAAAATAATAATAAAAAAGGGAAAATCATCAGAACAAGTAGATACTAAATAAATAATATCCCTTGTGAAAATGCAGTGGAAGTAAAGAATGCCTGAAGAACTTTGGACTGAAATTTGCAAAATTAGTCAGGAAACAGCAATAGAGAATACCCGTAAAGAAAGAAAACTAAGAAGGCAAACAGGCTATCTGATGAGACTTTGAAAGTAGCGCAGGAAAGAAGGAAAGCAAAATGTATTGGAGAAAAGATTTCTTCAACTAAATGCAGAATTCCAAAGGAAAGCAAGAACAGACAAGAAGGCATTCTATAATGAGCAATGTAAAGAGATAGAAGAGAATAACTGAATGGGAAAGTCAAGAGATCTATTCAAGAAAATAAGGGATCTCAAAGAAACATTCCATGCCAAAGTGGACGTAATAAAATACAAAAATGGTAGGGACTTCAGAAGAAGATCAGATAAACAAGTGTTGGCAGGAATACACTGAAGATCTATGTAGGAAGGATCTTAACATCATTGATGACCTCAGTAGTTTGACCAATGAGCTGGAGCCATGCATCTTGGAGAGCAAAGTGAGATGGGCCCTAGGATGCCTTGCTGATAACAAGGCTGCAGAACTTGATGGAATCTGAATTGAACTATTCAAAATTCTACAAGAAGATGCTATGAAAGTGTTGTTTGCCAACAAATTTGGAACAGTGACCAATAGACTGGAAAAAGGTCAGTCTACATATCAATCCCAAAAAAGGCCAATGTCTGATGGATAATAGAGAAAGCAAGAGTGTACCATTTACTTCTGCTTCATAGACTATTCTAAAGCCTTTGACTGAGTGGACCACAACATAATGTGGCAAGTTATTGAAGAGATAGGAATAACAGATCATCTCATCGGCTTCCTGAGGAATCTGTATGTGGACCAAGATGCCACAGGCAGAACAGAACAAGGGACAACAGAATGGTTCAAAATTGGAAAAGGTATGCAACAATGGTGTATATTGTCACCTTATTTTTTCAGCTTATGCGCAGAGTACATCATGTGTAAGGCCATCCTGGATAAATCCAAAGCCGGAATCAATATTGCTAGAAGAAATATCAACAACCTCAGATACCCTGATGATACTTCTCTGATGGCTAAAAGTGAGGAGGAATTAAAGGACATATTGACAAGGGTAAAAGAAGAGAGGGCAGAATCTGGACTGCTGCTCAAGGTAAAAAAACAAAGATCACAGCAAGCGGCAATCTCAGTTCCCGGCAAATAGGTGGAGAAGAACTGGAGGCAGTGACAGACATTATTTTCCTGGGATCTCTTCAGATGGTGTAGCCATGAAATTAAAAGATGTTTGCTTCTGGGGAGAAGAGTTATGGCAAGATTGGACAAGCAAGTAAAACGTAAATATATTACACTATCAACAATGGTCCACATTGTTAGAACTATGGTATTTCCATTAGTAACATACAGATGTGAGAGCTGGGCCATAAAGAAGATGTGCACTGCAGAATTGATGTCTTTGGATTTGTGGAGTTGGCAGAAATTGCTTTGAGTCCCTTGGGATGCAAGACAATAAATCAGTACTTCTGGAAATCAAGACAAACTGTTCACTGGAAGGTATGATCATGAGGATTAAGCTAAAATATTTTGGCCATATCATGAGACGGCAGGACTCCGTAGAGCAGGATTGAAGGCACACAAAGAAGGGAACGACAGAGATGGAAATAGATAGATGAGTTCATTGAAGCATTTTTATATAGAGTATACAGAAGCCCATTGTGATCATTGTATTTAACCTACATTTCATCAGACAGAACACTGATCAGTTGAGACATATAGATGAGAGGCCTTTGTTCTAATCCAGAGAAGAAATGTATGATCCATGAGATCTCCCAAGTTCATGTAATATTTAGTGTGTTGTGGGGGGGGGGGGGGCATTATTGACACATTAATTGTGTTGAATATGAGGAATCAAGCCTCATATCCAATTCAGTTGTGGTGTAACAGTGATCATAGCTTCAGATCTGATGCTTGATTCATTTTCAGATGCACTTTTATGCCTTTATGGATGGTCTGGAGTACACGTAAGACAGAGGCTGACAATAAGGTTGCATAAGGGCTTACCCACAGTTACTAAGTTAAGTGAAGCACTGATATCTCATATTGGGATGGCTTGGAGAGAATTTTAAATGTGACAGCTGCACTTAACGCCAACACATGTCATTTTACAATATTCAGTGCTGCCTTCAAACATAGTTACATTTTGGGGGGATTTGGATTGATTTGTTGGAATACGTCTCCACCTGAAATGTAAATTGCCAATGTAAAAGGTTGTAATAACTGAATGAGGGGAGAGAATATAATGGAATAAGTAGAAATAATGAGCTAAGATAATGATGACCGAGGTAGGGGGTTGAGGAAGGAGGATAGGAATAAAGGCATTAGGAGTGATGATGGAGTTAGAGAAGGAGCTGGGATGACCGAGGTGAGGGAATGATGAGAAGAAATAACTGAATTAGCAGCACAGTTAAAGGTAAGGGAAATAGACTGTTGTTGGAGAATAGATGAGAACAGAGCGATGTATAACACTCAGCATGATGCATTACTTCCACAAGTTTCATCAACAACTGGAGATACTTATAAAATATAGTGGGAAAATGTTAAAATATTGTAAACAATATTTTTTCAGATTTATGTTACTCGCTGCAACCTGATTTGAATACTGGGGCAACAGGAGCAAATTAAGGAATACGACAACTGGGATTGAATAATTGATAACAATGACTGACTAACTGACAATATTAAACATAGTTAATTTCCAATAATCACAAAATATTGTATATATAATACAAGAATGATTTGCATGCCAATGTTAATTGGACATTAAAAGCTATAGAAGTAAGGTGTTTGCTATTTACCAGTTACATGAAACAGAGCTGCTTGAAGATGAGTAATCGTAAACCCAAATAATCACAATACAACATAGCTTTGTCATTTAACATATCATGGAAAAGGAGGTAAAAAAAGCTGCCCTTATAACCCTAGCATGTAAAATTCTAGCATGTAAAATTCCCCTTTTCTTAGTAGACTATTCTTATTTTATTTTTTTCAAGTATTGTTTAATACTATCCCTGTATGCATATTTATTAAGTATTGCATGCAATACTGTTGCTATATATTTGACAGCTGTATTACCTTTACCTCAGTTGTTTTTTAATTTTGATAAATTTTAGCTTCTTTTTTTTAAAACAAATTTGTACACTAAAAAGAGAAACAGGCTAACGCTGCATGGGGAGTCTTAAGTTTTGAATGATACATAGACAGCAAGCTAGACATGAACACCATGCCTCTGGGATGTGTATCTGCATGCAGTCTGCTCATTTCCTTTGTTTTCTCATTGTACAGCAGTTTTCTTCCATTTAGCTTATTATACATATATACATTTCTTCCAAAATGCCACTTAGTAGGTTAATTATTGCCAATGCTATTTCAATATGAATGATAAAACATCTTTCTGCGTGACAGTATTAACAGCACCAGATATTATTTCCATCAATTATTAGTTTGCTAGAATACATATCCAATGTTTTATTTATTGAACTGTAGCTTCAATAGGAAATAACAGAATGATTTTACACAGTATTAATACAATTATTAATTTAAAATAACCGCATGCATCTTTTCTGAGGTGGACCTCCTATATGAAGTCTCAATTGCTATAGTGATACATGGTTTGTTCTCTGCATGATAAGACAGTATACAGACAAAGTTTGTTTAATAGCAGGGGCTTTGTTCATTTCAGTTATGGTACATGGAAGGTTTCTGGATTATTTTATGTATATAATATACCTATGTATTTTCTTCCTTTTATGTATTTATGCTTATAAGCTCCATATTTATTGACAAAAATCAAACAAATAGTATGTGCTTGGCCCTGCCCTCTGCAGCTCATGAAGACACAGACTCTGTAGTACTGGCTGCGCAGTGTGGCATTGTAGCCAATAAGAGTTACAATCTGCAATATGCTGCTGAGACATGGTCATTGATTACCTACAGTACCCTGGCTTCCAGCATACATTTTTTTTTTACAGTAGCACAAAATCTTCTTTATGAACTTAATAATTTATACCACAAAACCATACGTTTTACATTTAATTAACCTTTTATAATGTAATTTCTTAATATTGGATAATTAAAATAACACTTTTTTTTTACATATATATTTCCACCTAAGTAATTTGGTATGCTTGATTTCCATTCATACATTCATTTTTATTAACTCGTCCACACATATTTGATTCCTAAAATAGAAAGTGTACATCTGTATTATGAAGAGTAATACAAATTTTAAAATCACACCATTTAAAAATCACCTTTTTTTTGGTTTATACATGAAACATCTGTGGATACAACAAATCAAATGGCAAACATTTTACAGACTGAAATTTTAAATGCATTCCATATGTTATGCAAAGTTGATTTTTTTTTTTCAGTAGTGTAGAACAGTATAAACAACTTTTCAGTTCATTGTGCTTAAAAAAAAAAGAGTTGTTCTTTGCTAGAAACTGATGGTTTCCCTTGATCTTTAGGCTAGAGCTCATCCCTTATTTTTTAAACTGTGGTTGACTAATCAGCCGTCAGCACATATCCCATATATGAAGAAATCGTACTTAATTATGTAAATTGCTTCACAATTTATGTAGGAATTCAGATATATGAAGGTTTTACATTATACTAAATTAATTATTTATATGCCACATAGATGTTTCACAAACAGAAAGACATGACATACTTTACACGTCATGCAAAACATTTTAAATGTGCAAACCCCTTAAATTATAAAAAATATACTGAAACGTAATAGAGGTCAGGCAGAAACAGATCATAGTACATTATTTATTTCTGCTATGTGTACAACAAAAAATATGCAAAAAATTATAGAACCAACAATGAAAAATAAATGAGCACACAAAGCCATCTATTTGACTGAATTGCAACTTCAATATGTTATGCTAAGTAGGGATTTAATTGAGAACAACAAAGAAGCCTCCCTAGAGGATGTCTGTAATGGAACCTAGGATCCTGTGGGCCAAACTAGATCAAAGGTCAAGATTCTCATGTATATGGAGGGATTGCATAAATGATGATCGTTAATTGAATTATCTATTATCTCTACTATCCACTCGGCAAGGGAGTCAATTAATGAGGAAATGTATAGTAGAAAATATCTGGAAGTGAGAAGCAGCCAAGAAATGTCAACCATAGAAAACAGTGAACTGAAATTCCTCACTTCTGAAAATATATTGTTAGAAAATCAAAATACAGACCTCACAAATAGATATGAACATTTCCAAGTCATGAAAGTCTATCACTCAATTTCCCAGTCTTTGTATCTCTCTGTACATCTCTGCCTGAATGACATCAGCTAGGACACCGCCAATGTCATCATTTTTTTCCATTTAGCATCATTTATATGCTTCAGGAAATTGATAGATTAAGCCCACAAACTACCTAAATTATGATATCATTAAATGTAAAATAACTGCTGTAATGTCTACTTGCATGCATCTAAAACGCCTCTGCACCTACTCACATAAATTTATATATTCTTGTCTTAATTGCAAGTAAACTTAAGAATAAGTTAATGTAAAAAAAATGAGATAATAGTTGGTAAAAGGTCTCTTCTCCAGATATGACTTATGACACTCTCGTTTTCCCTACAGTCACTTACCT